>CM022396.1:98204407-98804407 GCA_011833715.1 Carcinoscorpius rotundicauda | reverse complement strand
AAATGAACTCATTATCTTAACAAAAACAGTTATTAAAACATTCAACATGTATCTGTTTGTTGATTCTTTCTGACAGCTACACTTCTTTCACATACACAAACAATCCTGCAAACATAAACGGCAAAAGTCCAATTCAAAAGTATCGAGAAGGTTTTCGAAAAAAACAGAAAAATAGAACCAAATTTTATCATTAATATAAGGCCCATCACTGGTTATTTGTGAATTTCATTTAACAAATTAACTGTAAGTAGCTTAATTATGAAAAGTTCATAAAATAAAAATATTCACATAACTGCTTTTGTACAGAGAAAAAATTTAGTTACTGTTTAAAATTCTTAAGTATGATAAAACCCTATAATACTATGTATAATCACAAACATGGATGTAGCTTTCTCTCTATTTAATCACAGAATTACAACGTGGACAATGAAAGTGTAAAACAGATTTTAAACGTGAGTGTATGTGTGTTTTAGACTCACTGTACTGAACTGTATTTCTTCTGTCTTATTTTACTGCAAACTTTATCAAAACAGGCAGTTAAATGTTAACTGATTTATAGTTTCATAGAGGTTTACATCAGTTATTCTAGAACATGAAATACAGGTCTGTTGTGTTTTCCTTATAAGGTGTAACTTATATTTCTCTATAACAAATACAATAGTGTAGAAATAATCGTGAACGATATTCAAAATAAATAGGAAACACTCTGAAATAAAATAAAGCAGAAAGTTATCAGAGACTTCAGATCTATACAGACTAACATGTTAATTGTCATTAAAAAACAGTTCTGATACAACTCAGGTATGTAGGGTTTTATTATTACAGACTTCAGATCTATACAGACCAACATGTTAACTGACATTAAACAAGAGTTCTGACACTTCTCAGTGTAAAAGGTCTTTCTAAAGATCACTGAGAAACATAAATCGATTACCAATGTACATATAACATGGATACTCACCCTTGTATAGAATGATAATACACTGTATGTTAACAATTTATATTTATATGTAATGACAACAAAGAATGTCAATCTATCAAATTACTCTCATAACACGTTTAAACGTTTAAAGGTGTAAGGTTACAACTCATAGAAACGGTGTACTAACATACAATATATCAAATATTATATATATATATACACAACCCGTTGTCTGATGCCTAGGATAACGTAATTAAGTTTATCCTCTAACTGCAGCTGATATGGGCATATCAGTTCTGTGTACCAGGTTTACTGTAAGACAAATTAAATATTCACTGAAATGGAGTAGATGTAATAACGGCTTATAATTGCGACCTGTTGCTTACAACCCACTTATTTTCTAACAGTCCGTGTGCAACGTGTAACATTACATATCATATCGTTTCAAATTACTACTTACCAACTTCAACGACTGGCTATAGTTAGCACAAGAACGTCATATTTCAACTTAACATTCTACCCTAAGCAAGAGCCTGCTTTAACTTTTATAGAGCGCTTGGTGTTTTTGTCAATTATCGTGGTAGTGTGTGCTGCGCACCTCTGGAGGTTGCCCTGGCAACAGTCAACCGGTAACCATTGGTAACCGTATTAAGCTAGCTACTGCTTTTCACAAAGTTGACAAAATCTCTGGAACTGGAGACAAAGTTGAGGTATTGTGCACGCACGTTAAACTCGGGCACTCTTACAACGACATCAATTTTAAAAACTGGCTTACGATCTAATCTCTGAAAATCATGATAAGGTGACATCACTGTCACTTAATCTTTAAATTCATTCTGATGAAAACACTGAACATAGAATGTAGAAAAACATTTTCTATAATTTAGCTTCACAGATTTCGAAAATATCTAATTTTCTCTATCACGTTAGTGTGTTTTACAATTCGGGAAGAAAAAAAAAACTTACTAAGAACATATTTTTATTTCTTTTACCATAATAAACATTTATTATGTTTTGGTTCTAGAATCATCAATAGAACACATCGCTAGTCATCTACAGAAATCTATACCCATGTCAACATTTTAAGCATAACAAAATGTGTTCTGATTTCAATGAAAATAATTCACTTATATAAAGATACATATGACGTTTTGTGAAAAATCTGTCCGTGATGGAAAAAAGTGAATATAACTTTCGGATTCAGAGTAAAGAATTATAGAATGTAAACATTTCAAAACAATAAAACCACAACATGCCTGTGTCACCGATCAAATCAAACTTTTAGTTAGTTTTTGGAATAGAGTTAAAAGGGTTAAAATTCTTAGATGATCTATCAACTTTTTCTCCACAGGTTTCATCAGAATATAAATCAATAATGTGAGTTTCGACTTTTCTTTAACAAATGACGACGACGAGGAGACAAACTCGTCTAGTTAGAAAATGGAGATGTGTTTTTCTATTGTCGACCGGGAAAGGACGAGGCAGATATTTTGACTCCCGAGTGACCGCATGACAAAAGGGGGTGAAAGTTACCAGATGTATGTGACCTTGCTAAAAATGAAAGTTTCGAAAACTAATTTCCAACGAACAAAGTCTACAAATCACTTCATGAAGAGACCAACAGTCACGCAAAAAAACAAACAAATTTTGCATTGTGAAGACGAGAAACCTACTTGAAGTAAAAATGTATTCAAATCGGCTGGTATTGCAAACTTTGCTCACCTGAAGATCACCTAAACGTTGTTCTGCACTTTAATTAGTTTTATGAATTGACATTAAATAAATGTTGTGCGCTGTACCCAACAGGGGTATCTAAACCCAGTTTTTAGTGTTGGGTCTTTAGATTTTTCACTGAGCCACTAAATAACAACCTGGAATGTTTGTTTCTTCGTAAGGGGTTCCGACTGATGCTTGTTGAGTTCTTACAACACAGACGATCACAGATGTGGACGATAGCTAGTAATGTACTGTAAAGAAAAAAACATTATAACACTGGAAACAAATACCAACACTCAGCGGAAAGTTTCAAAAACTGAAATTAAAATAAAACAGAGTGAAACTGGTAACACTGATGATGACAAGGGCAGCCCGGAAGATTGGTTTGTTTTGAATTTTGCGCAAAGCTACACGAGAGCTATCTGCGCTAGTCGTCCATAATTTAGCAGTGTAAGACTAGACGGAAGGCAGCTAGTCATCACCACCCACCGCCAATTCTTGGGCTACTCTTTTACCAACGAACAATGGAATTGAATGTAACATATAACGTCCACACAGGTGAAAGAGCAAGCATGTTTGGTGTGACGGGGAATCGAACCCGCGACCCTCAGATTACGAATCGAGTGCCCTAACCATCTGGCCATGCTGGGCCTAACAGAAAGAAACCATACATGATTCATTTTAAGATAGACGGAAATTTAGCCGACAACTTGACACAGAACTTCAATAAACCACTGAATTATTTGTTTGTTTGTGTTGAATTTCACACAAAGCTACACGAGGGCTATCTGCACTAGCCCTCCCTAATTTGTCAGGCAAGACTAGAAGGAAGGCAACTAAGTAATCACTACCTACCGCCAACTCTTGGCTACTATTTCACCAACGAATAGTGGGATGAACTGTCATATTATAACGTCCCCACGACTGAAAGGACGAGCATTTTGGTGTGATGGTGATTCAAACCCGTGACCCTCAGATTACAATTCGAGTGCCTTAACCACCTAAGCATGCTGGGCCTGGTAAGGTATAGAACCCCATATTTAACCACAACCACCGTAGGGTTGGAATCCTGAATTCTGCCCCATATAAACAAATAGTCATCACACTGTTCCTTTAGGGAGTCGTTTAGCAAGAATATCGAATTTTCCAACACGATAACAATGTTTACAGAATAATGAAACAAAGTTAACGAAACGTAATGTGATAATCCTGTACATCTCCAACGGTTTGAAAGAAACAACTCGTTGGTTTCAGGCGCCATTTCAGCTAAGTATGGTATTTGATTTGTTGTTGAGTACAAATTAAAACAGTGGATTTCACTGTAACCGGTATCAAAACTTGAATTTTAGCTTCGAAAGCCGCCAAACTTAGTTAAGCCACTGGGGAATATATAGCTACGGATAGTCACGCGAAATGTTAAGGAAATTCGTTTTAAATGGATTTGTTTCACCTTCATAAACAATAAAGACACGAAATACACACAGTAAAATAAAACTGGTGTCTTTTCACTTCAAACTATAAAATGGTTATTCAACAGTTTATAATATATGCGCAGTACTTTACAAGAAACGTTCGCACGTGTCGTCCACGTGCATGGCTGTCGGATCGTGTAACGTGACTGCGCTGCACATTCGGAATACATTTCATAGACTTAATAAGGACGGTTTGATCAAACAACTGTTAGGTTTTCGACATTTATTTACACACAACTGTGTAAAGATTTGTAAACTTTAGAAAAGTTACATACTTTAAAGCTATATACACAAAATACGTCACGCAACTATGGTGGTTGGGTGTTTGGTATAACCAGTACAAGTGAACAGGTCTTGAATGGAATAATGGTGAATGGAACATACAAATTACACATAAAGTATTTAAAAATTAAGAAATAGACATTTAACTACAGTCAACATTCATAACAGTTGAATAATACACAATTAACTATAATCAACATTCGTAACAGCTGGAAAATACACACACAAGATAAATTGATACTCGCAACAACTGTGACGAAAACAAGATAAAATTTTAAAAATACACTTGGTGTTTAGAAGTACCCTACTAATGAACCAGACCTAAGTGAACAAAGCTGACTGACACAAAAGCAAAGTCTCCCAGGTGAGACAACGATAGGTTTACAAACTTACAACGCTAACATCTGATGTTCGATTTCTTTTGGTGGACACAGTACGGTATGGGTCTGAAACAAACACAGATGAGAGCTATAACGTTTAAGGGCTGGATATTTAGTGTCGGTAAATTAAACATAGGTCAACATATTATGTAAAAACACAATTGGGAAAATGGATTTCTTTTTTCCACATAAACGTGTTCACCACCTCTCAATAGATAGAGCTTACACATATTATTAAAATATCCTATACTATCTTAACCTATTCGAGACCAGATATAAGTCATTTAAACAGTTCAAGCTGCCAGAATCTTTGATGGATTTTTTAAACAGATTTTTACTAAAAATAGTAATTCCTCTAATTTTTAATATCACGATTTGCATATTCATACCGAAGCAAGTATACATTTCTTACAAATTTTGTGTGAACCGTCTGTTAAATTTTTCTACGTGAAACTGTCTGTACTTTGGGTAATTTGACAGTTAACAGATGCTTTAATTAACACTAAAAACTGTATGTGAAATTCTGATACTAGTTAGACAATGAGAAAAATAGAGTTTTCACAATTTATCAGTCCTCGAAAACCAAAAACCTTAATGTCACACTTATCTATTAAACATGTATTTATTAACCAAAGAACACAAAATAAATATAGATCATTTTTGAAGTATCAACAGCAAAGAAGGAGCGAATCACGTGCTGGGCCGATTATGTTAACCATGGTCGTTTTTGTTTTGTTTTTATAGTTCTTTCCGCTATTTGTCTGGTTTATTATTTTTATGTTAAAAGACCGTAACTGCTATCAAATGTCTGTATATCCGAGTGTGTGTCAGCTAATAGTTGGAAGATCGGTAAAAACGTTGGTCACCAAATCTGGCACCGGACACTTAGTAACCCCTTCCCAACAGAGGCGTAGCCTAGAAGGCCACGCCCCCTGGAAAATCTACGTATATTTGATCACATTATTTTCTCAGGTTTTGAAAATAAACTCATTGCGTATCCTATAATAAAAAATAAAACTTCTATCGATAATATTACATTTGATATGATTTACTGATCATTTTTGTTAAAATTCAGATCAGTTGCAGCTTCTTAATTTACCCCCCCCCCCCCCACACACACACACTTAAAATTTTCTGCACCCCTGAATGGAAACCTAGCTACGTCACTGTTTCCTGATGTCGTTCCCAGAGACCTTCATTATGTATTCTCAGTACATAATCTAAGGCTTTCAATAGTCAGTTGCTACTAAAAACAAGAAACACTTCGTCTCTATTAGACTTGCTAAATTACAATCTTTTTATAAATCATTTTTAAATACAACTTGTCCGTGCTACCTCTGAGAGAAATTAGTTTAATTAGTACAACCTGTAATATTCCTTTGTACTGTATGTCTTGATACTCCTGTCCAGTTAATCAATTTGTATCTGAAATTACATGGTCCTCAACATTCAAGTCCCTAATCACAAGAACGATTTTTTAAATCAAATAACAGGAGTTCTACCAACTTTCATTTCCTCACATCAATGTTTAAAATCAAGTTAGGTCCAACATACCTTCATACATCTGTGAATACTGGGGAAATCCTGCGGCTCTCAGCCAATTACAAGCTTCTATTGCTTCCAATTCTGTAAAATAATATTTGTTGAATCCTGAAATTGTTCGATTAATGAAAACACATTTTTATGAAAAATTATACGATAAATATCGCTCAATCTTAAGTAAACGTGTCTAAAGATCTAAATGTCAGTTGTTATTTTAAAATATACACTCAGTATTACTAAGTAATAAAAGAAACAAATAGACAAACTACACAAAATATTTTCGGTGGTAAAGGAAAATGGCTGAAAAACTCTACACTAATACCCAGTAATAACACATTGACATGTACTTTAAATCGTGTGTCGTTAATTTTCAAGACACACACGACACAATTAGGGTTACACACGCATCAATGACAGAAAATGTTGATAAATCTTGAAAATAAAAAAAGAAATATAACAAAGTGTCGTTTACAAGTTCACTTACTTTTGAATAATATAACGAAATTAACTTACTATCTAATCCTGTAACAGTGATAAATTGGTTTATCACTTCCTTTAACGTTATTACTGTTGTAACGTGTAGGCCTCGAACGCTAGCTGTATTCCACATTGGAACCAAAAACCAACTTACTTGAACCACAAAATTCGAGAGTTAATACTTACAATAAAAAACTCTATTTTGAAATAAATTTATCATATTCACTATATTTTAACACACACGAATCTGCAACATAATCTTGTATTTATAATCACCACATCCCTAAATACGTTTTTAAAACCAACTTAATGCTATCAGCATCACATCAACTAAATTCTGTATCTTCCTCTAGCTACCAAACAACAGCTCCATCTAGTCAACAATACAATTTACAACATTAAATTTATAATTCTAATTGGTGAAAACTAACCAAAAGAATTTAAGCAAAAAAAAATTGTCAGATTATTCATAAAAACAGTTGTAATAGTTTCACATATTGAAACATCAAACTTAAACCTAAATATTAGATTACAATACCTCAATTCGAAACTTGAGAATATACACTGCAGGCCAAAATCTTAAGGCCAATGAATATAAAGAAAAAATGTGCATTTTGCGTTGTTAGACTCAACCACTTATTTGAGAAGAACTTCAAATGATGAAAATAAGAAAATAGAAAATAAAAATAACCATTTTTTTAGCATTTAATAGGGAAAATGTGAACATTATGAAATTAGTCTAAATACTAGCTGGTCAAAAGTTTAAGACCATACCAAAAAGCAGTACTAAACATGGTAGGAAATTCCTAACAAGAGGTCTCAGAAGTGAGTTGGTCGGTTGTCATTGCAAATAACTTCAAACATTCGCTTTGGCATGATCGATATAAGCGTTTGCAGAAGACTGGCTGGAATGTTATTCCAAGGGATGAAGATGGCTTCATGAAGATTATGCACTGTTTGAAATTGGCGTCCATTTCTGTAGACTTCTCTCGCCATCCATCTCCAAACATTTTAATGGGGTTCAGTTTGGGCGAACACGCTGGATGGCCCAAAAAAATCACGTTAATCGCCATGAAAAAGTCCTTTGTCCTGCGGGCATTATGGATTGCAGCGTTGACCTGCTGAAAGATCCAGTCATTACCCCACAAGTAAGGGCATTCAGTCAATAAGTATGCTCTCTCCAACATGCCAATGTAGCCAGCTGCTGTTTGACGATCCTGTATAACCTGAAGCTCTATTGTTCTATGGAAGGAGAAAGCACCCCAGATCATGATGGAATCTCCTCCACTGTGTCGTGTAGAAAATGTCTCTGGTGGGATATCCTAATCGTACCAGTAACGTTGGAAGCCATCTGGATCATCCAGGTTAATTTTTTTGTTATCAGAGAACAAAACCTTCATCCACCTTTCTACGTCCCCTGTTTGGTGCTTCTCAGCAAAGTTTAAAAGAGCTGTTTGTGATGTGGAAGGAGACGTGACCTTTGAAGACGTTTACGGTTTTTAAAGCCTCGCTCTCGTAGACGTTTTCTTATTGTTCTTGAGCTGCATTCCGCGTCCGTAAGTGCCTTAATCTGGCTCGACAATCAACTGGTATCTTGCCGAACAACCCGTCGAATTCTCCTGCTCGACGTCGACGAAATTTTCTTGGGCTGGCCACTTGAAATTAGCAACAGCAGTTTTACTACGCCCGATGGCACTTTGACAGAGACCTTGCTTTTGCAAGAATTTGCAAAATATGGCCAGCAGTGAATATACATACACACACACACATAGACGTACAAAATAAATCGATATTAAAATCCATAATGGACCCATTTTTTTACCACTTAACGAAAAACACATGACTAGATAAAAACTTTACCAGAAAGCACGTGTGCAATTCTTTCTTTCTTCCTTTTCCGTATTTAATGAAACGTAACTGAGTAGGCTTAATGTTGATATATTTCTTAAACTTAAACAATTTGTATTTTTCTCATGTTTCTTGGACTTGTAATTTGCTGTTTACCAATGCAGTAAGGTTAATGTATTTCCCTCCGCCAGGCATGGCCAGGTAGTTAGGACGCTCATTTCGTCATCTGATGGTAGTGGGTTCGAATCCCTATCACACCAAATATGCTCTCCTTTTCAGCCGTGGAGACGAGAAAACGCGAGGGTCAATCCCACTATTCGTCAGTAAAATAGTAGCCCAAGAGTTGGTGATTGGTGGTGATGACTAGCTAAGTTCCCCTTAGTCTCATACTGCTAATTTACGGACGGCTAGCACAGATAACCATTGAGCGAAATTCAAAACAATGATGGCAGAATATCACTTATAACAATACGGAACATACTATAGCGCCCCCTATACTGCACAACTATATGTATAGGATATTTTAGAAGGTATGAGAGAAAAGTCTCAGGTACTATCAAATATGTGTTTTTCATTGAAATTACAAAATATTTTTAAGTATCAGACCCTCAGAACAGCTATGTCACTTCTGTTTGTTTACTGCCATAGGGTCTGCTTGTTTTCCTTTATCAACTTGTGCTTTACGCCTCTGTGTAATATCGAAGTAGAAAGCTTCAAAATAAAAAGAAATACATAACACTTCGGAGTGAAGTTTTCACCTTAATCATACACAATAATAAAAGTAACCTCTGTATGAAAAAAAAAAAAGTCGATTTACTTCGAAAGTTATTGCCTTAAAATTAACTTGTTGTGATGTTGCGACACGTGTACTGTGCACGTGACGGCCAAAGTAAGGTGCAGTATCCACAGGCTGCTTTCTCTCGCGAACCGTATCGAAGCTCGATCGATAAACATCCATCTTTCCAACTGAACTGAGAAATACACCCTCAGTGAAATTAGAAAATAAACGTTTGATGCGTGTATTAGTTACGTTAAACCTGTGTAAATTACCCTGTAATTATGTTAAATACCTCACACACTTAAGTGTTAATTGCTTTCTACGTGTGCTAATTAATTTGTACAGATTTAAAGTTTTGTTTTTCTATACACATATATGCCTGTGATAGCTAAGCGGTAAGACTGAGGGCTTATAACGCTAAAAATCGGGATTAGATACCCGTGATGAGCACAGACCGATAATCGTTGTGCACTTCCTTGCTTAGTATCACTAATATTAAAGGTCTATTTGTTTACTTTCTTTTCCAACTATCAACTTAACAATAGACTTCTTATCATCATTATATCGCCTAAATAATAAACAAATAAAGCCTGCTGTGAGGCTAAGAAGGACAGACAAACAGAAATGGGCCTAAGGTACAGTAATTTCGAATACAGACTGTACCAATTAATAATAATAATACGGGATAACGATATACAGACCGCTGGTATTTGTATCACGAATATAAAAATTAAATACATATTTATGAACTCCGAACCAATTTGAGCACCTGCAAAATTGTGTCAAGTAACTTATAATAAATTATTGTAAATCAATTTTGGTTTCATTTTTATTGTTGTTTTCGTAATAAGGTTTACTTTTAGAAGCGACAGTTAATCACCGATACACTATGTGTAGCAGGATGTATTAAAAACACACGCACGGATGTGTATATATTATTGTTTTTTTTAGTAGTATATATTCCTGGCAAAACTTTTACAGGACCATATGTCTCCATCTCATATTTTAAACTTCTGAGTACACGAAAAACAACAAATCAGTGGCATCTCAATATTCGCCATCCACGATAAAAGACTGACTATTACCCTTATAACGCATCTACAGTTTAAACTACGAGAAAACTCCAACAGGGTACACCAAACTTCCATCACACGAGCAAACTGTGCTTCTGTTTTTTTTATTTTGAGGTCTAAACTTCTTTAGTTTATTAATTTGCCGTTTTACCGTAACTATGGGGTCTGTCCCCAAGAGAAAGAAACGAAACGTTAGACCTAATGTTAAGCTAGAATGATACTGGCCCGGCATGGTCCGGTGGGTTAAGGCGTTCAACTCGAAATCTGAGGGTCGCGGGTTCGATTCCCCGTTGCACCAAACATGCTCGCTCTTTCAGCCGTAAGGGCGTTATAATGTGATGGTCAATCACCCTATTCCTTGGTAAAAGAGTAGCCCAAGAGTTGGCGGCGCGTGGTGATGACTAGCTGCCTTCCCTCTAGTCTTACACTGCTAAACTAGAGACGGCTAGCGCAGATAGCCCTCATGTAGCTTTGTGTGAAATTCAAAAACAAATAAAAACAATAGAATGATACTAAACAGGAACTTAAAGACGTTTTCTACCGTATTGTACTATCAGCCACAACAAAGTCCATCCACAACTAACATTAAGATACACGAAGAGTCTGATGCTTGATTATAAAGTAGTGGTCATGAACGAATGCTGTTTGAATCACAGAATCACTCGTGTGTTTTAATCAAAACCTCCAAAGTATAAAGACAAAACATATGAAGCTTTATTGAAGTTACTAAGAAGTAAACATTGGGCCTCACCGGCTTTTAAACAAATTTTCTAAATTATTTAAGCTTGTTTGTTTCAGAGCATGGCTACAATGGGCTATCTACTCTGTTCACTTCAGAGAATCGAACCCCGTGTTTTAGCGTTGTAAATCCTAAACTTACCGTTAACCCACCGGGAGATACGATTTAAGCAACAAACGCCTGGTGAGTCCATGACTCATTACAGGATTACTAACAGAACATGAGTCACATTTTAATCAAAACAAAAACTGATATATTAATTCATTCAAGTCCAGTTCTGGAGTCCACTGTGAGAATTAGGTTTTAAAAGTATCTGGATTTCACCCAATTCTCAGCACTGTCCGTTGTCACTCTAAATAATTCAACACAGTGATAAAACTGTTGTTGTTTTTGAATTAAGCACAAAGCTGCACAATGGGCTATCTGTGCTCTGCCCACTATCGAAACCCAGATTTTAGCATGTAAGTCCGCAGACTTACATGCTGAGCCACTGGGGGGCGGGTGATAAAACAAGTACGTAACATTAAAACGTGTATTTATTATGCATACATACATACACACTTGTCACTTGGTTACATTTAGAAAAACAATGTTCCAATTTGGTTAATTTATTTGCTTGTTTGTTTTCTACACAGGTGTTATCCCAAGACTGAAAGGTCTAAGGTGTTTTGTGACGGGATTCAAACCCGCGACCCACACATTACAAGTTGAGTGCCATAATCACGAGGTCATGCCAAACTTTATGGTT
Source organism: Carcinoscorpius rotundicauda (assembly GCA_011833715.1). Taxonomy (NCBI): domain Eukaryota; kingdom Metazoa; phylum Arthropoda; class Merostomata; order Xiphosura; family Limulidae; genus Carcinoscorpius; species Carcinoscorpius rotundicauda. Next base: position 98,792,430 of record CM022396.1, on the reverse strand, counting down.
AGATACAAAACAATTCTATATTAAATATACTACGAACAACGATCTAAGATTAACTAAGCGCCGTGGGGTAACTGACGTAGTTTCAGCACAAAGTAACACAATGCACTTCTACACTCTGTTTACCGCACAGACTCGAACCCAGGATTTCACGAGTACATCATTTAAGCCTGATATGATATTTTAAATTCTACATTAAAATGTTAAGCCTCACCAATTCTTAACGACCCCACTAAGGAAGCGCAGTTTGTCTCGTTGTTAAAGTATACAGCAGTTTATTTAATTAAACGATGAAGTGAAAAGGTTTAACAGATATCTTCAGTGATCCTGTTTCATGAGATAAACAAGTCATGTTTGACTGATTTCTAATGATGTGCAGGGTATAGGGTTCTAAAAACCACATGTTGGATTACGGTTCTAATCCCTCAAATTTGTAAAACGTACAGTTCGCAAAGAAAATAATATATTTTAGTGATGACATTTATTGCCGTAAGTTTTGTTTGCTGAACACTAAACCATTAAATAACACGTGCTTCTAGCCAGTTCGTATTAAATGTACGTTATTTCAATGTTATCGTAGTATTTAATTTAGTTTACACGGTGTCAGTTTCACTCCAGGTTACCGCAGAGAAATGTATGTTATTTAATATGTTTATCAGCTAGCCCTGAAACTGTTATTTTATACTGAAGTAACACGTGTGTCATTTTCCTTTGTTCAAATTTAAGGAAAATGACTGAAGGCAAGACACTTAGGGCACTTGAATAGCAGTGAAGGCCAAGGGTTCGAATCTCTGTCACACCAAACATACTCGCTCTTTCAGCCGAAGGGGCATTATAAGGTGACTCTCAGTCCAGCTATTCATCTGTAAAACAGTATCCCAAGAATTGTGATAACTACTAGACTTCCCACTAACTTTTCACTGTTTAATTGGGAACGGCTAACGCAGATAGCCCTCGTATAGCTTTGCATGAGCTTCATACGATCACATATTTCAAATGCTTGTGACAAAAATATAAACTTATTAAAACAGTACAACGAGTGAAAAACAAAGAATATCCTTTTAAAATTTTAAAAATAAAAATGCGTTATTCTGTCAGAGTTTACGTTTTTTTTTAAAGAAAATCTGTATTTTTAATCTTTGTTTATAATAAAAACAATAGTATTATTTAATTGTATTCTTAATATTAAATTATAAAAATTCAAGACAACTGTTTATAGATGCGAAGAAGCTCAAAACTGTTGCTTCCACCAAACGTTTGACCAACCCTTAAAAGTGCAGCATAGATGAAAATGACCCAGTTCGTAACCATATTATTAATGAAGAATTATGATTGGGGGTAAGATATATGATGAAGTTTGTTGATATGGACGTTTGAACAATATTCTTTAGAAGTAAAATTGTAAATTGTTTGGATAAGAGTGAACATTAACTGACACATGATCAATAAAATACATTTAAACCCTGATAGGTTAATACTGAATAATTGAAAAACTAAAATATAACATTATCTGTTACTCTTTTTGAAAAAGAAACAAACTTTGTGACCTTCTGCGGAACCCTGGGGCTATATAAAACATAGTTTCATAGATCATTTGTTTAGGTTATTATCAGTGTATTACGATGAAATATCACACGTTTTAAAATTAAAATAATGCTCCGCGGAAAAAGAAGTTACCACCATCTACGTTTCTCTGTTGCTATATACGAAATAGAATTGTACTAGAAGATAACTCATAAAAGTTTTCAAGTTCCATAACACTTATAACGCATCAAACATTCGAACCGAGCCACAAAATCACTTACATGATAAAAAGAAATCCTTGACCTTACCTTCTGACACCACATTGTTCGAGCTCAGGTACAAACTTAGAAGTCTACATGATCAAAGAACATGTTTCACCAGTAACATATTTCGTGTATAAACAACGTTCAAAGAAGATGTTTCACCAGTAACATATTTCGTGTATAAACAACGTTCAAAGAAGATGTTTCACCAGTAACATATTTCGTGTATAAACAACGTTCAAAGAAGATGTTTCACCAGTAACATATTTCGTGTATAAACAACGTTCAAAGAAGATGTTTCACCAGTAACATATTTCGTGTATAAACAACGTTCAAAGAAGATGTTTCACCAGTAACATATTTCGTGTATAAACAACGTTCAAAGAAGATGTTTCACCAGTAACATATTTCGTGTATAAACAACGTTCGAAGAAGATGTTTCACCAGTAACATATTTCGTGTATAAACAACGTTCGAAGATGTTTCACCAGTAACATATTTCGTGTATAAACAACGTTCGAAGAAGATGTTTCACCAGTAACATATTTCGTGTATAAACAACGTTCAAAGAAGATGTTTCACCAGTAACATATTTCGTGTATAAACAACGTTCAAAGAAGATGTTTCACCAGTAACATATTTCGTGTATAAACAACGTTCAAAGAAGATGTTTCTCATATATATTGTTCATAGAGCTATAAAGTAACAGAAAATTAAAGCATTCACATTCCAAGGTGACTAAATCCAACGATACTGAAGAGAAACAAACTCATGAAGTCATAAAGGCGGCTAAGATGTGAAGTTGAAAGCAGACAAGTCAAACAACCTCTGTAAGGAACTAGACAAGCATTTAGAAGGTAGTGAAGAATATTTATTAAACTGAGCGTGAATAGAGAAACATGGCGATGTTTTCCTGAATAAATTTGATCAAACTGGAGGACTATGGGTAATAAGAGAAAAAATGAAATGAGAGAAATCATGTGTAAACATGTTAACAAATCGCGTGTAAAAATGTTAACAAATCGTGGGTAAACATGTTAACAAATAAAGAAAGATTCAAATTCAGGATTTCTTTATGATGAAACCTTAGTGATATTATTAAGAGAGTTCAACATCATTTAACATGATTACTGCATATTAACAGAGTTCAACATCATTTAACATGATTACTACATATTAACAGAGTTCACCATCATTTAACATGATTACTACATATTAACAGAGTTCAACATCATTTAACATGATTACTACATATTAACAGAGTTCACCGTAGGTTCGTGTTCAGTATTTTAATGGCTGAGATGGCTAAAGCTATTAAACAGTTCAGTTATAACGAGTAGAACTCTATTTCCCTAATGTGTATTAAAATTTTCATGTATCATTGTTCATACACAGAACAAAGGTGCTCTGCATGATGTAAAACGCTAAAATCTTGGGCTTACTTTCCCACAGTAGGACACAACTCAAATAGTCCCCTATGTAGCCTTCCGCTTAACAACAACCAACCAACTTGTCTGCACGTGGTACACACACGTGAAACGAAGTGAAATTCATTTCATAAATTAGTGCTTGATGTTTATCAACTGCCCAATAAAAGGTTTTGATTTTGAAGTAACTTTAAAGGAGATAAAGAAACCGGAGACAAAATGATAGCCCTAAAGACTAAGCGTTTCGCGAACAACAAATTCAAAAACAGATTATATTAGGATTATTCACACAAGAAAGTGGAACCTTATAAACTACGGACTAAATTACACCCAAATTAAATCTGATAAAACCAGAAAATAAAGAATCAAACCCAGGTTAAACCTCAAGAGATTTTATAAACAAAGAATCAAATCTCAAACAATAACCCATTCAAACCTCAAACAATAACCCATGTCAGTGACAAATCTTAACCACTCAAGGAAAGTGAGCTAGTGAACAAAAATACCACCAGGTGTAACACATCAATTTAATTTCTCTGTTTTATTGAACTGTTTTGTTGAAACGTTGGGCCATTCTTTGTCAAAATACATAATTATAAGATGGCCGATATCATGATAAGCTAGTTCGTATGACGACGATTAGATTTCAAAATTCAGAATTACAATCATCAGAAGCCCATTGAAATTACTTAATAGTGATTTTCCTGAAAATAGTTATAAATAGTTAACCCAATACTTTGGTTCATAGCGTAGATGCAATATGATTGTCTAGTGAGCCTTTTACCTTTTGTCGCTCCATGTGTTATTTAAATAATAATAAAATTGCACTGCGTTTGCTTTTAAGCAAAGTAGATTGACTTCAGTACAGTACCGGTACAAATGCTTGGTTTTTTGTACAATGGGTAAATCCAACACAATATAACGATTAAATTCGTTAAGTCACCGCGAAAATTTTTACTATTGGATGACACCATTCCTTGTCATTTTACCGAGCGCTAGAAATAACGCGAACGGAGTGAATACTTTTTAAGAGTTATGTCTTCTTTGGAAAGTGTTAAAAGGAAAATATTAAATTCACATCATTGAATATGGTGCAATAAAATTGTGTATGCATATAACACAGACATAAATAAATAAATATTCATACACAAACTGCACACGAACATGTATACACGTAAACACGTTCTTCTTCTCCAGTCATACTCCTATCTTCGAAGGGAACATTTGTAGGACTCATTAGACAGCTTATTGTCAGGGGCTTACTGTAAGCCTTTTGTGTTACCAAGGCAGTGTTACAATAGTTTTACTTATAGAACCAAAACAATATATTTAATAAATAACAAAGTCGTCTTAGAAGATATGAGCAAATAAAACCTTACGACGACTTCATAATCCTATAGAATCCACCTTAGTAGCAGTTTGTAAGAAGTAATGAAAGTGTAAAAAAGCTACAATTTGTTTACTCGTCGATTTGAAACAATAAATGTGCCAGAACAACCGTACCTGAAGAGACGCATTTTCCCGGAGATGAGCTTATTGTGTACGTACCTATATATAATTATGGTTGTTGTTGTTTTGAATTAAGCACAAAGCTACACAATGGGCTTTCTGTGCTCTGCCCACCACGGGTATCGAAACCCGGATTTTAGCGTGTAAGTCCGCAGACATACCGCTGAGCCACTGGGGAGCATATAAATATGGAAACCCAAACTTTAGTGAAATAAATGTATCGGTAAATATATAATTTAGATTATCGTGTATTATAATCATTCAGAGAATACGTTGAGAAAATAACATATTAACTCTCGATAAAAGTTAGAAACGCTTCGAAAATCAACGTTTGTTCTTATGGTGTGACAAGGATGGTCCCCCCTGGCGGGATAATTCTACGTATTTACAACGTTAAAATCAGAGTTGGGATTCTTTTGGTAGACATAGCGATTAGCCCGGAGTAATTTTGCAATAAGAAAAACACACACACAAAGACAGTGGGAATCAGGAAACAAACGCAATATCTCAAGTGATACTGTTAACAGGAAAAACAGGAATTTAACGCAATATCTCACGTGATACTGATAACAGGAAAATTTCAAATTTAATGTAAAGTTTCACGTGATGTTACAAACGGGACAAACTGGAATCTAAAGTAATGTCACACGTGCACAGTGAGTGGTTTAATCTACTCCGGATCTCGCGCGAGTCAAAACATTCTTCGCAGGCTTCCTACGAAACCTTAAACGTTCTCTAGTTTGAAACGTGTCGACATCAATGAAACATGTTTTCCAGAGAGCTTGGAAGTTTTGGAAGTGAAAGATCGCGACACAATGGCCACATCTCTTCATAAAATTCTTGGATTTGCAACTACGTCACAGCTTACGGAGGCTGAGGAGCACGTGGCAAAAATATAATCAGAAAAGTTTATCTAAAAACTTGTGAAATTATAGCAACTGTCCTTACAATACGGTGTCAAATGAAACTATTTATAATAACTAAATGTCTGCCTTTTTGTCACCCTCTGTATCTTTTAAACAATTAATAGTAGAAAACAAAAATGTACACAACAACAAATATCTTCCAGATATTCATCACAGGAAAATTCTTATTATTGTTTTTACAATTCCCATTACTTTACATTTATGTCAACATCCACCTGTCAATATAAGGAACATTCTATAACAATGTTGTTTCTTTTCATGGGGGAACAAGAAAAACAACAAGACTTCCTCTGTGTGTGTGTGTAAAATAAACAACAAGAAATATATACATAATAATAGTATATACATGCCAAACATACTCGCTCTCCCAACCGTGGGGGATTTATAATGTCACGATCAATCCCACTATTCGTTGGTAAAAGAGTAACTCAAGAGTTGGTGGTGGGTGGTGATGACTAGCTGCCTTCTCTCTAGTCTTACACTGCTAACTTAAGGACGGCTAGCATAGATAGCCCTCGTGTAGCTTTGTGCGATATTCAAAACAAACAAAATATAAGCTACTTAAATGTGCAAATCATTTGAAAAACACAGTTATCTTTCACACTGGAATTTTATGCATTCCGCTTGCGGGTGGCCTCGATCCAAACTGAAATGGTTTGTGAAGTCAAACATATCAATCCAGTCAAATTGGTTTAGTTCATATATTTCAGATTTTGCAACCACGCAAAATGTTTAGACTGCAAACGAAACCCATTAGTATCTTTTCGTAGAAAGTAATACAAATAATTATTCAGAATGGATGACTAGTCAGTTTTTTGTTAGGATTCACTGTGGACTCCTCTCTCAGTGCACATCTTCAGTTTTCTTTGTTTGTTGTAAAGCAGAAAGATTTTATTGGTTTGGTCACTGCGTGTATCCAAACCCAATTTTTAGAACTATAAGCCGACTTAAAAAAAAGACAGATAGATATAGTAGGACACTTTTAATGACCACGTATATTTGTTTGTTTTTTTAAATCTTGTATAAAGATACTCGAGGGCTATCTGCGCTAGCCGCCTTTAATTTAGCAGTGTAAGAATAGAAGGAAGCTAACTACCCATCGCCAACTCTTGGACTACTCTTTTACCAACGAATAGTAGGATTGACCGTCACATTATAACGTCCCCGCAAATGAAAGGGTGAACATGTTTGGTGTAACGGAAATTCAAATTCTCGACCCTTGGATTATAAGAAAAACGTCTGAACCACCTGGCCATGCCGGGGCTCAATATATGTTATATAAATATCCAATATATTTTGTGGCATTTTATCTTGCCCGAGGTAATTCGTCCTCCATCCCACCTTTAAAGCGACGTTTAGGTGACAGCATGTTTTAAAACATGTAATTTCTGTTAAAGTAGTGGATTTTTTGTTTGATTGTCGTTAACCTGAAAGCTACACAAAGGTCTATATGAGTTGTGGCTACCAGGAGTATCGAAACTCAGTTTTTGGGGTTGTAAGCCTTCAGACTTACCTCTCAGCCACTCGGGCGGGGACGGAAGCGAATAGTTTAGTTTGCTTTCATTCTTTTAACACACTAACGGCTTCAAAGTGTGAAGCGTACTTTTTTGCGGCAACAGGACGCGAACCATGATTTCCCAGACTACCAGAACAAGAACTAGGCTACAACTGGCTCAGTCTGTAGTTAAACATTAATGTGTGAAGAAATGAGTTACTTGGGCAACATTTCACTGAAATCTTGACCTATCTTTACTTGCGCTACAAGAATTTAAACTGTTGTTTTTAGTCATTACACAACCAGTAAATAAATTACATATTACCGCCATCTATTGGCAAGGATTATAAACTATTACAAACATGGTTTCATGTGAATCGTTGAACGAACATAAAGTTTATATTTTATTATTTAAAAGTCATTTAAACCACAAACCAGATGCAGAGTCGTGATCTTTTATCCAATTAATATTATGAAGTGTCACGTGATATCACCTTCTAGCAAATAGTAACAGATCTTTCATTAAAGATTTTGAACTCTGCAGTTCAGTTTCAGACAATTTTAGAAATATCAGTCTTTCTGTAAACTTAATATCACTACCACAACAGTACACAATTGATTCGAGGGATCGTTTAAATGTATGATACCTGAATTATGTCTTGTTTTTAGCAGTGTTTATAAAGGGAACGAGCCCCCGGACTACTGTAGTAGCAAATGTGCCTGTGTGAAAGTTACAGTTCAACTTAATGGAAACCAACAGTTCTAAAACTGTCTAACACAATATTTAACATGCACATTCAAAATAACCATACTCGTAAAATGACTCACATACACACACACACCAATAAACACATTTACCATCTAATGACTCACACAGACACACCGATAAACACATGTAAAGACGCCGTCATGTTGTTAGAAAAGATTACTGTAGATACACATGATAGTGCTGACTGTCTCGCTTTTTTCCATTACATTATTTCCGTCTTTACTCTAAATTAAGACTTTAAACTTATGCTATTTGTTCAAAACAAACAAACAATAAAACAATAGTGTCAAAGCACAATAACGGTGATACAACATTATGTATAAATAATCTTACATTATACAATCAAATTTAATAATGTTCATTATAGAAAAATTGGGCCAATTGCAACGTGAAAAGTAGCCCGGATGTTGAAGCTTTTACGTTTTAATGACTCCAATAGGCCTTCATTTCCTACCTCTATACAGTGCACAGTCTGCTGTATGGATAACAGTGTACGTGTTAAAGTGATATTGATGTGATAAGAGTAAACAATAAATACCATTAAAGTTATGACAGATCAGGTGAACATATTTCACAGTAAGCTACTGCCGGTATTTTCTGTTTACCACACATTTTACAGTAATTTTTGTCACTGTTTACCGAACACATTACATCGTTTCTTGAGTTACGAGTATTCATTTTGGGTTATTTGTTTTAGAAAATTCGAGCGAAGCAACACAAGGGTTGTCTACCCTAGCCGTTCTTAATATTAGAAACGACAGACACGAAGGAAGAAAACTTCTCAACAGCCTTTATCTTTAAGTCCTCCTACGTAAAGTTTTGTTTTTTATTTCGCGCAAAGCTACACGAGGTCTATCTGCGCTAACAGTCCCTAACATAACAGTGTAAGAATAGAGGGAAGGCAGTTAGTCATCACCACCCACCGCCAACGTTTAAGCTACTCTTTTAACAACGAATAGTGGGATTGACCGTGACATTGTTTTGTTGTGGACCATGGACCCCCTTGGTACCTTAATAAGCAGTTGTGTTTATTCAATCATGGAAAACAAAGGTACAGTCTAACAGTCACACCGTTTTGAATATTGCATAGTCTAGAGACACTGAAGAGTAATTTAAGTATTTCTTTTCATACAAAACGACAGAAAGTCCCAAACTATGCGAGGAATGCTGTCCAGCTGCACGAGTCTTTTTGGCAGCATAGTAGTTAATAAACAAGTGTGATATTGACGAGTTATATCAGGGATTACAGACATATTTGTGTACTTTTATTAGCAATAATATCCATACAGTTTTATAAACGCCACCATCTGGTATTTTAGCCCAAAACGCATCTTACTTCAACAAATGGGTGAAACAGCCAGATGAGAGAACCTTCAGAATCAGACAAAACCATCCATAATTCAAAACTGCTAACCAGACGGAAGGTAAACAGTTAGCAGCAAGCACTCCATGATGATGAGAAAATCCACGTGTAGAAAAAATGTATATGCAAAAACGGCTGGTATTGGTTGTGAAAATTTTTCACGTAGAGGAGCGAACTCTACATAAACAAATTTCTTAACCAATACCAGCCGTTTTTACATGTATAGTTAGCAGCAATAGACAATCTCATAGTTTTTGAATAGGATGATTGACCATCATTATTATAACGCTGCTTCCCCACAGTCAGAAGTGTGGAGTGTGTTTAGTGACAGATCAAACTGGAACTTCAGACCTTGCGATCTGCAGCCGACTGTTCTATTTAATGAAATGCCCCTAAACCTTACTATTAATTTATTTACTCAGTTTCTCATAATTGTAAGTAAAGCCTAGAGAGAGTATAACAGTTATTGTATACATTGGTTTAGTGGAGACACATACATATAAAACAATAACTGTATCCGCTGTATATTGTTTATTGGAAGAAAACATGTAATCTAAAAATGTTGTAATTGTTGTTGTTTCGAATTAAGCACAAAGCTACACAATGGGCTATCTGTGCTCTGCCCACCACGGGTATCGAAACCCGGATTTTAGCGTGTAAGTCCGCAGACATACCGCTAAGCCACTGGGGGGCATCTAAAAATGTAAATGGGCGATTAATCAATTAGAAACATTCTCATGAAGAAACAGTTGTTTGTCAGGCGCCAAGCTACCCAATGGGTTACTTGTGTCGCGTCTACTGCGAGAACTCACGTGAGATCACAATAGAAACACACAAGTCGTTTGTTTGTTTTGTTTTGTTGAATTTTGCGCAAAGTTACACAAGGGCCATTTGGGCTAGCCGTCCGTACCCACGGCTAACTTTTGGGCTACTCTTTTACCAACAAATAGCGGCATTGATCGTTACTTTGTAACGCCCTCACGGCTGAAAGGGTAAGCATGTTTGGTGTAACGGGTATTCGAACCCGCGACCCTCGGATTATGAGTCGAATGCCTTTATCACCTGGCCATGTCGGTCCCACAACAGGACGTATTAGAGAACTGGTGTGACTAGCCAAGTGCGTGTATATTTATGATCGCGTTCGTTATGGTTACTAAATAAAAACTTAATTGTTTCGTTTCCATAAATAATAGAATGAGAGCTTCTTTCACCTGCCGAAACGTTTACAGTTGTCCTAAGAACACGCGCTGGACGTGCGGTGTTAACCTGAAGTAGACGACACGTTCCTGTATCCCTGAAAAATGACGCATTGCATCCATTCTACCGTTACCTAGGTAACAAGTGTTTTGCTCGCGAAAGAAGACGGTAATAACAGCTTGAATTGTTAAAGGTTACAAGAACACGTTGTTTATTAAACAGATATGAACGTATTTTATATGCAAAAACGTTTCGACCTTGTTCGCTCTTCTATTTAAAATATTTTCTGAACCCAAAACGAGCCGTTTTTGCATATAAAATTCTCAACAAGTGGGTTTCTCGACATCACTGAGAGATATGAACGTATTATAAGTGTGGACTAACAAATCCCCTTAAAATAATTTTTTTTTATCACGGACCTCACACGTTTCGTTTGTTTTGTTTTGAATTTCGAACAAAGCTACACAAAAGTTATCTGCACTAGTCGTTCCTAATTCAACAGTGTAAGACTAGAGGGAAGGCAGCTAGTCATCACCACCCACCGCCAACTTTAGGACAACTCTTTTACCAATTAATAATGGAATTAACCATCACATTATATCACTCCAGAGAGCATGAATTTAAAGTTTTGTGATAACATTGGCCCGGCATGGCCAAGCGCGTTAAAGTGTGCGACTCGTAATCTGAGGGTCACGGGTTCGCATCCGCGTCGCGCCAAACATGCTCGCCCTCCCAACCGTGGGGGCGTTATAATGTGACGGTCATTCCCACTATTCGTTTGTAAAAGAGTAGCCCAAGAGTTGGCGGTGGGTGGTGATGACTCGCTGCCTTCCCTGTAGTCTTACACTGCTAAATTAGGGACGGCTAGCACAGATAGCCCTCGAGTAGCTTTGTGGGAAATTCCAAAACAAAGTGATAACATATGCTTCTAGAAAACTGAGATTTAAGTCTACTGTTACTGATGGCATCTGTAACCAATCAGGTTTTTAAAAGCATTTTGTACAGGATCGCTAAAAGCATTTGAGTGCAAAACACACATAAACATTGGTTATTAAATTCTGCTGTGCCCCACATTTACTTCCGTTTCCGGCGTGGCTTTCTAGTAATTACATTAAATGTCCCTCAGCTAAAGATAATTGGGAACCAGTACCCGATAGGAAATTCAAAGTTATTAAACCTAATTAGTAGTTTTAATTATCCGACGAAAATCATGCTCATATCTGAAGTGATTTAAAACATAAATATTACTAGTTACTTGTAATACACATTTCTAAGTCTAGAAGGTGAACTGTTCATAGCCTAAACATGTTTTGAATCCAATTAGACAAAAACATTCGTGAAATTCGTGATGTCGAGAAAGCTACCGATCAGTCACCTGTTTCTTTCTTGGTCAACCTGACGATGACCGAAGAAGGCCTACGTAAAAAAATTTCTCAACCCAAACGAGCCGTTTTTCCATATATATTCGTAAAATTATCTTATGGTTACAGGGGTTTCAGGTTATGTTAATGAAACTGTATCTGTTAACTTAATTTTTGACAGTTTTGTCTAAATGTTCTAAAAAGTCAAGTCGTTGTGTAATTATTATCTGTTACCGACAACTCAGAGACCAAGTCGTTGTGTAATTATTATCTGTTACCGACAACTCAGAGACTCTCCACCTCCTCACTGGGTGAATAAAAATAGACAGGAATAAAATCAGAGATGTAAGAAGGTGGAGTCGAGCTACGGCCAACCGACTTGGGTTTCTTAGTGGTTATCTCTCTTGTTGGAATATAATTAACATTAATTTCTGATAAAAGAAAAGTACCTGCAGAAATGAGAGCTAAAATAAACGTCAGTATCGGGCATAGCTAAATAAATATAGTGTTAAAATCACCTCAGTTATAATGCACAATTTCTTCAGTTGGGTACCCTAGTTTTTAACGACACGTTCGGCCGTAAACCCAGTAATAGCTAATGAGTTTTGGATAATTTCACCAACTTGGTACTATGGCTATTAAAGACACTTCACACCGTAAAATTAAGAATGCCTAATGAGTTTTGGTTAGTCCTAAGATAACTACTCGTACTAAAAGTATGGTCCGGCATAGCCAAGCGTGTTGAGGCTTGCGACTCGTAACATAAGGGTCGCGGGTTTGCATTCCCGTCGCGCCACACATGCTCGCCCTTTCAGCCGTGGGGGCATTAAAATATGACGGTCAATACTACTATTCGTTGGTAAAAGAGTAGCCCAAGACTTGGCGGTGGGTGGTGATGACTAGCTGCCTTCCCTCTAGTCTTACACTACTAAATTAGGGACGGCTAGCACAGATAGCCCTCGAATAGGCTTGTGCGCAATTCAAAAAACAAACAAAACGTACTAAAAGTAAGTACAGTGTAAATTAATAATTATAAAAATAAACATAAATAATAAAAACTAATAACTAAATATACATATATCGAGTACTATAACGAACACCACTCAACTCAACTGTGTTAAAATATAACATTTGCTACCCCAGAAATTACTGCATGAATTAATAAACACGAGCACTGAGCCAACCCTGGCTGCACACGGACTGCGCGCGTGTGGGTATGGTTTTCCAAGCGCATGCGTGGTAAAGTAGACATTTGATAAATCCTCATTATGTAGTTTCTGTGCTTAACTTCAAATAATCAACCACATGGCTACTTGTTATTCAAGAAGTGACCATCGAGAAGTGGAGAAGAATATCTAGGAAAGGGTCAAACAAGTGCTTCAAATCATTGTGGATTCATTCACTTCACTGATCAGTCTACCAGTGATGACGAGAAAACCCACTTGTAGAGAAAAATGTGTGTAAAAAACGGCTGGTTTGGGATGAGAAAATCTTTATGCAGAGGAGCAAACAACGTTTCGACCTTCTTCGGTCATCCTGAGGTTCACAGGTTACATTTTTCTTTCTTTGTGAACTTGACGATGACCGAAGAAGGTCGAAACGTTGTTTGCTCTTCTACATAAAGATTTTCTTAACCCAAACCAGCCGTTTTTACATATACAGGGTGGTCGCTAGAAAAGCGGAAAATTCGTCAAACAGCTATTTATTTTTACAAAGAATAACTTTTACAAAGTTTTTTAAAGGCATAAGTTATATTATACTCATGGATGCTCAAAATTATTAAAATCATGCATTTTATTCATGATGTAAAGAAATCAAAATAGAAACGAGTAAGCACGCATTTTATTCATTATCTCATCTGACCCTCAAATTTTCCGCTTTTCTAGCGACTACCCTGTATAATTAGTCTACCAGATAAAGTGTTAAGATAAATTAATTAATCTTATTAATTAATATCCCAGCAACAGGAAGAGCCTTCAATCCTTATGCCCTGAAAGGTCATGAACAATAACATTTAACGGTCATCCTTATTCTAAATGTGTTTTTCTTTTTTTTTCCCAAATTTCAATTTTTATGTGACCTTTTCTTGGTGTTTTTCACGTGTATATTCGTTAACAATGGCTCTTGTTTCCACATTGTTTTTAACCATTAAACTCGTGTTCCTAGATTTACCTCCTAATTTTCTACCTTCACAAAATGTTACGTGTTAAAGAAACATCAATAATATACAGGCTTGTCACATCCTTAGCAGGAAGTGGAGACCATATTTGATACATAGCTGTCTGTATTTTATTCTTGAGCATAATAAATAATATTAATTCTATTTATCGTATTTGGAATAAAACGTTGTCCTAACATGTCAGAATTACATCAGCAACACCACCAGTCACAAAGACCCTTATAACGTGTCCACACCCCAACCTGGTGATCGTAATTACTCTAAAACAATCGTTTAATATATTTTCGTGCTATTTATACAAAGGTAACAAAAATAATTCCAGCTGATAATTCTTCACCGAGGTTTTGAATAAATCACCTTGACCTAAAGGTCAACCTTCGTGCGGAGGTTTAAAAATACAGAACAATTATTATAGTTGCATTTATGACAAAGCTACTTCGAATATCCGTCAGTTTCTCACGTCGTGATCTATTGACCAGCAGGAAGGCAGCCGGTCACCATCACCTACCACACATCATCCACGCTAAGAGATTAACTGTCACTCTTATAACGCACCCACAGCTTTAAACACGGATAATATTTGTGGTGGTGCACGGATTCAAACCCGGTTAGCCAGTTACGAATTCCAGAGCTCCGCCACACGTCCAGCCCACGTCCCAAAGAACAATTAGCTGAATAAGGATTCAAAGCCAAAAAATATACAAATATATCATGCCGTGGACACAAGACACTTTTTAAAAGAATTACCTAAAAAAATCGTCCAGGGTATAAATCAACAAATCGACCCGACACGAGACAGGAGCGAGTGAAGAAACTGTGTTTACTTACCTGATAAACGGTTTCTCCGTATCCACGACCACCACCGCTCCGCCCTCCTGCGACTTTTGCCCGTTACTCGTTCGCTAAAACTTCGGACAAACTTCCTGTTCATGAAAATGGTCAAAGCTTCGCTCATCCATGACACGGAACCAGAAGCATCATCCGGGTTACTGTCAACCATATCTTTCTACACCCTAACACTTCCGGTCCTTATTAAATATACGACGAAATTATTTTTTTCTCTCTTCGTTAATCCGTTAAAGAAGACACAATGTTCAGTCTTCTACAGAGTTCGCTCCTGTTTATTGACGGACTACGTTAACCATCTTTCTAAATGTCTGAGCCGAACGAACGCTCAAAGAAAATCCACTAATGAAGCATCTACAGTTGGTTCAGATGACCTCGTATAACGTGCTTTTCTTATCTTCAACTTGCGATATCTTTCCAGGTATTTTTGAATAAGAAATACACAACGGTTTTATCGTGCGGAAATTGACGCAAAGATATAGAACGTAACACTGATACGTGCCATTTAGACAGCACTGTTGTTACTCGTGGACCAATAGTGAGCAAGTTGTCCAACGCTCAGCGTACACTAGCACTTGTGTCGTCATCTTCAGTACACGAGCATCTTCTCTCACGCCTCCACGAGCTCCTGTTATGTCACAGGAATTCAAACCTTCATGCCACGTAACACGCGCGAAGTGACAGACCATATATACGGTTTTGTAGTCTGTTTGACAAGTGAATACGTCACCTGGGCCTAAGAACAAGCTCTCACTGCGATCTAGTATCGGAGACATTACTCAACAGAAAGATTACGTGACAAGGGATATTAACTAATTGTACAACGTAGAATGAAAGACTTTTTCAATAATTATCAAGGAACATTAGGAAATTGTAAGCTGGTCTCCGACAGCTGCTGTACTATCACAATGCGTACAGAGAAACAGCTGCTACACCATCACAGTACGTACAGAGAAACAGCTGCTACACTATCACAATACGTACAGAGAAATAATCAGCAGTTTTATTTCAGATTTTATGATGGAGAAGACCATAAAAAGCTGTAAGTTACACGGTAATAAATACACTGAGTGTTTAACAGTTTCTATAAACAGAACAAGCTGTAAGTTACACGGTAATAAATACATTGAGTGTTTAACAGTTTCTATAAACAGAACAAGCTGTAAGTTACATGGTAATAAATACACTGAGTGTTTAACAGTTTCTATAAACAGAAGAAGCTGTAAGTTACACGGTAATAAATACACTGAGTGTTTAACAGTTTCTATAAACAGAAGAAGCTGTAAGTTACACGGTAATAAATACACTGAGTGTTTAACAGTTTCTATAAACAGAAGAAGCTGTAAGTTACACGGTAATAAATACACTGAGTGTTTAACAGTTTCTATAAACAGAAGAAGCTGTAAGTTACACGGTAATAAATACACTAAGTGTTTAACAGTTTCTATAAACAGAAGAAGCTGTAAGTTACACGGTAATAAATACACTAAGTGTTTAACAGTTTCTATAAACAGAAGAAGCTGTAAGTTACACGGTAATAAATACACTGAGTGTTTAACAGTTTCTATAAACAGAACAAGCTGTAAGTTACACGGTAATAAATACACTGAGTGTTTAACAGTTTCTATAAACAGAACAAGCTGTAAGTTACATGGTAATAAATACACTAAGTGTTTAACAGTTTCTGTAAACAGAAGAAGCTGTAAGTTACACGGTAATAAATACACTGAGTGTTTAACAGTTTCTATAAACAGAAGAAGCTGTAAGTTACACGGTAATAAATACACTGAGTGTTTAACAGTTTCTATAAACAGAAGAAGCTGTAAGTTACACGGTAATAAATACACTGAGTGTTTAACAGTTTCTATACACAGAACAAGCTGTAAGTTACACGGTAATAAATACACTGAGTGTTTAACAGTTTCTATAAACAGAACAAGCTGTAAGTTACACGGTAATAAATACACTGAGTGTTTAACAGTTTCTATAAACAGAAGAAGCTGTAAGTTACACGGTAATAAATACACTAAGCGTTTAACAGTTTCTTTTATCAAGCAACAGGGAATCCTCAATAGCCCCGGCACTTGATATTCTTTTAAGCAGGATCAGATATCTGTAACTTATTTGTATTATCTATATGTTCACACACCACCAATACCACGTGCTGAGGAATGTGTATAGGTAATTCGATTTTATTGGTCATCAGTACTTCTACGAGTCTACCCTCAAACTGAAATACTTCTAGGCAGACTTTGAGTAAATTAATCTATGATACTTTGAGTGTGGTCAAAGACATCAATCGAATATTACTGACTGTAAAACAGTTATAATGATACAATGTTACTAATGGTGCTCCAATGACTTTGTTTTGTATTTGGTCTTTTAACCATAACACCAATATCGGTTACACCCCCGTCATCAAATACCTAGTTATTAATGTTCCCTGTTCTCATATTAACACCACGGTTATTTGATAAAACCGGTTTCTTTGGAGAAATAATAAGAAATAAATTGCACTTTTTTTTTTAAACCATGAAAAGATATTTGAAACCCACTAGAACCACATACCGTAATGAACCAAGTAAAACTATATTAAAGTACATAACAAGTCGTTTTTTTAATGAAAGACAAAAAGTGAAAAACGAAACGGTCAAGTTGAAACAATAACATAACTCCAACACCACATCAATCTTCCATATTATTTCGCCCAAATTTAGTTTTTCAAGCAAAAATTATATTAGTAGCATTCTTTCCGGAACGTACAATTCAATTGTATGAAGTATTTTGTGTTGGAAACAGCGGTGGTTTATTTTTACTTTACGGCCCGGCATGGCCAGGTGATTAAGGCACTCGATTCGTAACCCGAGGGT
The DNA here is from genome assembly GCA_011833715.1 of Carcinoscorpius rotundicauda. NCBI lineage: Eukaryota > Metazoa > Arthropoda > Merostomata > Xiphosura > Limulidae > Carcinoscorpius > Carcinoscorpius rotundicauda. The sequence goes on along the minus strand of CM022396.1, from coordinate 98,774,704 downwards.
CGCGGGTTCGAATCCTTGTCACACTAAACATGCTCGCCCTTTCAGTCGTGGGGCGTTATAATGTGACGATCAATCCCACTATTCGTTGGTGAAAGAGTAGCCCAAAAATTGGGGGCGGGTGACGGTGACTAGCTGCCTTCCCTCTAATCTTACACTGCTAAATTATGGATGGCTAACGTAGCCCTTGTGTAGCTTTGCGCGAAATAAAAAAACAAACAAACATATAAATAGTTTAGTTGTTAACGTCCATGGTTTCACCATTACCTGGTGATGCATTGTTAAATTACGGACAGCTAGAGCAGGCAGCCCTCGTGTAGCTTAGCTTTGCGCGAAATTCCAAAACGAACAAGCAATCAGTTGTTTGTCTATCGTACAGTAATGAAATTTGTATCTCGGGACGGCTGGTATAGGTGTTAACACTTTTATTGATAAGACGTAAACATGGTTTCAATCTTCAGATTATAAAGGTGAAATAGGAAAGCCGAAACGTTGTTCTCTGTTTATCAATAAAAGTGTTAACACCCATACCAGCCATTCTGAAATATATTTTTATTTCAAGTGGGTTTCTCGTCATCAAGAAATAATGAAATCTACGTGTTCTCTCTTTTTCGGAGAATCGATCCACGGATTTTGGTATGAAAAGTCCGAAAACTAAAGGAAACGGTCTAAATGTTTTAATCCTACATAATAACATCCTGTCTGGATTATTGTAAGAAATCAGTGAACTAAATTAATAAATAGGATTTTAAGTTATGATTCAGACTGGGTTCTCAATTTTTAGATTAAGTGTGTGTGTTTGTGTGTCTGTTTTCTTATAGCAAAGCCGCATTGAGCTATCTGCTGAGTCAACCGAAGGGAATCGAACCCCTGATTTTAGTATTATAAATTCGTAGACTTACCGCTACTCTGGTAAGGAGCTTTCAGATTGAACTTTTAACATTTAAACGGGTATTTTACGATATTAAACGAGGTTCTCAGTTATAAGTTATACTGGGTTCTTCTCAAGCTTTAGACAGTATTTCCAGTTACTCTTTAAAAGTTACCTTAGTCTTAGAGTGGTTCTATATCTTTAGACTGGGTTTTCAATTTTTAAATAAAATTATCTAGCATCTTCTTTTCCAATTAAAAAAGTAAAAAGACATCTTCCCAAACCGAGACTGTGTGTCTGGTGGTTACTTTCCACAGGGATATCGTTCCAGAAGTAACCACCGATGGGCGATTTTTGGAACGGAATTGAGAAACTGGTGTTTAATGTTTCGTATCTCAACGAATGCGTTTGGAAAGTGATAAGTCCACAAATAAAACAGTTATCAATAAATAAAAAGATAAGGTCAACCGGACATCAGTTCCATTAAACCATACTATTTAAATAACATAACTAATTTACTAGTTTCTGCTTTCAAAACATGGATCGGGGTTTATGTCTTGTAATTAACTTGTCTCAGTTTCTTGGCAAAGTGAAACTATTCAGAATACTGCAGTTTGGTTTCTAAAGTAACAAAAAGGTATACCAAGAAATACACTCTGGTAAACAATTTCTCTACTCTCCTTTACTTGTAGAAAGCAAAGCCCACCTAAGTGGTGTTTACAATGCTTATTTATTTAACCTTTCATGTGAGACAGGAAAAAGCAATTAGCTTTATAGTGCTTACCGAAACGTAGTTGGCGAACTGGTCCAAAATGCAGGTCACTGACGCGAAACGCCAGTGGAAGTCACATGAGAAAACAAAAAAACAGGTGAGGTAGTATTGGTAGAGAGTGTTAACATTGGCAGAGAGTGTTAACATTGGCAGAGAGTGTTAACATTGGTAGAGAGTGTTAACATTGGTAGAGTGTTAACATTGGCAGAGAGTGTTAACATTGGTAGAGAGTGCTAACATTGGTAGAGAGTGTTAACATTGGTAGAGAGTGTTAACATTGGTAGAAAGTGTGAGGACGAAACTGTTTGAAAACCACACATTTAATATTGCAGCTAAAAACCAAGATGACGTATTGTCAAAAATAGTAGAGATAAAACAGCTCACCTGATATTACCTTACTAATAGATCCCAACAATAGTATGAATTTAGTTAGGTTTTAAATTAGTAAATATATTTACTGTACGTGAACAATAATCTTACATTTTTATCCAATGGATTCTCAGTTTATACCCGGGAAATAATTATAAAGCGTGGAAATTTTTATTTACCTTTTATATTAATTGATCAAAAAAAGAGAGCTTAACCAACATATTTCCGCGAGCCGCACGTGGCTCGCGATCCGCGGTTTGGCCACTCCTGGTCTATACCGTAATAGTAAAACACTGTTATTTAAAGTTTTTCTTACGCAAAAGATAAAATATCTCAGGACTACTGGGGTTACAACATAAGAGTCTGAGGGTATTTTGTCCTTCGGCCCTCGTGTAGTGGAAGTTTACAAGAACCGAAGAAAATTAAAAACCACATATTACAATATAAATATAGACACGTGCCATATTAAGGAAACAGCTGATGAAAAACCATGAATCAATTTCTTTATCTACGTCGAAGTACGAAACTACATATTACAATATAAATATAGACACGTGCCATACTAAGGAAACAGCTGATGAAAGACCATGAATCAATTTCTTTATCTACGTCGAAGTACGAAACTACATATTACAATATAAATATAGACCACGTGCCATACTAAGGAAACAGCTGATAAAAGACCATGAATCAATTTCTTTATCTACGTCGAAGTACGAAACTACATATTACAATATAAATATAGACCACGTGCCATACTAAGGAAACAGCTGATGAAACACCATGAATCAATTTCTTTATCTACGTCGAAGTACGAAACTACATATTACAGTAGAAATATAGACCACGTGCCATACTAAGGAAACAGCTGATGAAAAACCATGAATCAATTTCTTTATCTACGTCGAAGTACGAAACTACATATTACAATATAAATATAGACCACGTGCCATACTAAGGAAACAGCTGATGAAACATCATGAATAAATTTCTTTATCTACGTCGAAGTACGAAACCACATATTACAATATAAATATAGACCACGTGCCATACTAAGGAAACAGCTGATGAAAGACCATGAATCAATTTCTTCTTCTACGTCCAAGTACGAAACTACATATTACAATATAAATATAGACCACGTGCCATACTAAGGAAACAGCTGATGAAAGACCATGAATCAATTTCTTCTTGTACGTCCAAGTACGAAACTACATATTACAGTAGAAATATAGACCACGCGCCATGCTAAGGAAACAGCCGCTAAAAGACCATGAATCAATTTCTTTATCCACATCGAAGTTCGAAACCACGGTATAAATATAAACCACAACTAGGAGAAAGACCACAAGTCAGCGTATCTATCCAGGTTGAAATTAGAAAAGAAGCAAACCAACATCACAAGAGACTAAAATTTATATATGTAAAAACGGCTCGTTTGGGTTGAGAAAATAGTTTAGGTATTTTACGTATTTATAAATATTTTTTCAACCCAAACGAGCCGTTTTTACAAATTTTTTTTTCTCTACAATCGGGTTTTCTCGACATCACAGACTAAAATTTAATAAATAAATATTTTTATCTGAATCTAATTACAATAATGACGCTCCTATTGACCTCCATTAAATAAATATTACATATTTCATCCATACTTCGTTATTCTCGGGAGAAACTTGCACGTGATTAACAATTTTTTTCATTTACAGCATTACACGTGACATTACGTAACGCTATTCGTAAGAAACTTACATATTTTAATGGAACAAAATAACGACACACTGAGATATATCGTATTTTACATGTATGTTCATATTTCTTATGCTTCCACCATCGGTCGCGCACAACTCACGTGCATCATTTTCTCATTTAAATTCTGGGAATGATAGCGAGGCTAAATATTATCCTTAAAACTCGGAACAATTCCCTTTAAAATGTGGAAAACACTTACCAGTACTATAAATAATAGGTGCACAAGGTTTAATATAAAAATTTGTCACAAATGTGATAAAAAAAACGTCCATATGGGAACCAAGCTCTACTTTATTAAACTGTCTGTTATGCTGATTTCAATATGACGTTCGCCTGTTCCAAAAGACAATCCAGTAATCTTGACTGACTCTGAGTAGCCTGGTGCTATCCCTAAAATTTGACTGGAACGTAAGAAAAAATTATTTTATAACCACAACTGAAGCTGGTTTTCTAAGGTTAGTGTTCAAATCCTAGGTTCGGTGCTTATATCCTGGTACTGTCTGCACTGTATGACCCATCGTACGTGAAATAAGGAATTACAAATGACTACATAATGAACTGGTACGAACTGTGAAGTATCCAAAGTGACGTCATTTCTGTTTCGTTACTGACACACCTGTCATCTCCCAAAACTCGTCACGTAACCTAAACAGACTAGTTCTAGTGCTGAGTGAGAATTGTGGTGTGTTTTCAATTTCACCCAAAATTACACGCGGGCTATCTGCCTCATCCGTCCCTAATTTAGCAGCATGAGACAAGAAGGAAAGCAGATAGCCATCTCCACCTACCAACAATTCTTGGGCTACTGTTTTACTAACGAATAAGGGGATTGACTGCCACGTTATACCGACCACACAGCTGAAAGGGCGAGCTGCTTGGTATCACGACGATTCCAGCTCAAAACTTACTAACAATAACTAAACTGAATGACACTCGTCAAAACTTACTAATAATAACCAAACTGTATGACACTTTTAATTTTTTTTCATAATAACTACCCTGTATTACACTCGTCAAAACTTACTAACAATAACTAAACTCTATGTCACCCGTCAAAATTCACCAATAATAACCAAACTGTATGACACCAGTCAAAACATACGAATAATAACTAAACTGTATGACATCAGTCAAACTTACTAAGAAAAATTAAACTGTATGACTCCAGTAAAACTTTCTAATAATACGTAAGCTGTATGACACCCGTCAGAACTTCATAATAATAACTAAACTGTGTAAAACCCGCGTTTTAAACAATTCTTATTTATTTTTCCAGTCATTTTAACAGACAGACGATCTTCATACAGAGAAAACTTTTTTACGTTACTTTGTCACAAGATTGGTTTTTCTAATACGACTGAATATCTGAAAACAATGCAATAATTTTAACGTTTGGGGGGCCCTTACTTTAATTTCAAAATATTAGTAGTAATGTTTGTTTCAATAAGTAATTCAGTATTTATGTTTGTTTCAATAAGTAATTCAGTATTTATGTTTGTTTCAGTGACACAGACAGACATCAGTTGATAAAAATACATTTATGTATAAACACAATTCATTTTAAATATTACTATTTTTAATACCGAACGCGTTTTGTCCTTCAATAAACAAGAGGGAATCTTCAGTAGCCGCTGCACCCGAAATTATTTTAAGGCTAGAGCAAATTAATCTTCGAAATATTTATTTATTTTTTTCTTAGCTGTATTTTGGTGCGCCTCCAGTACCAAGCGTGGGACGCGAATATACCCGACTGGACTTTACTACTCACACGAATCTCTACCAACCTTCCTTCAAACTGGATTTTTTTTGGGGGGGCGGGATTAGAGAAGATTATGCTACGAAACCTTGGAATGGTTAAATATATCAACATGAAGGATTTGACGTCTTAAGTCCAAAACTGTAACTGGATCTTAAATCGGTCGGAAGCTAAAGGTATATATTTAAGAAGAAGACTTAAAGCCATTCCAGAAGGTCCAGTGTTCGACTCGTAATCTGAGGGCCACGGGTTCGAATTCCCGTCGCACCAAACATGTTCTCCATTTCAGTCGTGATGGCGTTATAATGTGACGGTCCATCCCACTATTCGTTGGTAAAAGTGTAGCCCAAGAGTTGGCGGTAGGTAATGATGACTAGCTGCCTTCCCTCCAGTCTTACACTGCTAAATTAGGGACGGCTAGCGCAGATAGCCCTCGAGTAGCTTTGCGCTAAATTAAAAAAGAAACCGAGCCATTCCAAGACCTGTTATACCGTGGCTAACAATGACGTCATGTCTTTCACTTTAATTTTGAGTTTTAAACTCAGTTTCACTACACTGACTCTTTCCACTGAATGAAACAACTCCACCTGTCGTTCCTTTACGAAAGTAAACATTGTCATATACATCTTCCCACTAACTTTTAACGTAAATGTTTAGGTAAGAAGGACCTACCTGATAATTCTTTAACAGACTGAGACCGTGGAGTCTTGAACACCTAAGTAAAAGAAGAATGAAAACATCACACCAAACAACATGACACATAAAAAAATTACAAACACCCGCCAATCTAGAAACTGTTATTTTGTGTTAAAAACATGTTTTTACCTTATAGCAAAAATAATAACACGAAATTCAATCCAATATTTCTATGAACTTCTGATACCCTCTGAATACGATGACCTTAGCATCGTGGCGGTCAGTGAAGTTTACCTGAGCTATGACCCCAGTTTCCTGGTTGTTATTTCTTACATCCATACAAACTGTATTTAAATACAACCTAAAGTGCCCGACTCTTGATAACACACACGACGTGGAAACATATAAAGAGTATCTTTCAGGGCTGTTAATCAGGCTGTTAACAACATTTTGTATATGATACAATGTTGATCGTTTGAGTATTTTAACACATAAGAGATAATAATAACTGTTTATGAGCTAAGTGACACCTGAGGAAAACCTGGAACAGTCACACCAAAAATTAACATGATACACCAATTTACATCAAATATAAAAATGGTCCTCTTCTCGTCCGTTTGTTATGAATTTCGTGCAAAACTACACAAGGACTATCTCCGCTAGTGGTCCATAATTTAGCAATATAAAACCGGAGGGAAAACAACTAGTTGTAACCACCCGCTGTAAACTCTTGGGCGACTCTTTTACCAGCGAAAAGTGGGAATGACCGTCACATTATAATACTCCTACGACTGAAAGGGCGAGCAAGTTAGGTGTGACGGGGATTCGAACCCACGACCCTCAGATTACGAATCGAGTCCCTTAACCATCCGGCCATGTTGGGCTTAACTGAACTGTATTACTAATAAGTTATTATATGTTCATTAGACATTGAATTTTGAAAAAAAAATTATGTTTCGAATTGGTGAAAAAAATCAAAATATGAAAGAAGAGCTGAAGAAATACGAAACTTACAACTTCCTTTTTGTTTCCTTTGTTTGAAGTTACCCACAGAGATAAACAGTGGGCTATCTATGCTGTGCCCATCAACACAACACGTTCACAAAAAGAGAATTAATCCCAACTTTTACTATTGAGCCCAAATTTTCACACGATTTTCGCTTTATAACTCAGTCGCCCCACCCCCCACTGGCACAGCGGAATGTCTGCGGACTTATACCACTAGAAACGGGGTTTCGATACCCGTGGAGAGCAGAGGTCAGATTATCCTTTGTATAGCTGTGTGCTTGATAATAAATATAACATTATAACTCAGTCAAAAATAATTGGATTTTCACGAAATTTGATAGACATGTAAAATATTACTTATCATTATCCTGCCTCCGATGATAACGATGAACATAATGAAAGAATGTAATTAACGTTACGTTATTATTTTATTATATATTAACATATTTATAATAATACGTTATTAACTTGATAAATAACACTGTTATCTTTTTTGTAACACGACTCTTCAAGCTTCTGATGTATTAACACATTCTGAAACATTAACATACTATTTTTCTTCACTGCCCGACGTTTAACAATTTTGTGAAGACCATGACAGACTTACATAAACCTGTTAAACACAGAACACAATCAAGTGGAGCTCCTGACAGACTTACAAAAACCTGTTAAACACAGAACACAATCAAGTGGAGCTCCTGACAGACTTACATAAACCTGTTGAACGCAGAACACAACCAAGTGGAGCTCCTGACAGACTTACATAAACCTGTTGAACACAGAACACAACCAAGTGGAGCTATCTGTGACGGGGATGATTTTAAAAAGAGGGTTATCGAATAAAGCTATTCACACTTCAGCACATAAAACAAACTTATTTAATTTGTAAAGATATTAATAGTTTTCTGTATAATCACTAACACACTGATAAAAAAAACTGTCTGACAAATTAATTTATAGCCATCTAAACTGCTTTTATCAGAACTTTTCTTCGACATAATAAAACAAAGTCACGCGTATAACAACATCACCGCGCCGAGAAGGCGCAGTTAACATAGCCGTATAACTCTTCCCGTATTTAGTGTATCATTCCAGTCCAAAATGTTAGGACACTGGCATATCATAACCCTTCACAAGACTGATTTGTTCTCCGTGTTCTCCGCCATGTTGAATTTTTAAAATTATTGCTTTGTTTTCTTTTTTTTCTGTGATCAGAATAACCACTTATACTGTTGGCTTTATCTCTGTTCTCTGCTCGATATATCTCCTCTTAACATTACTTTATTCTCTGTATTCTCTTGGTATAACATTTCATAATATTACTTTGTTGTCTGTATTCTCTGTCTAGTATAACATTTCACACTATTGCTTTGTTGTCTGTATTCTCTGTCTAGTATAATATTTTACACTATTACTTTGTTCTCTGTATTCTTTGCCTGGTGTAACATTTCACACTATTACTTTGTTCTCTGTATTCTTTGCGTGTTATAACATTTCACACCATTACTTTGTTCTCTATATTCTTTGCCTGGTATAATATTTTACACCATTATTTTGTTCTCTGTATTCTCCACTTGGAATGACATTTCACAATATTACTTTGTTCTCTGTATTACCTGCCTGGTGTAACATTTCACACCATTACTTTGTTCTCTGTATTCTTTGCCTCGAATAACATTTCACACCATTACTTTGTTCTCCATATTCTTTGCCTGGTGTGATATTTTACACCATTATTTTTTTCTCTGTATTCTCTGACTGGTATAACATTTCACACCATTACTTTGTTCTCTATATTCTCTGTCTGGTATAACATTTCACACCATTAGTTTGTTCTCTGTATTCTCCGCTTGGTATAACATTTCACACCATTACTTTGTTCTCTGTTTTCTCCACTTGGTATGACATTTCACAATATTATTTTGTTCTCTGTATTTTCTGCCTGGTGTAACATTTCACACCATTACTTTGTTCTCTGTATTCTCCACTTGGTAGGACATTTCACACTATTATTTTGTTCTTTATATTTACTGACTGGTATAACATTTCACACCATTATTTTGTTCTCTGTATTCTTTGCCTGGTATAACATTTCACACCATTACTTTGTTCTCTATATTCTTTGCCTGGTATAATATTTTACACTATTACTTTGTTCTCTGTATTCTTTGCCTGGTGTAACATTTCACACTATTACTTTGTTCTCTGTATTCTTTGCCTGGTATAACATTTCACACCATTACTTTGTTCTCTATATTCTCTGTCTGGTATAACATTTCACACCATTAGTTTGTTCTCTGTATTCTCCGCTTGGTATAACATTTCACACCATTACTTTGTTCTCTGTTTTCTCCACTTGGTATGACATTTCACAATATTATTTTGTTCTCTGTATTTTCTGCCTGGTGTAATATTTTACACTATTACTTTGTTCTCTGTATTCTTTGCCTGGTATAACATTTCACACCATTACTTTGTTCTCTATATTCTTTGCCTGGTGTAATATTTTACACTATTACTTTGTTCTCTGTATTCTTTGCCTGGTATAACATTTCACACCATTACTTTGTTCTTTGTATTCTCTGACTGGTATAACATTTCACACCATTACTTTGTTCTCTATATTCTCCACTTGTTTGGACATTTCACACTATTATTTTGTTCTTTATATTTACTGACTGGTATAACATTTCACACCATTATTTTGTTCTCTGTATTCCCTGCCTGGTGTAATATTTTACACCATTACTTTGTTCTCTATATTCTTTGCCTGGTATAACATTTCACACCATTACTTTGTTCTCTGTATTTTCTGCCATAATAGATTGAACTGTGTTTGTATGAAATTAAAATGCAGTTTAGGAGATGGTAAAAAATTCTATAATTTATAACTTTCCTATTTTCCAGACACAAAGGTACAACGAGTGTCACTTGTGATAATTAAAGGGAATGACTTTAAGACTGTCACACTAATAAGTTCTCAGAATTTCTTCTGTAATATGTTAGAAACTTAACATTATTTTATCTTACTTCTAAAATTATCTTGAGGCCAATGAACGCAAGATATTTATCAAGCAAAAAGCTCCTTCAGCTTGGCTTCTTTGTGTGTTGTAAACCCAAAGTTTGTGATTCTCGTTTCTTTAATAAAAGAAAACATAAAATCAAATGAGCTCTTAACGCAACATTACAATAATGAAGAGCTCTTAACGCAACATTACAATAATGAAGAGCTCTTAACGCAACTTTACAATAATGAAGAGCTCTTAACGCAACTTTACAATAATGAAGAGCTCTTAACGCAACTTTACAATAATGAAGAGCTCTTAACGCAACATTACAATGATAAAGAGCTCTTAACGCAACATTACAATGATAGAGCTCTTAACGCAACATTACAATGATAAAGAGCTCTTAACGCAACATTACAATAATAAAGAGCTCTTAACGCAAAATTACAATAATAAAGAGCTCTTAACGCAACATTACAATAATAAAGAGCTCTTACGTAACATTACAATAATGAAGAGCTCTTAACGCAACATTACAATAATGAAGAGCTCTTACGTAACTTTCTTAGAGCCTTATTTCTACGTACATTCTTATGTTTCATTCGACAAATATGCATAAGTACTGAACCACTCATTCCAAAGACAAATTAACATATTACAACAAGTTTATTCTTAAATCGATTCAAGTTATTTTCTAATATCAGTACGTGACGTCCAAGACATATCAAACATAGAAGTTTAAATACATTATAATGAAACTTTCTGAGATTGCTTCGTCAATACAGATTATTGTTATCTCTGACAGTCTTGATCCTGCAGCTTGACTTTTGTTACAAAAAATAGAAAAGAAAAAAGCTCTAAGGCAGTTACATTCCAAACACATCATGCCTCCTTGCTTGCTTTCTATAATCCATCTCTGTATAAGGAAGTCGCCTTCCCACTTTTTACTGCTAAGAAGGTGTCTGATTTTAACAGATTTCTTAGGTAAAGAAAGTATCTGATTTGAACAGATTTCTTAATACGTTAAAACATGTTAAGTCTTCCTCACTTTACATGTTCAATTTCACTGAAACATATAAAGCAGAACGTCTTCTTAGACCAATGATTCTTGCGTTGGTTCTGTAAAAAAACTCATTATTTAAGTGTTTACTTGAAAATCTTTCTCCAGTTCTTTGCAAAAATCTTATCATCGTACATTCAAACCACTGTAGACTTGAAAATAAAATTTAAAATACTGACCTAAACAAGGAAAATGTTTAGCTTGACCAACGTGCTAGAAGACGGCTTGTTTCTTCAAAGAAAAGTACCCGAACTGAACTTAACAATGAATCATCAGTAACAGAGATAAATGTATTTATGGTAAAAAAAAATATTTATCTCAGTCAGTGTTTTATACAGAATTACAGGATAAAAACAAATATTTCTTTATTGTTTTGTTTCGTAAAGCCCGTATAATATTCTAAACAACAGTGCATCGAAATAAAACGCAAAAACATCTTGTTTATTTCAAATAAACGCCATCTTCCAAAACACTTCATATACGGAAACAAAAACATTTTTCTTCATATGTGGAATTCTGGACATCGAATCCAATTGAAATGAACCAAAATTTTATATAAAACAAATAACCCAAGAGTTGACGGTGGGTGGTAATAACTAGTTGTATTTCCTTTAAACGAAATTCAAAACAAACAAACAAAACAATAGCTACCTTCATTTTAGAACATATCGACACTTGGTATAAGGCTTCTAATGGTTGTTGTGTCATAAATCTCTCTCTAATCCAAAGTAAAGAAAAATCACAGTAAATAGAGAAACCGCTGTGTGAAAACACATTTTAGAGCCAACATTATTCCTATTTGCGCGGAATGTCTCAAACAGGAAAATCAGCATCTAACGATGTAACTTGCTGCTTCTTTAATATAACAAACTTTTCCAAATCGTGTTACAACATTAGGTGTGTCTTCTTTAAAATTGCAATGAGGCCCAACAAAATTCAACGTACGCCTGATGAGGTCTAAAAAATTCAGTTTACACCTGATGAGGTCTAAGAAAATTCAGTTTACACCTGATGAGATCTAACAAAATTTAGTTTACACCTGATGAGATCTAACAAAATTCAACTTACGTCTAATGTGGTAAAACAATATTCAAACAAGTAGATTAGCTTTCAAATAAATTTAAATGCTACATATTTTTAGGAGAAGAAAGTATTCATGGAATAGGAGAATAAATAATTTATTAGTACTTCGTTCATTAAAAGAAAACATCTAAAACAAAATAAAATACATATGAGCAAACCTAGCAGAGAAATATTATACAGAAAATCCGATAAATAAATGATTATCTTTATAGAAATAGTAGAAACGCAGTTAAATTGCTACTTTTGGTCTTTTTCATTTGCGTTCCTTTAACTAAGAGGGTTTGAAAAAATAAAATTTAATTAATATATTATTCGTTTTTCATAAAAGATAGATTATTATATTAGGTTATAAATATCCAAACAGAAATGCTAATTGAAGATCACGCTTCAAATATTAACTGGAACTGTTTCAAGACGAAAGTGTAACGAAACAGTAAAATAAACTCTCATATTACAAAGCTTCGAAATATGCTTTCTGAGCAACTTAGTCACGTAAACCTTAAAATTGCACACATATTACTATGAAAGCTCAACATCTTTATGAATTCGCAGTTGTACCGTTCACGAAACTAAATATCTTCCTTTTAAACACGTATAGTACGCTGTAATTGATAAAGAAAACAGTAAATGCATTATAACGAACCTGATTAAGTGATAATGTGTTAAGGATTGCTTCCACAAGATCCATAACTAACTTCAAAATTTCGTGAAAAAAAAACTCATTTCCTACTTTGATATTAGTGAGCTTAAAATATTTTAAAACCTGACCCTCCTTTCAAGTCTATTCAACAAATTTAGAATAATCACATTATAATGAAACTCCTGCTTATATGATACTAGAAAAGCTTTTTTATTCGTGATGTGCAACTTCCAACTTGGCAAATTTTTTATCCTGTGTACATGTAGATTTACAATAGGGGTTACGATTTTCCAGTTTTGCCTCCGTTTTCCGTGACGGATAACTTTATATTTATTCATACTCAGATAACAGATAAGACATTATAAATAAGCCACATGTGGATCTAATGCACTGGCGCCGCGGATAATTAAAAATAGCCTTTCTACTTACGAAATAGTATAAATGATCTTCCAAAAAAATAGCTTTTAAACTAAATCCAGAAACATCATTATCATTACTTGAAACTCACAGTTACAAAGAACGTGAAGGTTTCAAACCCAAAACAAACGTTTCTTACTTTTATGACGTAAGTAGAAACAGATAAACTTTCTTGTCGTTTATAAAACTAAAAAATAGCTTACAAGAAAAAAACAACAACAACCTCTGGGTCATTCCGAGGTCTTTAAAAGGTAAATATATGAAAGGAGCATTGAATTCTCAATAATAAGTTGTAGGTTGATCCTGGTAAAATGTCACTAGGGTCATTCAAGATAAAGTTCAAGATGGCGACCTCGACACGTTTATTGATCAGTATGATGTATTTGTTGTTTATCATTGAGCACAAAGCTACATAAAGCTCTGCCCGTCACGTGCATCGTGACCTGGTGTTTAGCAGCATAAGTTTGTTGTTTGTTTTTTTCAATTTCACGAAAAACTACTCGAAAGTTCACGTAAAGAACGAAAATTGTATTTAATAGAAAAACATATTTAACTTTCACAGATTTTTTTTTTTTTGGCTTTACTTCACTGATCTTTACAACCAACAATTAGATGTTAAATCCGGTGTAAATGTAAGTCACATATATAAACTTATGTAACAAAAACCGCTCCATTTTAACTACAATTGTTTTCACATCCTTACGCAAAAATTCACGGAAGGTATCAGTTTGAGACTTTTATTACATCTTTAACCAAAAGTTAAAGCGGACCGTTTTTGTTGTGTGTGTGTTTTTTTTTGTCATTCAAATAAATACGACTGATTTAGAGCAGTAAAATGATGACGTGGAAGAACGTGCAGATACACCAGAATTGATTGGGCCAATTAAAGTAGGTTATCAGTTTCTGACTCAAGGTTTCAACGAATCATAACAGTTATTATTTACTGTCAACTTCTGACTCTGTTTTACCAACCATTGTGTCCTAAATGAACAAATAACGCGGGCTGGTGAAACTATGAATGAATATTTGCTGTAATATTTTGATGAATGCTGTAAGTGTAGTTACCACTTTGGCCACTACACTTTAGATTTTATTGTTTTAAGTCGAACACCAAACCCTCTTCTTCACACCTAATGCGCTTTTGGCTATATCGTTATCACTGATTGCCTGTGGGTAACTGAGTCTGTAGTACGCAGTTGCACATTTCTAATTATCTCACAAAGAACGACGTTTACCATTCTGACATAATGCCACGTAATTAGTTGTTTGTTTGTATAAATACAGAAAACTGTGCAGTGTGTTATCTGTGCTTTGCCCACTACCAGTATTAAAACCCTACTTTTATCTTTAAACTCCACAGACATAACGCTGACCTCCATACAGTATACAGTAAGATAACGTCAAATTCGCTTACGTAAGCACGACAGCATTTTACTAGCATAAGCATAACAACACTAAAATAAGCACAAATAATTTTCGCATTAACACTTCGTAATAAAAGTAATCTTAAGCGGATTCGTGGGTAGTCCTAAAATTCAGGACTAAATCCCTGCGGTGCACAATGCAGAAATAGCCTATTGTTAGCTTTTAATTTAACAATTAACAAACTTGATTATTACTTAAAATAATTAAACTTTTATTAATAAACCTGTCTGCAGTCTGTGCTTATCTTGGGATGAAACCTAATTTTTACTTTTCCCAACAAAATTTAAGCGAATCCTTCATTAAGGGAAGTTATTGCATTAACATTCTCTTATGCAAAGTCATATAACTTGGGTGAGAAGTATACAAAAACGTGTTACTGGTGTCGCGTTTTTTTACTAAGAAACGAGTGAATCCAAGTCGTTATCATGTTACACTTGGCCGAGAAAAACAAGTTTAGAATATCATATTGCTAATAAAACAATATATAACTTCTACACTCGCGTGCAGTAAAAAAAAAAAAAAAAAAAGACATCCCTGTCACACCACGGGAAAAAACCAAGCTTAAAAAAATAATAAGATATTTTGTGATCTTGGAAATAGAGTTTGTTTGTTTGTTCTGAATTTCTTGCAAAGCTACACGAGGACTATCTGCACTAGCCGTCCCCAAATTAACAGTGTAAGACAAGAAGGAGAGTAGCTAGTCATCACCACCTACCGCCAACTGTTGGGCTACTCTTTTACGAACGAATAGTGGAATTAATTGTGACTTTATAACGCCCCGACAATAAGGGAAATTAAAGATATTAACCAAGAAGTAACTTGCAAAACGTGAAATCCCAAACAAACATACAGACACTATGCTTGAAAACATTATAAACGATACGAATGATAGATCACACACACACAATTCACAATACGCAGACGACATCGCAATCTGGAGCACCTCCAGAAACCCAGTAATGGCCATGTCCCGCGTACAAGAATCATTAAACAACGTCTCAACATGGAGCAACAAGTGGAGAGTCGTTTTAAACCCAACAAAAACACAAGCAATTACCTTCTATAGGAAACTTAAGAAGTAAAGAAAAAATCTAGAAAAAATAACATTATCACTTGGAAACACAACCATTAACATGAGTAAAAACATCACATTCCTTGGCGTCACTTTCGACACAAAACTAACATGGAAAAAACATATAAACAATATACACTCATCCATCAGAAAAAGGATTTCATATCCAGTCCCACTATTCGTTGGTAAAAGAGTAGCCTGAGAGATGAAGGTGAGTGGTGATGACTTGCTGCTTTCCCTCTAGTCTTACACTGTTAAGTTAGGGACGGTTAGAGCTGATAGCACTCTTGTAGCTTTGCGTGAAATTAAAAAGACAAACAAACCAGATATTTTCGATAGTTATAGCCTTATTATTATTACATCGTTGGATATACTGTAAGCAACAGCTGGTCTATTTCGCTGTTCCTGGTCAGTGTTCTTTTGTTTCAGGAGAAAACCATCGAGTACTGGATTTCACATATTATGTAAAAAGAATGAACAATTTTATTATGCATAAAATTACTAAACACAATTACCTGTAAACAACAAACAACAAGAACTTTAATGTTTATTATAATACATTACATTTAACATACACCGAGCTCGAGAAAGTAAAGAAAGTAAGCTCTTAAACACACAGTATTTTCGTAGAAACTCTCAAGACATGAGACGCGAAAGTTTTACACATTCATGGACAAAGAAATTAACAATGCTTAATTATGTCAAACTATTTAAACAGAAAAATTTGGAATTTGTTTCTGTTACAAAGTGTATCGAGTGATTACGTGGATGGTCCAATCTAAACTGTAGCAAAGCACGTGGTATACTTTTTAAAAATATTAGAAACATAGCATGTGATAACCTTTACCAAATATTAGAAACATAGCATGTGATAACCTTTACCAAATATTAGAAACATAGCATGTGATAACCTTTACCAAATATTAGAAACATAGCATGTGATAACCTTTACCAAATATTAGAAACATTGCATGTGATAAAGTTTACCGAATATTGGTATCGTTACATGTAGTAAAGTTTACTAAACACTGGTATCGTTACGTGTGGTAAAGTTTACTAAATACTGGTATCGTTACGTGTGGTAAAGTTTACTAAATACTGGTATCGTTACGTGTGGTAAAGTTTACTAAATACTGGTATCGTTACGTGTGGTATAGTTTACTAAATACTGGTATCGTTACGTGTGGTAAAGTTTACTAAATACTGATATCGTTACGTGTGGTAAAGTATGAAGATTATAAGCACAATAACGAAGCATTAATAAGGTAAAGAAAACTGTAGAATCAGTTGGTAAGTAGCAGAAAGTAATTCTAACTAAGACTGAAACATCCAGAAACTCCATACGAAAACAAATATCGTGTTAGCTGCTAAGCGAATGCAATAATTTTTAAAACTGGGTGTGTAAAACATCTCACTATATCTTTATTTAATTAGGCCTGACTGTCCTACCCGGTACATTTAGTACTATCCAGCTTGGAAGAAAGATAAACAAATAGCATCCTGTATCTTTGAAACAGGAAAAGAAACACTTAATCTGGAAAGTTATGTGTTATTATTGAAACTATTATTAAATAATTCATTGAATGTTCATAAATAATGAGAAAAAAAGTTATTATTACTTTCGTGATCAAAGACATGACTGGTCATGTGAAAGTTTGAGATATACAAACACAACACAACCCGCACTTCGTGTTTACCCGACGTTTATTATATTCGTTAGTTTGTTAAACATAACAAAAACGACAAACCACGTTTTGTACATTTGTATCTAACGTAAGTTTGAGAGACAGCACGTAATAAATAAACTGAATATTAACGAAACAAATATTTACTCGCAATGATGTAGAGGTAAACAGAAACTTAACCAGCTGTTTACTGTTTACAGTAGTCGCTGAACTGAGGAGACTTTTTAAACCACGTCCACTGGGGACAAGGACAATAAGAATTCAATAAAACACTTTCATTCCATACAAAGTGTCCTAATGCGGTGCCCCATAATCCATACATTTCACAAGTCAACAACAACTCCAATTCACATGTTCAAAACAGAAAATCCGAAGCTCATACCAACTTATACAAGTATCTGTATCACCCCTTGCGATGGGTTTATACAAGTCCAGAGATAAACATAGACACACTGTGTGATATCCGTTACCCTAAGTGGTCAGTAGCTAAGTAAAATAATTACTAAATATTTATGTCCTTTGGACATCTGGTTAACAGGAATGTTACATCCACATGCAGAATAATACCATGTAAATATTATCACAGCTGTGACACCATTACTTGTGTCATAATATTTGATAACATAACTGTGATTAAATGAAAACATGTTAAAATTTCTAAACAGGATTATTTTCATTATTAGACCGTTTTTATAATCAAATAATTTACTTAAGGTTCGAAAATATTTATATTTAAACCTACGATTACCAGTATCACTTAATCTTTTTTATAAGTTCTACTGTTTCTTTTTAAAGCTATAGTGGACTGTAAAATGTACCTATGCTAGACACACACGTCAGTTTGATAGCAGATTGCCTAACGGTTTCTGGAGGTTTATGTAAAGCTGATTTCTATTTACAAATATATATATATATATATATATATATACAGCTTAACCTTTGTATAACCTCTTACGTGTAGGGCCCGGCATGGTCAAGCGTGTTAAGGCGTGCGACTCGTAATCTGAGGGTCGCGGGTTCGCGCCTGCGTTGCGCCAAACATGCTCGCCCTTTCAGCCGTAGGAGCGTTATAATGTTACGGTCAATTCCATTATTCGTTGGTAAAAGAGTAACCCAAGAGTTGGCGGTGGGTGGTGATGACCTATAGTCTTACACTGTTAAATTAGGGATGGCTAGCACAGATGGCCCTCTAGTAGCTTTGTGCGAAATTCAAAAACAAACAAATCTTACGTGTATCTGGGTCAGTAGAGGAGCTATAGGTTATGTTTTTAACCGTGTGTGTTTGTCAGCAAGATTTCTCGAAAACGGCTAAACAGATTTGGACAAAGATAGTCGATGTTTGAACTATGGCACAGAGTAAAAGTAAATAGTTTTTCAGAAGTTTCATGGTCAAAGATTAAGATCGCAAAAGTCCAAAAGTTCCGATCTGTTAACACGATAATCGATTTTTCACACAATATTTTGTCTATAAGTCAATCAAAAATAACCGGATTTTGATGAAACTGGATGGAAACACGTGAAATACTGTTTATTATTCGTGATCACGTGAAACCTACTTGAAGTAAAAATTTATCTGAAGATGGCTGGTATGAATATCAAAACTTATACAAATAAAGCTGAAAATATTTCGTGTCTGTTGATAAAGACGAACATAAGGACACGTTTTACTTTCTGAGATCAACGCTGTGTGGCGCTCTACAGAGTGCCAAACCAGGTCCCAGTTCATTCAGAAACAGTGCAAGCAGACCACTGTTTACACATTTCTTTAATGTCGTCCCAGTTAGATTAGTTTGAGTTTGCTTTGAATTTAGTGCAAAGAGAGCTCGAGAGCTATTTGTCCCTTATTCAGCCATTGGGTTACTCTTTTACAAAAGAAAAGTGGGATTGACTGAAACATTATAACATCCCCACAGCTGAAAGGGGCGAACATATACGATTCGAACCCGCTTCACTCGGATTATGAGTCGAGTGCCTTATTCACCTGACCATGCTGGGCCAATTAGTTTTTGTCTTATTTTTATTTATGTCGTAAGTTTATTTTACTTCATAGTAACAGTTTTAAATACATACAAACATTGCTGTTAGTTTGTAACTTGAATATTAAAGGAATCCAAAAATACAAAATCCTGAAAATTTACTTTATCAAATGCATCGTCTGTGGAAAACTTTTCTCCACGAATACCTGAAATTAGTCATGAGACTCGGAAATAATTACAATATTAAAATGAGTTTGTTTGAGTTTATTTATAAAACATAACACATTAAAAGTATCAAAATGATTTTTATTCATAAATAAAAATGGTTGAAAACAATTAGAGACATTACAACGAAAACTATATTCATATGAAGTGAAAACTAAATAATATAGCTTGTACTTCATTTATAGAAACATTTTTAAGTCATTAATTTTTCTCAAGCAAACTAACATTCCGTTATATCCATCCCTGAATCAGAAGCTAGTACCGGTAAGTGTCGCTTCAGAAACTAACATTCCATTATATCCATCCCTGAATCAGAAGCTAGTACCAGTAAGTGTCGCTTCAGAAACTAACATTGCGTTATATCCATCCCTGAATCAGAAGCTAATACCGGTAAGTGTCGCTTCAGAAACTAACATTCCGTTATATCCATCCCTGAATCAGAAGCTAGTACCGCTAAATGTCGCTTCAGAAACTAACATTCCGTTATATCCATCCCTGGATCAGAAGCTAGTACCGGTAGGTGTTGCTTCAAAAACTAAGATTCCGTTATATCCATCCCTGAATCAGAAGCTAGTACCGCTAAATGTCGCTTCAAAAACTAACATTCCGTTATATTCATCCCTGAATTAGAAGCTAGTGCCGGTAAGTGTTGCTTCAAAAACTAAGATTCCGTTTTATCCATCCCTGGATCAGAATCTAGTATCGCTAAGTGTTGCTTCAAAAACTAACATTCTGTTATATCCATCCCTGAATCAGAAGCTAGTACCGGTAAGTGTCGCTTCAAAATCTAACATTCCGTTATATCCATCCCTAAATCAGAAGCTATTACCGGTAAGTGTTGCTTCAGAAACTAACATTCCGTTATATCCATCCCTGAATCAGAAGCTAGTACCGTTAAATGTCGCTTCAGAAACTAAGATTCCGTTATATCCATCCCTGGATCAGAAGCTAGTACCGCTAAATGTCGCTTCAAAAACTAAGATTCCGTTTTATCCATCCCTGGATCAGAAGCTAGTATCGCTAAGTGTTGCTTCAAAATCTAACATTCCGTTATATCCATCCCTAAATCAGAAGCTATTACCGGTAAGTGTCGCTTCAGAAACTAACATTCCGTTATATCCATCCCTGAATCAGAAACTAGTACCGCTAAATGTCGCTTCAGAAACTAACATTCCGTTTTATCCATCCCTGGATCAGAAGCTAGTACCTCTAAATGTCGTTTCAGTAACTAACATTCCGTTATATCCATCCCTAAATCAGAAGCTAGTATCGCTAAGTGTTGCTTCAGAAACTAACATTCCGTTATATCCATCCCTGAATCAGAAGCTAGTATCGCTAAGTGTTGCTTCAGAAACTAACATTCCGTTATATCCATCCCTGAATCAGAAGCTAGTGCCGGTAAGTGTTGCTTCATAAACTAAGGTTCCGTTATATCCATCCCTGGATCACAAGCTAGTACCTCTAAATGTCGCTTTAGAAACTAACATTTCGTTATATCCATCCCTGAATCAGAAGCTTGTATCGCTAAGTGTCGCTTCAAAAACTAACATTTCGTTATATCCATCCCTGAATCAGAAGCTAGTACCGGTAAGTGTCGCTTCAGAAACCACCAAGAAACACGAGAGCCATCGGCATTTCATCGTCCCTAATTCTGAGCTAATAATCCTGTAGGAAGGATGTCGGGTAGCATTACCCACTGCCAAGTCAACGAAGACTTCTGGTCCGAAGTGGTTTGCGAAACATTAATTTTCGGATTCACTCGGCCACTCCCAGTTTGAATTCACAGGAAACTTCTTCACCACACGAATATAGTTGTAGTCCAGAACGAAAACAGTGTCTTCAAACCATCGTTTTTCTTGTAAAAACCTTTTTAAAACTGGAAATCCAAAATATTAACCAACATATAAAATGGCTTGTTATTGTTAGTTGAATTTCGCACAAAGCTACTCGAGGGCTATCTGTCCCTAATTTAACAGTGTAAGACCAGAGGGAAGGCAGCTAGTCATCCCCACCCATCGCCAACTCTTAAGCTACTCTTTTACCAACGAATAGTGGGATTGACCGTCATTATATAACGTCAACCACGGCTGAAAGGGCGAGCATGTTTGGTGCGCCCCGGATTCGAACCCGCAACCCTCGAATTACGAGTAAACAGAATATATCTTACCCTACTAAATATGAATCGTATACATTAACCCCACATCACACATATAACACACACGTAGCATTGTGCACTCCTGAGAACAAGGTTATAGCTTGTTAAACACAACGGTGTAGCACTCCTGCTGAGGGACTACTTTATTACGTCATCATGTTTAATCTCCTCTGGAACTGGTATGTTATTCGGTTTCGCTCTTCTAGCACAGCATATTTTAATTCAGGCACACACGCCCCACCATACCTCTCTCAGATGGACATGCCTTGTTATACCTACATCAGGTAGATACGATCGCCTGATTCAGAGATTTCAAACTAAAGCTACCTTATTACCTTTGTATACATGACAATTTAGTAAGTAACTAGTTTTTCACTTTAATATAAATACACCAGTTAGTATAAAACTAGCCTCCTCTTTCTAAACGATTGAAGAACACGCAATACAACAATTCTAGTCTTAAAATTACCCATTTGTACATAATTACAACAGCCAGAAAGAAACTCATTCCATACGATAAACGATGTAGTCTACAAGTGACAATTTAAAGGTTACTCGTTACCATGGTAACGTTATCATAGAAACACAGACTCAACACACCAGAGCTGCTGGTGTTAGACAGTAGGGTTCAAGACAGTACGACCTTGGCTAGAAAATATCTCATTGGGAAATTGAATAAGTATTCCCCAAAAAGGATTTGTCAAGAGAAGAAATGGATTCAAGGATTTGTCAAGAGAAGAAATGGATTCTGTTTTGATCTCGAATCCTTCAGAATTTCAACTATAAGATTCAGACGAAGACTTTAAAAATTTCATATGCGAGAAAAAAATACCTAGAAGTTACTGATGCTGGCGATAACTAAATTTCTTCACATTTTCGCAAATATTAACTTACTAATATATTTACTATCAAGTGCATACTTACACATACATAATTTACAAAAATATTTAATACCAGCGTATAGCTCATCAAAACTGTTTGGTTAAGTACAACCATCTTCCACTCCCTAGCCTATATGTTCCCTAACTTCACATTTAATAGCTAATAGAAGTATAGAAATTTTGAAAATTTGAATTTCACTAAGAAAGAGGTTTGTTCGTTTTTGTTTTGAATTTCGCGCAGAGCTGCATGAGGACAATCTATGCTAGCCGTCACTAATTTAGCAGTGTAAGACCGGAATGAAGGCAACTAGTCGTCACCACCCACCGCCAACTCTTGGGCTGCTCTTTTACCAACGAATAGTGGGATTGACCATCACATTATAATGCCTCCATGGCTGAAAGGGCGAGCATGTTTGGTGCGACGGGAATTCGAACCCGCGACCCTCAGATTACGAGTCGAACGCTTTAACCTACCCGGCCATGCCAGGCCGTGAAAGAGACAGAAATATGCAGTCTAGGCTGTCACACGTCGGTAAATTCGTTTGGGAGCAATCAAAATCAAGATCACAGCATATTCACAAAATAATTGTTGATAAAAATCAGTTAGATTAACAACTAATTGTATTTTTACTTTCACATTAAAACTTTAAGTACTTGGCTCTAGAGTCTAGACTAAGAGATTTCACATTTCATTTTTACTTTTGTCTTCTTTTGCTAACACTCACAACACTTATAAGGTTTCAGGACTCCCTTGAATCCTCGTCAATAAAATCGTAATGGGGAGACATTTTGTACTTCCATCTATTGATTAAAATGTTAACTATATAAGCTTAGTGGACCATTACTTATTTATACAGTCTCATAACTCATGACTGATACAGTGATGTAATTAATTATGTGTGGTGATTTTAACGTACTTGTTATGAAATAAATGACAACGTAAATAGTAATGTATGTTTTGTTAGCAAACAGGTAAAAAAAAATTACATTTTGAATTTAAAAGATGTTAACCTGAATAAGCCATATAACAATGTTGTAGTTTCCATGTATGGATTACACCTGAATCATCATCATTTCAAATTTTTGTTCTAACTGTGATCTACAGTAAAGTACGTATAGCAGCCATCTCTAGCCACGAGTGTGTTGGTGTGTGTGTATAACACACTTGCGTTTATCGTAAATTTCTCTATCAAATGCTTCAAACCTCATGTCTTCAAAAAGGCTTTTGTCCGAGGATTCTGGATTACATATTAGCTCTTCTAATCAGAATTACCGTACCTAATATTTCTTTAGTCAAATTTTATAACCTAACAAGTATGCTACACGATGATAGAAGGTCGTTCTCGCGGCCAGGTAGTTAAGGTGAACGACTAGCAATCTGTAAGTCGCAGGTTCGAATCCCCGCCAAATAAAAAAAATGTTCGCCCATTCAGCACTAGGGAGTATTATAATGTAATGGTCAATCCAACTGTTCATTGGTAATAGGGTAGCTCAAGAGTTGGCGGTGGGTGGTGATGAATAACTGACTTTCCTCTAGTTTTATACTGCTAAATTAGGGGCGGCTCGCGCAGATAGCCCTCGTGTAGTTTTGCGCAAAATTCAAAAACAAACAAAATTTTCGCGGAGTTTTATGAAATATAGTTATGTCTACGTGAGTCTGTTTGTCCGAGTTATCGATCTGACATACACAAGTTTAAGTGGCGTGTGTGAAAATGATAGAATCCTTTAAGATACATAACATCTGTTGGTTAAAATAAGGGCCCCAAGCAATGTCTACCATATGCCCACAAATCCTTTAAGGTGCATAACATCTGTTGGTTAAAATAAGGGCCCCAAGCAATGTCTACCATATGCCCACAAATCCTTTAAGGTGCATAACATCTGTTGGTTAAAATATAGAAACTCAAGCTATGTCTGCCATATGCCCACAAATCCTTTAAGTTACATAACATCTGTGGTTAAAATAAGGGGCCCAAGCTATGTGTACTATATGCCCACAAATCCTATAAGGTGCATTACATCTGTTGGTTAAAATAAGGGACTCAAAGAGAGCTGAGACAATACTATAGAATAACTAAAAACCTATGGGTGGCGGATATAAAGAAAAACCTACAACAATATGTTAACACAGTCTGCCTCAGACCATACTGAAAATTAAGTGCATCTGAGAGCGCTGGGTGTCGAGAACCCCGTGAATTCTCAGGAAAAGTTGTCCAAGGTTATACGGGTCTCTAATACATCGTATACGTGTACTATCTGTACAAAATAAAGTTTCCTAGAAAAGGTTGTATCATCTCTTCCCACTAGCTCCAGATTTCCACTTTAACCACTGATGAAACCTTTGCTTGGTTATAACAATCAAGGACCACTAACTCTGAAGATATCTCTTACCATTTGTTTATATCACTTGTAACAATCCTTCAGAATAAATAAAAGTTTCGTGGTGGTGACAAAAATGGCAAGTCTGTTCGTCCACTGAGCATTTGTTACAGTGATTTATTAGTTACAGCATCTAAAAACACACACACTAAGAAATCGAAATGCGATTTTGCTTTCAATATTCAACAGTATAGTTTTATGTTTGGAACAAAGAAAAGCGTGAGATAGACACGAGTCATTTCAAGTATAATTACATAACTTCATGGCAGTAAGAAAGTTAGTAACAACAGGGAATTATTAAGATATTCAATCAACACAAACTCTCAATCAGAAAACGAATAGTTTATTTAATGGCTTATGTACAATATTCATGGACAACTTGGTGGACCACTGATACACAAGTCCATTTAAACTCTGACGTTTACTAGACAATAGTTTAAATAGGCAGAAATCTACATTGTGGAAAACTTACGGACAAAGTTAATACATGTACATATATATAGTAACGACAGGATCATACATGTATAATTCTATATATATATATATATATATATATAGAGAGAGAGAGAGAGAGAGAGAGAGAGATAACGACAGGACCATACGTGTACAACGCTATACACACACACACACACACACACACACATATATATATATATATTTGATTTTACAACATATATATCATGATACCATTAGGAGATTTAATTATTGTTTTAAATTCATTAATACAACTATACTGTTATCCATTTATAGAACTAGAATAAAGATATATATATATATATATAGAGAGAGAGAGAGAGAGAGATAACGACAGGACCATACAGGTACAATTATATATATTAACGACCATATAAATACTAATTTCGTTGAAGCTTATCATAAACGTTCTTCTCCACATAATTCTTATGTAGATTCGCTGTTTCTTTATGCAATTCTAAATTACATAAATCTCCAATAAAATTGAGATTTCCGATTGAATAAACTCAATTATCAAACAACTGGCTACGTTATTAAATTAATTACTTAATGAAACAGAAAATGGAAGTGTTAAGAATACAAGGCATACGTTTTGTAAAATATAAAATAACCAACCTATTTTACAATTTATAAGAAAGTGTGAGCAGGTAAATAGTATTCAAACATTTGATTTTACAACATATATATCATGATACCATTAGGAGATTTAATTATTGTTTTAAATTCATTAATACAACTATACTGTTATCCATTTATAGAACTAGAATAAAGACAATAGTTCCAAAGTCATAAAAAGTAACATTATGTTTCTGTATCTATAATAATTATACATAAAAGTAACATTGTGTTTCTGTATTTATAATAATTATACATAAAAGTAACATTATGTTTCTGTATTTATAATAATTATACACAAAAGTAACATTATGTTTCTGTATTTATAATAATTATACACAAAAGTAACATTATGTTTCTGTATTTATAATAATTATACACAAAAGTAACATTATGTTTCTGTATTTATAATAATTATACACAAAAGTAACATTATGTTTCTGTATTTATAATAATTATACCTAAAAGTAACATTATGTTTCTGTATTTATAATAATTATACCTAAAAGTAACATTATGTTTCTGTATTTATAATAATTATACCTAAAAGTAACATTATGTTTCTGTATTTATAATAATTATACCTAAAAGTAACATTATGTTTCTGTATTTATAATAATTATACCTAAAAGTAACATTATGTTTCTGTATTTATAATAATTATACCTAAAAGTAACATTATGTTTCTGTATTTATAATAATTATACCTAAAAGTAACATTATGTTTCTGTATTTATAATAATTATACCTAAAAGTAACATTATGTTTCTGTATTTATAATAATTATACCTAAAAGTAACATTATGTTTCTGTATTTATAATAATTATACCTAAAAGTAACATTATGTTTCTGTATTTATAATAATTATACCTAAAAGTAACATTATGTTTCTGTATTTATAATAATTATACCTAAAAGTAACATTATGTTTCTGTATTTATAATAATTATACCTAAAGTAACATATGTTTCTGGTATTATAATAATATGTTTCTGTATTTATAATAATTATACATAAAAGTAACATTATGTTTCTGTATTTATAATAATTATACATAAAAGTAACATTATGTTTCTGTATTTATAATAATTATACATAAAAGTAACATTATGTTTCTGTATTTATAATAATTATACATAAAAGTAACATTATGTTTCTGTATTTATAATAATTATACACAAAGTAACATATGTTTCTTATTTATAATAATTATACATAAAGTAACATTATGTTTCTGTATTTATAATAACTATACATAAAAGTAACATTATGTTTCTGTATTTATAATAATTATACACAAAAGTACCATTATGTTTCTGTAATTAGTAATAATTATACCTAAAGTAACATTATGTTTCTGTATTTATAATAATTATACCTAAAAGTAACATTATGTTTCTGTATTTATAATAATTATACATAAAAGTAACATTATGTTTCTGTATTTATAATAATTATACCTAAAAGTAACATTATGTTTCTGTATTTATAATAATTATACCTAAAAGTAACATTATGTTTCTGTATTTATAATAATTATACATAAAAGTAACATTATGTTTCTGTATTTATAATAATTATACATAAAAGTAACATTATGTTTCTGTATTTATAATAATTATATATTTTTCAATAAACAGGTTTTTAAACAAGTGACAGGAGTTTCAAAGAGTTCTAATTATACTCTTCAAAACGAGAAACACAAAAGGGAAAAAAACGGAAGAAAACATCGGATTTTTCGCCAAAACGTAGTTGTGTCCAATAAATTTGTTTGAGAGATCTGCATGTTCTGCAAGTGCAACATGTGCAAAATCCCTATAAAAGTGACGGGTTTTCGTTTGACCACGCCCACACAAGATCGCTACATCAGGTTACGTCACCTTCGGGATAAGACCACCACTGCGACGTCTACTGCTTCAACCATACCAGGGCTGATTAGGATTTCCGATCAGACCGTACGCAACCGTCTACGAGATGCAGGAATCAAACCTCTACGTCCAGTCAGAGGCGTCATCCTCACCCAGCAACATCGTCAAGCACGGCTGCAGTGGACTCGGGCACATCGGGTATGGCCTCATCGACGATGGATACATGCTTGTTTCAGCGATAAATCAAGTTTTATTTTTGGTAGGCAGGATGGAAGGACCCATGTTTACCGTCGCCGAGGTGAACGTTTTGCAGCAAACTGTGTGCAGGAAGTTGACAGATTTGATAATGGCAGCGTCATGATGTGGGCTGCCATCGCCTACAACGCCAGAACAGACCTTTTGCACATTCGAGGGAATCTTACTGCTCAACGATACGTGGACGGGATTCTTAGGCCCCAGGTGCAACCCATCATGGTGAACGTCAACGACGTTTTTCAACATGACAACGTCCGTTCTCACACAGCCCGACTCACCACTGTTTTCTTGAGACACCACAACATCATCGTTCTTCTCTGGCCCTCCAGATCACCAGATTTAAACACCATCGAACATCTTTGAGACGAGTTGGACCGACATCTGCGACGGCGACAACCTCAACCACAGGTTCCACCTCAGCTTGCAGCAGCTTTGCAGGCTGAGTGGACAGCCATTCCACAGAATGTGATTCGTCATCTCGTCGCTTCCATGGACAGGAGATGCCAAGCAGTTATTGATGCTCACGGGGGGCATTCTCGTTATTGACATTAAACTTCAACTGGTGAGCGTGGACTTCGCCTTTGCAGACTTTGGATGTTCAGCAGTGAATGTGCAAAGTTTCACGCATGTCATACAGAACTACCTGGAATAAACTTGTTAACAATACGTCTCAAATTTTGTCTTTTGCGTTTCTTTTTTTTGAAGAGTATATTTAACTTATACAGTAAATTTAAATTTGTACTATTATGTAAATATATTTATTGAAAACTATGCAAATCCAGATATTTTCACTTTAACTTACAGATATATTGATGAATTAATTACCCTAAATAATTCTTAAATATATAATGTTATTCACACCATTTATCTAACAGAATTAGAAATTAAAAATATTTCAATTTCTAATACACATACACATTATTTAGATTTATAAATTAGAGTAATTAGTAAAAAGGAGATGGATATAAATATTTTTTGACAAAAGAATATATTTTGACTTTCCAATTTATGGTTTACCCTTCTTAAATAGTAATGTTCCATACCCATCTATTATAAACATTATCACTACACAGTTATTCATATATTATAAAATGTGTAATAAATTACATTATTTTGCAAATAATTTTGACACACTGATATGAAAATTTCACTAAAATTATTACATTATTCTGTAATAAATACAAAGAAAGTAAAATTGGAGAAATTCTTTTAAAATTATTTTTATCCTCTATTCCAGAAATTTGTTAAGAACCAGTTACAAAACTCGTTAAGAAAATATGTTGGAAAGAGTGTTACATGTTTTCTTTTGACATCATGGTACAAAGTTTAAACAATTTTAACAATTTCGTTTTTTTATTATTCCGACATTGTCATAAAAGTTAGTAAGTATACAGGTCTTTTATGTAAGTTGTAGAACAGAAAAATGAAGTAAATATCTGAAGTTTTGTAGTTAATTATGTCAATTAAATATAACACGTGCAACCACAAACGTATTTAATTGTCTATACATACCAATAGATGACGCCACAGTTACTCACTGAAACTTACAGTGCAGTTTTTTAATTTTGTGCAATGCGAGGACTACCTGAGCTCGTCTTCTCTAATTTAGCAGTGTAGCACCTGATGGAAGGGAACTAGTCATCACCACCCACTGCCAACTCTTGAATAGTGGGATTGACCCCAACACAATAACGCCTCATGACTAAAAGGGAACATGTTTGGTATGACGGGGATTCGAACCCTCGACCTCATATTACGAGTTAAGTACCCTAACTCTTCCAATATAAGAAATATGTCTAAATCACTTTTAATGCAAAATCATCCTGTAAGATTGGAAAATTGTCTGGTTTTCAAGATCTTTTTACCACTGAAAGCTTGGTATTAAGGTCGACATCATGCGGTCATTTGGCCAGTTTAAAAACAATTTTGTTTTCGGCATCAAGTCTGAGTACAAGTGTTTCACGCTCCAAATAAATAGATATTAATTAATATATTTAACAAATAATTATGTTTAATGTATTTTACATCATTCAAATCTTAATATGTATGTGTGTGTGTGTGTGATTATGAAACTACAGGTATATCAACTTATCTTCCAGTTTCTTCAAAAGCGACTTGCTAGTCGGTTCAGAACGAAACGTATTTGCAGTTATTCAAGAAGACGCAAAGTGAGAAAGGTATCGCACATGTAAGAACGTGAAACGAGAGTGTTCAGTATGCTAGAAATAATGTGGAATAAAATACGTTAAACTACCCATAAAATAAAGTATTTTTCAATTACGTAAATAACTCGCAAAGATCTAAAGCTAATGCCTGACCTTTAGTTTTTGAACTGACGAAACATTCGGACATGTTTAGCTCATTCTAGGCTTACCTATCTTTACCAACGATCAACCGAACGTAATTACAAATTATTGATATTTTTCAATATTACGTCATCTCCAAAAAATCTCCAGGTTTCAACTGTTTCACTAGTTTCTTAGTTATATCTCCATCAAGTATTTCGTCACGTTTCTAGAATGTTTATCTGAAAGTTTTGACTACGTAACTAGAATATAACAATTGATTTTACCTTGTTTTCCTCGACCGCAGTGACACACGTGACGTCACTGGGAGCATTTAGAGAGTTGGTCATCGAGGAGTTAGGCTGTAGTCGCAATAACGGAGCCGAAGAACTTTTAAAACTAATTTCTCGAAGGAACATCTTAGCACGTGCTGAAGGTTGTGTAGAACGATCTTCTGTGTTCGTTTTTCGCTCTGAATGGTAACCGTTACTATCGGTTTTCTCGGAGAGTGTTGGGACACAAACGGAAGGCCGAATTCCTTCTACAGTGTTTCGACTATCTGTGTATTTTGTCGCTTCATGGGAGCTTGTTTTATAACACTCCTCTTTCAGGTTGTTAGTATTGTTGTCAATACCTTGGACCTTTTTGAACTGAAATTCTGATCCACAATAGTTTTTACCAGGATATACGGATGTGTGGTTGAACTTAGAGTGAGACACACGCAGTTCGCCTTTCTCAGCAGGAGATACACTAACTGATGGTCCAGTAGTGGACTGGTTAAAGGTGAGATTTTGCTCCTCTGCAGGACACAACCTACAGCCGGGTTCCGATTGTGACGAACATTTCGAGAGAGTTAAACTACTGGTACTCCTAACCTGCTCCTCAAACTTGAAATAATTTGTCTTAGATCCGGGGACTTCATCGGAGTCACCATCACTGCTTCTGATGGGCGAAGAGGTTGACACGCTCGACAAAAACTCAGAAATACTCGAAGAAGACAGCGAGAATGGACTTCCTTTTGAAAGGTTTGAACCTGCTTGAGTTTGGAACACGTTTCCAAGACCTCTGATGTCGCAAACAGTCATCTGTGTATAACTAGAGCTGAAAGAAAATGTCAAAACAGACGAAATGTAAGCAATATGTTAATAACTCCAAAAATATAAATTGTAGCATATACCGGAGAAAGATCGTTACGTTGCAACACGCCGTGTGACTCTACCAAATGAGGTTTACTAAACAAAACCAGAGGGTTTATAATTCATAGTTACCAAGTACTAACGTTTCATGAACTGTAATTTTAACAACTGCACGATATATTGACTTTTATTAATGTTATCTACACTCCTAATTAAATCTAAAGCAAATGTTGGATTAACAACATATCCAATACAAAATGTATAACATTGGAGATTCCATAATGGTAACTTAAGTTTTATGATTTCGAATAAGTCTAGTTGATCTGGGTACAAACGTAGCTCCTAACCTTCTGGATGCACGTGGAGTTGTCTGAGTGACAGCATCCTGTAACTCCAGTTGGCGTCCTGATGGAGGCCATGTTCCGTTTGCACTCGTGTTATCGATGTGGTTCTCTAACTGGTCGCTAGGTGGAGGCTGGTAGGCACAGTCTTCTACTTTTCTCATGAAATCTTCCAAGTCGTACCGGCTCTAGTTAGAAGAAGTAAAACACGAATTTCTCACTTAAGTTAAAGAAATTACAATGACATCTCACAAACACTACTTTCAAATTAAAAACATAAACTTATCTTTGTTCACGTCCAATCGGAGCTTCGGTACAACTAAAACGTATATTTGTTCACGTCCAATTAGAAACTTCGGTACAACTAAAGATACACAAACTAACCTTTGGAACACATGCAGCTATCACCTCCTTGTTCATAATGAACAAAAGCTGTAACTACCTTTGTAAATGATAGACTGATAAAACTATTACTCAATCTTTGACGAACAACTTACACTATTTCATCACGAATAATTAAATAGCTGATGATTCACAGTTGAGTTCCATGTAAGATTTTTATCTTATACAATCAACCTTACGAGCTCTTTCGTAATGAAACAATGATTGAAAGAAATTAGCTCAACAACAGCCTGGTGGTTAGGATGCTCCGTTAGTAATCTGTAGGTCACAGGTTCGAGTTTCGTTAGCGAACGTGCTTGTGACGGTAGATTCGCCCATACATTTCTAAGACAGTAATGACATTAACTGGCTGCCTTCTCTCTTGTTTGTCACTACTAAATTATGGACGGTTAGCCTGGGGAAGACACGGACACCACCAGATGAATCTGTCCGAGAATCACAGGAATACGTGTACGAAAGTACCCCAAATATAGACACTGACCTTGAACTCAAAACAACTGAATATATTCCTCATAAACCTCAAGAAGCTTGGTGAGAAATCCATTACAAAACAAACTAGGGAAATTCAACAACAACACGGTAACTTGTAGAAGCTAAACAAACTACATTGGTTATCGTAAAATAATCCAACAACGTCAAATATCAGAACAAAAAAAAACTAGTACACCATATCAGTCAATACTACCAAACCCGATGTATTATCAAAGTGCCTAATTCTCTCTAATTAATACTGTGTAAGAGATAATTATATTTCGATTTTTAGGAATAAAGAGAAATTTTAAAAACTCCGTCCAAATTTCGAAATATTATGTTCAAGAAGATGCTGATTGGTAGAAACAAACTCAACTGAACAATTCAGAATCGTATTTCCAGATTTCAAATACATGAAGTGTGAAGAGATACAGCTGTATTTAACAGTAAGAGTTTTAAAAATATATATACAGCTGTATCTAACAGTAAGGGTTTTAAAAACAGATACAACTGTATATAACAGTAAGGGTTTTAGAGGTTTCATCGTTTCCATATTCACCAGAATCAATATCATACAGCTTGCTTTCTTCTAATCTGATTCTATCTAATTTAAAAGATCCTTCTCATTTCTTCACTTCCAATTAATATGATTTGCTTTATTCGAACATGAAACCCAAGCTAAGCAGCATCTACAAACACCACAGTCTCCTTTCTTGTTGTCTTTATGTTACTGGCAAGGAATATTACAGATTTCACCTACAAGTATATTTTTGTCAATAAAAAGAAAAGTTTTTTTATAAGATTGTATTATTAGATTACGGTTACGCAGTCCGTTTAGTTTGTTGTTTGAATTTCGCGCAAAGCTACACGAAGACTATCTGCACTAGCCGTTCGTTACTTTGCAATATAACTCATCACCACACACCGCCAACACTTGGGATACTCATTTTACCGACGAATAATGAGATTACCGTCACATTATACCGCTCCCACGAGAGAAAGGGCAAGCATGTTTGGTACGAAAACGATTCAAACCTGCGACCCTCAGGTTACGAGCCTTAACCCACCTGGTCATGCCGGACCCC
Organism: Carcinoscorpius rotundicauda; assembly: GCA_011833715.1. Lineage (NCBI taxonomy): Eukaryota > Metazoa > Arthropoda > Merostomata > Xiphosura > Limulidae > Carcinoscorpius > Carcinoscorpius rotundicauda. Next base: position 98,740,607 of record CM022396.1, on the reverse strand, counting down.
TTCCAATCTGTTTTTCAATTCCGAGATTTAATTTAAATTATAGGTTCTTTTTCACGACTGGTGGTCATAAATTTTAATATATCGAGTCTGAATTAAAAATCTATATTTATCACCAGATCTTTTCCAATGAAATAGTAGAAACAATAGTAAACTAACTGATTTAATTTAGAGAAATAAAACACCCTGGTTTAAAAACCTCTCTGTCATGACAATTGTTTAAAACTTCCGAGCTAAGAATTCTTTGTCTTAAACGATACTAAGATACAAAAACTGCCTGTTACAACTCAACCACTTCCTTATCTCGTATAACGTTTTGTTCCAATACACCGACTTCCTATTACAACTCAACCACTTCCTTATCTCGTATAACGTTTTGGTCCAACACAACGACTTCCTGTTACAACTCAACCAGTTCCTTATCTCGTATAACGTTTTGGTCCAACACAACGACTTCCTATTACAACTCAACCAGTTCCTTATCTCGTATAACGTTTTGGTCCAACACAATGACTTCCTGTTACAACTCAACCAGTTCCTTATCTCGTATAACGTTTTGGTCCAACACAACGACTTCCTATTACAACTCAACCAGTTTCTTATCTCGTAGAACGTTTAGTTCCAATACAACAGCTGTCTAAAACCACTGTGTAGTCTCTTATATTCGTATAATAATTGTATAATAATACAATTCGTATTATTTCAAACCGATATAACAAATTTTAAAAATCTATTGTTTTTTTAGTAGTTTAGTTGATCATTTTAATTACTAACAGGTTGAAAATTAAAGAAAAATAAAAACCACTTCCACTGAACCAAGTTCCTATGTGTAACCACTTCCACTGAACCAAGTTCCTATGTGTAACCACTTCCACTGAACCAAGTTCCTATGTGTAACATTGAAACTATAGACACACATATTTGACTCAATACCAAAAACAACACAAGTCATTAAAAGTTAACATCATAATTATTAGAATTTACATCTGGTTTTAGGAAAAATCAACAATATTATTGGGAGATACGTCCCACAACTTTATTTTTACATACCAATTGTGTTGGTACCGTTGACAAAGACCCCAAGTGTTCAGCAGCTATGTGAGAAAAAGAGCAAGTGGGTTCAAGCGTGTTTTCGTAGACCTTTCTATTGAGAACTGTCATCTGCTGAGAATCCGATGACTCTGGTCCATCAGTTATACAACGACCACGTGAAAACTCTGAGCACATGTCAGTTTTCTGTATCATGTCCCCCTCGTGCAGACTTTTGTTTCCTTTATTCCGGATCTCCGTGAAACCTTGAGATTTCTCTCTTTCATTTGTGTTTGCCCTACAAAAATCCCACTTCAAATTTTGAAATGGATCGTCGTCATTAGATGACGATTTCGTCACGAGAAATTCTTCTTTATATTGCAGGACATCCAAAGATGGCGACTCTTGGTCACTGTCATCACAAGAGCTAATTGCATCAGCACCTGTTAAATAATCGCCCTCTGTGGGATCTTGTTCGGCAGACTTCCAACTGTCTGTGGAAGACAATTTATCCACACTTAATATAGCATCATCACTGCTAACGCCCTTCCTTTTCAGCTCAATATTAAAATTAATCTGGTTTTTCACGTTGATGGAGTCGAATTTGGAGCAAAAAGCATCTTTTCGGTCATAGGTGAGCCTTGTTTCTGATTTAGGAGCAAGTAGATACCCATACTGGTTATGTGGAGATACCCTCTCTCCAGTAACAGCACTGTCACTTTTAGATCTTTCTTTAGCCAGTTGAGCCAAGTCTTGGATAGTTTCAATCTCACCACTACTTCTGCTCATCGCTGGTATTTTAATCATTCTGGATGAAGGAATACTGTCATAACAAATCTTAGTTCTGTTATTTTCCTTAAACTGTTCTTCAGAGGCAACAATAATAAAATCACTTCCACGTACAGAAGACAGTTCTGGATCAGAGTCGGTCTGTGATTGAATATCCGCCCCTTTAGTATTCCTACCAACTCCAACTTCTGAAACGCTTTGGAGAAAAATACGTTTATTGTTAGCCTCAACAAGCTGTGAATACACGAGCGTTTGGGTTTCTTGGTCAAGCTCGTTTGTTCTCACTAAGGTTTTGAGTGGAAGTTTTGGTGCCAAATCAGAATGTTCGTTTTGATTCGAAAGGGAAGGAAATTTGGTAACTGATGACTTGCATGTAGATGTCGCCACGTTTCCCAGACATGCTGGAACACCAATCTCTCTTCGAAGCTTCTGTGAAAAATTATTACTTGGAATGGTTCCATCTTCTGTTCTCTGGATCAAATAACTGTCATCACTGGTTTGGAGACCAATCTCTCTTCGAAGCTTCTGTGAAAAATAATCACTTGGAATGGTTCCATCTTCTGTTCTCTGGATCAAATAACTGTCATCACTGGTTTGGACACCAATCTCTCTTCGAAGCTTCTGTGAAAAATGATCACTTGGTATGGTTCCATCTTCTGTTCTCTGAGTCACGTAACCGTCATCATTGGTTTGAATTGCAGTTTCACAAGTAACTTTCGAGTCCGATTGAACATACGATTTTCTAGAAGGGCACGATGACAGTCGAGTCTTTGAATTGGAATGCAACGTATCAAATTCTTCCATCTTAACAGGGTGAAAGTTCTGTCTCGTCTCTCCTGATTTCCCTAAGCATCGGTTTCGAAAATTGTACTTTGCGCAATATTTATAGATGCTGCTACTGTCAGGAGCACAACACCAAGGTTCTCGTCCGCGTGTGACGTTTGAGTAAACACCATCTTTGGGTGTTGTTTTCTCTCTAAAATAATGATTACAGGAGTTTCTTACGGGACTAAAATAAGGGTCTTGGGTTTCCTCATGATCTCTAAAAGAAAGAGTTTCGTCAATTTCCTTCACTAGATTGTCTGCCCAATCAGACAAAAGTTTTACATTTTCTCCGCTAGGAGGACTGGGAATTAATACTTCTTGTTTTATAACAGGAATTGTTAATAATCCTGTCTTTAGGTGAGAATAGAGTAACTCCTTTAATACCTGGTTTAATGTAATACATTGAGACTGATAAAGATTGTGAGGAAAATATTCCGTTTTACTTATATCACCTAACTCTACGCTCTCACATTTCTTATCTAAATAACCGTTTCTGAAGTCCGAGAGTAACGCTGTCGGACGAGAGAGACCCCTTTGACCCCGTAAACGGTATAATTCTGGACTACGAGTAGGATATTCAGGATTCGAGGGGCACGATAGCTTTCTTTCCCATTTTCGATACTCTCCAGTTTTACTTGTGTATTTAAAAGATACACTTGCGTCTAGTCCTTCAAGGCATAGGTTCTCCAATTTTTCTTCACCATAATTCCTTTCATGTAGTTTAAGATCGTCAAAGGCTCTCCCAATTTCTTCCTGAAATTATCAAAAAATATTGTTTTAAAAGCTTATTACCCACAAACAAATATTTCAGTGAAACAAAGAAAAATACATTACATATCAATCACGTTGATACTGTCGCACCCAATGCCGACTAGGCTTTTCACTCAATACCACGACTCGCTGGATATGCTAGGATACCACACATAACCTCACGTTTAGAAGATTGTTTTGAATTTCATGCAAAGCTACACAAGGGCTATCTGCGCTAGCCGTCCCTAATTTAGCAGCGTAGGATTAGAGGAAAGGCAGCTAATCATCACCACCCATCGCCTACTCTTGGGCTACTATTTTACCAACGAAGATTGGGATTGACCGTCACATAATAACGCCCCCACGGCTGAAAAAGCAAGAATGTTTGGTGTGACGGGGATTCAAACCAGTTTAGAAAGCCTAACAAAACAGCATTTAGTCTTAACGTTGATCAAATCAACCTTTACTTAAATTAACTTAAATTTTATCATTTAAAAGAACTTATAAATGATAAAGTTAGTATTCTCGTAACAACAACAGATCAAGTTAGTATTCTCGTAACAACAACAGATCAAGTTAGTATTCTCGTAACTACAACAGATTAAGTTAGTATTCTCGTAACTACAACAGATTAAGTTAGTATTCTCGTAACTACAACAGATCAAGTTAGTATTCCTGTTACAAAACTGTAGAGTGGAACTTTTTTGTTTCGTGTTATGTTACTTCTATCCAGTCAGTTAACGACACATTGTGCACTATAAATGTCAAATGTAATCAAACGCCGAATGTAAGTGAATGACGGTTTGTATTAAACTAGGAAATAAAAATAACTCGTAACCTAGCGGACATTTTTATTATTTTCGCACAACTTAAATTTTAAAGACTGTTGAATTTTCGAGGTAATAATGTGTGTATGTTTTCTTCCATGTTCACCCAGAGAAATCAAACCCCTAATTCTATCGTTTAAATCCAAAGACGTGCCACATTACACCGAAGGACTCGAACAAAGAAACAAAAGAACTTTGTTGGGAAGATTCCAGCATATCAGAAGTTGTGTACTTTCCATCTGGTCTGTCAGTTGAGACATTCATCGCACAATTTGAATAATAACAGTTCATTTTCAAACCCTCTGGATTAGAACGTAGCTTTAATAGAATTGCTTCCAATAAGATGAGATTTGTGTCCCGATTTTTGGAACCAAACCACGTTGTTTTAGGTTCCCACCTGACAAGAGATATTTCTGAACTAAACTTCACGCGCAAACTGGAAACCCACACATTTGGTACGTCATAGTTTTATCAACAGACGAGTAAAAGGCGAATATATTTGAGCGTCTCATATCGCTGTGTTAAACATGTAACGTTTCCACGAAATATTCCATTTCTGTAAGCAGAGACCGATTCTGTCAAATTTCTGTAATCCAAACTGATCAACAGTTTTAATCCGCATCCGTTTCACCATAACCCAAGAACAAACAGACGGCCGCTCTTGACCGCCACCGAAAGTTACTACTTACAAATTTTACCGCTAAGATGCGTGTATGTGTGTATATGAGGGGGTCTCAGTTTTTTTTTTTTAGTTCACCGCCCCTCTACAGGTCTTTCAAGATTGTTTTCTACAAATGAACAGTCGGAAGAAAAATCTCACGAACTAGAGAAAATAAACACAAAGAAGTTATTTGGATAAAAAGCAGAAGATGAAACATGAATAGATATAGAGGGTGATCAAGGAAATAGGCTTAAGGCGGGTTCTTACCTAAGCCTAGATCCAGAATAAAAATAAGTGACGTCATCATGCACTAAGTTTACGATCTAAAGTTGCTGTAAGACAAGACAAGCAAAGGCTGACAAAGCAATTCTGAGTTTCATCTTATTAGTACCAGACCGTAACTGTGGTTTCATATTGTATTAGAACTATACATACCAGAAGCATATGGAAACAAGCTGAACTTAAAGAAACAAACAAACATTATTAATTTTATAATCGCTGTGTTGTGTATTCTTACCATACGTGGCGAGTACAAGGAAACCACTGGATACGTGGATATCAGTGTCAAAGCATTACTGACAACTTTCACTAACGTGATAAAAATTACTGAATGTCGTAATGTTTGATAGCGAAAGGTTTGAGAACTTAAACTTTAATGGTTTGACAAGTGTGGTAACAAAGTGTTTCTTGAAATAAAACCACACGTTTCGGTTTTCATGTGCTGTATTAGGTAACATTCTAGAAGATGTTCAGATTGTTACGTATGTCATTCAAACTGCGTATTCTAAAACATATTTCAGTTATACATCATTCTGATTCACACTCTCGGATAAAGTATACTTCAGTTTTACATCATTCTGATTCACACTCTCGGATAAAGTATACTTCAGTTTTACATCATTCTGATTCACACTCTCGGGTAAAGTATACTTCAACTCTCAGAATAGTTTTCACAAGCGAGTGACAGGTTTGCCCACCATAGCATGACTTTGCCCACCATGACTCTTCACACGTTGAAAGGTCGAGCATGTTCGTTTCTGGTTTGGATCCTGCACGTCATTGTAAACCAGGGGTTTATGAGGAAAAAAACATAATGAAACATCTGAGTTTGAAATATTATTTTTATCTCACAACTGCTAGCCTGAGGTAAAAGCTAGTTTTGCCTGTACTTGAAACTAGAACTGACTGAGCGAAAATTGTGGTAAAATAATTACATTTGAGAAGACTTTTAACATATGAGTCAGTGAAATAAAGTGCTACAAATTGACGATTATTAGAGAAGAAACATGTATTGTTCTGAGAAATAAGACAAGCACAAAGCGAGGATTTGACACAACAAATTGAAACATCGTGTCCAAACCCCTGCAGGTGAACAAAGTTCAACCACATGGTTATAAATGTGTGAATATCAGAGTGTGAAAACTGTTCGTACTTATCACACGTAATATTAAGTCTTGCTAAGTCTTTCATGTTTCCTCATAAACTTAGAGGATGAAATGTAGCCAAGTCAATAAGACCTCAATATTTATTTATTTTTAATATCTACTCACGAGCCCCCCAGTGGCTCAGCGGTATGTCTGCGGACTTACCCGCTAAAATCCGGGTTTCGATACCCGTGGTGGGCAGAGCACAGATAGCCCATTGTGCAGCTTTGTGCTTAATTCTAAACAAACAAAAATCTACTCACGTATTTTGACATTGCATGTATATAATAAGGATACGTTATGAAGGGTGGTTAGGATAGGTGATAAAGATATATTATTAGGTTTTGTTTCGTGAATCTATCCAAGGAAAACAAAAGAAATGGAAAATCCGTTCTACATTTTATCTGTTACTTACGTTAACGAAAGAGCAAATAATTCTCATAAAATAAGAAAAACAGAAGTTAAAACAATTAGATCATAATAAACTTCCAAACACTCGAGTAGCGGATTACAAACACCGGTAAATACAGTTAGGCCTAACATACATTGGTGGCCAAAATCTTAAGGCCAATGAACATAAAGAAAATAACGTGCTTTTTTGCGTTGTTAGACTCAACCACTTATTTGAGTAGAGCTTCGAAAGATGAAAATAAGAAAAGGGAAAATTAAAAATAAAAAAAACATTTTTAGCATTTAATAGGGAAAATATGAACACTATGAAATTAGACTAAATACCAGCTGGTCAAAAGTTTAAGACCATACCAAAAAGAAGTCCCAACAAGAGGTCTCAGTAGTGAGCTGCACGGCCGTCATTGCGAATAACTTCAAACATTTGCTTTGGCATGATCAGTATAAGTGTTTGCAGAAGGCTGGCTGGAATGTTATTCCAAGTGGTGAAGATAGCTTCACGAAGATCATGCACAGTTTGGAACTGATGTTCATTTCTACAGACTTCCCTTGCCATCCACCCCCAAACATTTTCAATGGGACTCAGTTCGGGCGAACACGTTGGATGGTCCAAAAGAATCACGTTATTCACCATGAAAAAGTCCTTTGTCCTGCGGGCATTATGGATTGCAGCGTTGTCCTGCTAAAAGATCCAGTCATTTCCACACAAGCGAGAGCCTTCAGTTAATAAAGATACTCTCTCCAATATGACAATGTAGCCAGCCGTTGTTTGACGTCCCTGTATAACCTGAAGCTCCATTGTACTTTGGAAGGAGAAAGCACCCCAGATCATGATGGAACCTTCTCCACTGTGTTGTGTAGAAAATGTCTCCGGTGGGATACCCTTATCGTGCCAGTAACGTTGAAAGCCATCTGGACCATCTAGATTAAATGCTTTCTCATCAGAGAACAAAACCTTCATCCGCTTTTCTTCGTCCCATATTTGGTAATCCTCAGCAAAGTTTAACCGAGCTGATTTGTGGTGTGGAAGTAGGCGTGGCCTTAGAAGACGTTTACGGATTTTAAAGCATTTCTCTCGTAGGTGTCGCCTTATTGGTCTTGACCTGCATTCTGCGTCCGTAAGGGTCTTAATCTGGTTTGACGATCGGCTGGTATCTTGCCGAATAACCCGTAGAATCCTTCTGCTCAACGCCGGCGAAATTTTCTTGGGCCGACCACTTGAAGTTGTCGTTCCGTATCCCTCAGAATCTTTTAAGAAATTTGCAGCAGCAGTTTTACTACGCCCAATCTCACCAGAGCCGGCACTTTGAAAGAGACCTTACTTTTGAATCTCGACAATTCTGTCATGTTTAAACTCTATCAACTGTTTAGTCTTTGCCATGTTTTTACCCAAAGTAACACAGGAGATGTCAGTGGTAGATGTTGACACCACTAATGATTGAACACAAATGACTAAATTTCGTTATGTGTTTACCGATTAACGCTTCGTTTCAGTATGGTTTTAAACTTTTGACAAACTAGTATTTAGGCTAATTTCATAGTGTTCATATTTTCCCTATTAAATTCTAAAAACATTTTTTTTTCCCGTTTTCTAATTTTCATCTTTCGAAGTTCTACTCAAATAAGTGGTTGAGTCTGACAACGCAAAATGCATATTTTTTCTTTATGTTCATTGGCTTTGATATTTTAGCCAGCAGTGTATAGGTAAAAACGGCTGGTTTTGGTTGAGAAAAAATTTTATGTAGAGGAGCGAACAACGTTTCGACCTTTTTCGGTCTTTGTCAAGTTCACAAAGAAAAAAAGAAGTAACTGACCGATAGCTGACCACATGTTTGTAGGGGGTTGTGTGATTTGATATAGGAATGTAGAGGGCGTGGTTAGATGTTTGATTATATTTATTAATATAGGTATAAAGTGTTCCTTGTAATGGTTTGTTTTAAACTTGAGTTGTTGTGTAAGTAAGGCTTCTTTAACTGGCAACCCTCATAGAATTCACCACGATGAAGACAAACATGTTCAATAACCACAACTATATACAAACAAATGGCCTAAGCATGGCTTACCCAGTATCACCAGTCCTAGCCAATAATTTTATGACACAAGTTTAAACATGAGCAATTAATACTGCATTACATCCACCACTATACTGGTACAGATATGTAGATGACACGGTTGCGGGATTCGAATCTACAGAACACATACTTAATTTTTTCAATCACATTAACTCTATACATCCCAACATTAACTTCACATGTGAACAGGAAGAAAGCAATCAAATATCATTTCTTAACCTCAAAATTATAAGAACCGACACACAATTCAAAACAGAAATCCACCGAAAAATCACCCATACTGGACTATACATTCCTTGAGACTCAGCACATGAAACAAAACAAAAACTCAACATACTAAGAAACCAGATAAACACAGCCATAAAACTATGCTCACCAGATAAAATTAACGATGAATTAGACAAAATAAAACAATACTTTATCAACATCAATAAATTTCCTCCACAAACCGTAGAAAACATTATACGCAGACACCTAGAAAGAAAGCAAAATCAACCATCAAAAGTAAATATATCTCACGAATCAAAACCTTACGAAACCATATACTGCTGTATACCATATATTCCTGACATCAGCAAACAAATAAATAGCATTTGGCAAAACCTAGTAACAAAATATGACATTCCAGTTAATACTAAATTATTCAAAAACCAGGCACAAAATTGAGGTCTATACTATGTAAAAACTACACTGACAAAAACCACACCAACATTATTTATAAAATACAATGTGATAACTGCCACGACTTCTATGCTGGAGATACAAGTAGAAACATGTAAACCAGATTCAAAGAACATAAAAAATCACCTTCACATGTTTTCGAACACTTCAAGTCAAATAAACACATAATAACCATAGAAAACACTCAAATACTAAATAAAGAAACAAGCATAAACAAACGCAAACTTAAAGAAACCTTACTTATACAACAACTTAAACCCAAAATAAACCAATATAAAGGAACACTTTAATACCAATATTAATAAATATAATCAAACATGTAAGTACGCCCTCTACATTCCTACACTCAATTACACAACCCCTTTCAAATATACCGTCACCTATTGGTCAGTTACCTCTTTCTTTCTTTGCAAACCTGACGATGGCCTCTACATACAAATTTTCACAACCCAAACGAGCCGTTTTTACATAAATATTTATTTTTACTTCCATGCGAACATACTTGTTACACAATTAGCTGCTGATCAAGGAAGAGATTCTGAAATACCAGCTCATTTTTGAAATACTATTTCACAAAAGTTTCTTGGAATGTTTCCTTTCTAACCTGGATTGTATTGCTTGTATTGACAAAACCTCATCACACATCAAATCTGAGTCCGCAACGAAAACTACAGAACTGCAGTCGTTCCTTACACAACGCAATATTTAAATTTGTTGTTTTGTTTTTATTTACCTGAGCCTGTTCAAGGTATCTCTCTAACTCCTTGTAGGAGTCGCTTACGGGTTGGTCAGATGCCATGATTGATCCGAAATGTCCATCCGTGGTCAACTGTTGTACACGAAAATGATGTTGCTGGTCCGACGAGGAACTTCGTTGACCTCGTGGGGTCTGTGACAAGAAGAAATATTTTGTGAGTGCAGCTAGAGAGAACGTCGAGCAACAAGTTACATGTTAGTGACTGACGTGTGAGACCCTAACGGCGTATCTAGGAGTTAAGTATACTTAACTAGTGGGGGTGGTTTTGCCCGGAGCGCCTCTTCCGTCAGCTTTATTTCACTCTTGAAATCATGATTTAACGGATTTTTTATAACAATATTTACCCTGAAAATAGAGAACTTTAACAAATCTTTGAATCAAACTGTTTTCTTTGTTTTGCGTTTGTTGTCCACAGTCTTCTCAAGTCCTTTGTCTTCAATAAAGTAACATTAGGCTTAACTTAATTAAGAAGTACCCGTAGCTAAGTTTTAAACACCCTACGTATTACTAACGATGTCAACAGACCCCCTGATCCTCATCGAGTTGGTCCACACAAACAACCGACTAAAGAACACATGTCTGTTCTTAGTTTTACTTTCACACGTAGGGTTCTGAACGCCAGATGTTGAGGTCAGATTAGTTTATATTTAAATCTCTGATGTAACGACATCTCTCAAAGTGGGAATAACGAGTTAACTACGTAATGTAACTGTACATAAGTTCTCTAAAGTAAGTTAATATAAATTACTTAAATGTGGTACTAGCATTATAGTTTGTTTGTTTTTAATTTCGCGCAAAGTTACAGGAGGGCTATCTGCGCTAACCGTCCCTAATTTAACAGTGCAAGATTACAGGGAAGGCAGCTAGTCATCACCACCCACCGCCAACTCTTGGGCTACTCTTTCACCAACGAATGATGGAATTGGCGGTAACATTATAACGCCTCCACTGCTGAATGGGCGAGCATGTTTGGTGCGACGGAGATTCAAACTCGCGACCCTCAGATTACGAGTCAAACGTCTAAACCCACCTGGCCATGCCGGGCCTAGTATTATAGACCAATAATACTAACTTAAACAGATGTGTTATTTGAAGGAAAACAAAATTAATATTCCATATATTAAAACAAAACAGAGAAACGTTTGACATGAGTCATTATCCATAAACTTCATAGTGTACGTAAGGATTACTTTGACAGTTTACCAGTATAACACAAAATATGTTGTAAACTTATCTGTCAAGAAAAAATTTGGCGTGCGACTCGTAATCCGAGGGTCGCGCTAAACATGCTCGCCCTCCCAGCCGTGAGGGCGTATAATGTGACGGTCAATCCCACTATTCGTTGGTAAAAGAGTAGCCCAAGAGTTGGCGGTGGGTGTTGATGACTAGCTACCTTCCCTCTAGTCTTACACTGCTAAATTAGGGACGGCTAGCACAGATAGCCCTCGAGTAGCTTTGTGCGAAAATTCCAAGAAAACAAAAGAAAAATTGGCATTGGACACATGAAAAGTAGTGTTATACTAAATAGTGTTCATCTCCTGAAAACAGTATAGTGTCACGTGATATTCCTACTTTATGCACCGTACCCTATATTGAATAACTTTATGAATTAAACAGTATCAGTATTCGAACCCCTGTTTACGTTCGTGTAGGTTACGATAGTTTTTATTATCCTTTCTTCCTGGTACACCACTTCACGTCGACGTCAATAAAAACTGGACCATAGAAATAAGTTTACTAAACCGTCTTATCTTTACTGGAGAAAAACAGTAGAGACAAGACCTGCAGTGAAAATGTTGATGTGTTCTTATACCATAAGCATTGGTCCATTTCTGTGACGACATAAGTCTTAAAGATCGTGATATCTCTCACTGAAGTAAAATATAATTTGCTCACCCCACATCAACCACCCCTTTAGGTAGCCGAGTATTCACTTGAAGGAGATTTTTCCCCCTGATGTTTTCTCTTGAGTGGAAAACACATGATCTGTTACCGCCTTGCATTTTATAATGAATTCTATATTTTGTGTGTGTATTAAATGCGCCCTCTATTTTGTTTTTAATAACAAAAGTTCCACTAATGATAATATAATTAACGAATAGCACGTGTTGTGACCTTGTTAATACAACACAAAGTAAATAATATACCAGTAAAACGTGTGACGTCTTATTATTGGCACCGTTTCCACCACGTATATTTGTCAGACCTGACCTTAACCCATCTTATTATAGACACCGTTTTCACCACGTATATTTGTCAGACCTGACCTCAACCCGTCTTATTATAGACACCGTTTTCACCACGTATATTTGTCAGACCTGACCTCAACCCGTCTTATTATAGACACCGTTTTCACCACGTATATTTGTCAGACCTGACCTCAACCCGTCTTATTATAGACACCGTTTTCACCACGTATATTTGTCAGACCTGACCTCAACCCGTCTTATTATAGACACCGTTTTCACCACGTATATTTGTCAGACCTGACCTCAACCCGTCTTATTATAGGCACCGTTTTCATCAAATGTATTTATCAAACCTGACTTTAATCCATGGCCAGCTATTACCAAGTGGTTAAGGCACTCGGCTTGTAATCTGAGGGTCTCGGGTTCTAATCCCCGTCACATCAAACATGCTTGCTCTTTCAGCCGTGGAGGCGTTATATTGTGACGATCAGTTTCACTCTTTGTTGATAAAAAGAGTAGTCCAAAAGCTAGTGGTGTGTGGTGATGACTAGCTGCCTTCCCTCTAGTCTTAGGACTAGTCTTAATCTAGTGTAAATTAAGGACGGCTAGCGCAGATAGCTCTCTTGTAACTTTGCGCGAAATCCAAAATAAACCTTAATTCACGTGTAGTTTGCATGTGATATCTTTAGTTAAGACTGTATAGTACAATATTGTTCTTATTTCAAGCTCATACAACCCAAAGGAGTTGGGCGTAGTACAGTTGGTAACGTGCCTAGATCTTAAACCAGAGATTTATAGGTGTGATGGTCAAATTCCCCTGTTTGATCATAAAAGAGTAGCCACGAGTTGGATAGTGTCGACTTGCTTTCTAAACGAGTCCGCGAGAGAATGTAGTCCAGAAGACGTATAATGCAGATTGTGTCTTTAACGCGAATTTTGTGATATTGTTGCAGATTAATATACTATGTTTGTTTTGAATTTCGCGTAAAGCTACACGAGGGGTATCTGCGCTAGCCGTCCTTAATTTAGTAGTGTAAGGCTAGAGGGAAGGCAGTTAGTCATCACCACCCACCGCCAACTTTTGGGCTACTCTTTTACCAACGAATGGTGGGATTGATCGTCACTTTATAACGCCCACACAGCTGAAAGGGCGATTATGTTTGGTGTGAGGGGGATTCGAACTTGCAACACTCGGATTAAGAGATTAGTATAAAATCGTTCATTCTTGTAAGAGATTGAAACACTTAACTCTAACGCTTCCTTGATCCAGGGCCCGGCGCGGGACACATATCTTTGTCCCCCAGTGGCTCAGCGGTATGTCTGCGGATTTACACGCTAAAATCCGGGTTTCGATACCCGTGGTGGGCAGAGCACAGATAGCCCATTGTGTAGCTTTGTGATTAATTCAAAACAACAACAACAACCTTGATCCAGGAATTTGAAAAAAAATCAAATCGTCGTAGACTGAAGAGGAAGAATTGTTTAAAACATAAATTTAACCTTTAGTTTCTGGGGCTAAAGTAGGCTTAAAAATTACCTTCAGATATACAAGTAAGTCGCTACGTATAGAGGAGTGTGTGTCTTGTTGTAACAAAGTCACGTCGGACTATCTGCTTAATGTGTAAAGTAACTGTATTTATCGGCTGATAATGTGATAATCCTTCACAATACTACAAACAATTCATTACGTGTAAAAAAAGCTTTCTTATGGACGGTGGTTATATTGAAGACACGACCATTTTCTGAAGACTTATCCACTTGAGTCGAACTTAATATAAAAGAAACAATAAACACTGTCGTTTATTCAAACGGCACGTGCATATAAGGAAACTCACACAGAGAGAAACGTTAAACATTACTCAACAGCGAACCAACGCTGTGGTGTAAATTTACAAACCGTAATAAACATATATCAACTCTGAAAGAATAACTTTCCTAACTGTAAAACAAATTGACCCATTACTTCAATTTAAACACGTGTCTGTTACCAGTAGTGTTACTAAAGAAAGCAGGTGTGTCAAATTTCTAACACATCAAGTGTTAGATACAAATTCCACTTTTGAAATAAAGTATAGTTTTGTGTGTGTGTGTGTGTGTGTGTGTGTGTGTTCAGTTTGGTGCTACGCATGTGGACTGTATGGACTGTAAACATTTTTCTCATTCACTTCTAATAAGACATTCGACAAAAGTGAGTCGTAAAGATAACGGTGTAAGAACAGAATTAAAGGTAATATTAAACTACAAGGAAAGTGAGAAACTAATCAACATAACGCCTAACCAAAACCACGAGAACACAATCAAATATGGCGTCCACCTGAAATAAATTAAACATGGTATAAACGGAAACTATAAAAAACATACTGAGAAATAAGTCGGAACTGATTCCAAACGAATAAGAGAATAAATAACATGCTTAGTACAGTTATTTGTGGAATAGAACATTTTAAGAATTGCTTTACTTTATATTCCTGATACTGAAAAAAAAAAAAATTAAATTGATTGTGTTACGTAGTATTTATGTTTTCTGTTTCAATGAATCAAACATATTTTAGTTTAATACTAACACACTGATTAAATCACCCATAACGATTACTCACTTCCAGCTCCTACAGATCGCACCCCCACCTAGCGTCTTTCTTACAAAACATCATTCTGGTTCTTCTGGAACTCCATCTATACTACGCGATGTATTTTAAATATAACAAACTGATTCTCGTAGATATTTTTTTAATTCTGTTTAAGGACAAATTTGTTTATAAAGTACCTTCCAGCCTTATTCTCTCCACGTAACTTCATAAGGTACCTTTTTCACCATTTCCCTCCATCCCTCATTTTCCTCGTGTGACTTTATAAGGTACCTTTTTTATCATTTCCCTCCCTCCCTCATTTCCCCAGTACACACCACACTTTACAGAACTTTGATTTAAAGTTTAGAGGTAATGCAAATCACTAATTTAGAAAGTTATAAAAAGATTGTGATTTGTTTCTGTAGTTTTAGTAAAGTGGATTTGATATTGTGTCACACACGTGACAATACATTACTATACGAAACGTTTGCAACGTCATTTTCTTACTGATAACTAGTTAACCTCTATTCCAATTTAAATGGAACATCAGTTGCTGCTACACGTAGAAATAATCACCTGTGTATTATTAGCAGATCTCTTTTGAGGAACTGTGACGATAATTTATAAGTACTAAAACTGTTGTCTGTACGACGTAGTAACACAACAGACGAAGTCAACATCTTTAACCCCTGCTACCTTACTATTAGATGTACCCTTCCCCTCTCCTCTGCCCGTAGCCCAGCAGGGAACCTAATCAGCCTTATATTCAAGGCAGATTCTAGGGGTGCTTAGCCCAGATAGGCAGCTTACGATACAGCTTTGTGCATAATGACAAACAAACGTGAGACGACCACAGAAAAAGATAGTTATATTCAAGTTACAACACAATGAGCCGACCTACTAAAGCATCCTCTCCTTAAAGGGTGGGTCCTTACATTCACCGATTACCAGTAATTTAAACTTCACTTGGCTACATTCATCCGCATCTTTCATTAATAAGCTGTAGAGTCACAGAAATAATAAATATGCAATATGGATACGTCAGCACCAGGAATAAAACCGGTAAAGAAACAATCCTACTTGTGAAACAAACTTGTAACAAATCTAAATAAAGGATTCGTTCACAGTGAAGTCACTGTAAGTGTACGGTAACAAATTAATGTGTTTTTATTTGTTTATTTCAAAATTAATGTAGTTTTTTATTTATTTCCAAGGCTACAAAAGATTATGTTTGTTAGTTCGTTTTCAGATGTCTGTGCAAAAACCACGTAGAGGGGGTATCTACGCTGGCCATAGTGAAGGTAACTACTCAAACATGAAATCTCTGGCTACTCCTAACTGACGGAAGAGAGAGATATGACCGTCTCCTTTATAACACACCCACGACCCCATAGTGCGAAGTGCGTTTTTGCAGCAATGAACCACGAACCAAGAATCCTTGGATTATTAGTTTGGAAATACAAACCACAATACCACGCCCACTAAAAGATAAAACTATATTTTAGATACAAAAATACAAAATGAATATTTCTTCCACGCACGTAGAAGGAATCGAATGACTAATTTTCCCTCCTTATGACCTCCATGTTACTATCAACACACTGGGGGTTAACACATGTTTATTGAAGCTAGTATTATTCAATGGCAAAATTAAATGTTCTTCAAAGTCCCCAGTAGCATTTTTGATTTTTCCAGTTACTTATAATAAATCTTTTCTGGCTATATATATTATTAACTTAACCAAGTTAGATCAAATATTGTAACAAAACATCCATTACAATGAAAAATTTAAGATATCTCGTGTCAGTATATACAAAACAGAACTAATGGTTCTACTACATATCGCCAAACAGGGCACAAAACAAACCCATAAACTTATCCAAAGAGATTATCCATTAATAGATATACGAGTTATTTATAAACCTGAGTGAACATTCAAACGATTTTTCGAGTTTAACTACAGAATTTCTCTGATAATAACAACTAATATTTCCAATATGCAATTCAGGTTTACTGAATTTACCCCAGATGGCTTAAACGTGTGAGCGTTGTTGTTGTTGTTTTGAATTAAGCACAAAGCTACACAATGGGCTATCTGTGCTCTGCTCACTACGGGTATCGAAACCCGGATTTTAGCGTGTAAGTCCGCAGACATACCGCTGAGCCACTGGGGGGCACGAACACGCACGAGTGTCAGGTATTATAATTGATCATGCTGCTCGTGATTGTGACGTATTAATACGTCATATGGAGTACTAACTTCTGTCAAAGAGTAATGGTGAAAGACACGTGCGTGAAAGATTACACTGATGAATAGATAACGGCCGAAACTCAGTAAATCTACATTCATGGTCAGTAGTTGGTTCTGGTAAAGTCTGGTAACTACATACGGCCGGTAAGCATACCAGTTGCGGTTCAACTTGGTCACTACAACTGGCCTGGTAAAACTTTATCGGTACAGTTGTAATCGATTTTCACCTATAAATATGTCTCCCGCTGGTACAGCGGTAAGCCTACAGATTCACAACACTAAAATCGGGGGTTCGATTCCCCTCGGATGATTCATCAGATAGCCCGACGTCGCTTTACTATAAAAACACACACACATACATTTACTTTTAACTAAATGTTGACACGGATAACCACAAAGAGAAAGACGTCACCTTAGCAACACATACAACACCACACATTCCCTCAGATAAATAAATTATTTAACGTCATGAGAGCTAGGGACTTCGACTTCGGTGTTAGTTTAACATAGATTAATGTAAGTCTTAGCCCTAACGACGGTAACTGTTACCTAAACTAGTTGACTATAAGTAATAATAAAAAGTCAACCTTATTTGACACACAATTTTTGTGTGATCTAATCAATGGAATTACTGTATATCCATTATATTGCACATAGACAGCCTTTGCATAATACGTAAATGTCCGCCAACAGTGTCACCACTCGTGCTGCTGACACTTTCCTTCTCTCCCACGCTTTCCTTTTTCCAAACACCTTTGATTACACTGACAATGTGAAGTTATCTCATGTGCTCTGAGGAACACAAAGTTTCAGTAGCCCTTATGTTCAGATTTTGTCAGAAAAAGTAACAAACATACTCGTTTTCATATTCTGCTGTCTTTTCACATCAACCAGCTTTGTTACTGTTTTTGCGATTGATTTTTCTAGTTGTACGCTTGAACTGCTGTAACACCTGTACTCGAAACCCATCCATTTTCTTCTGGTTATCCAAACAGATACATAGTGCACTATCGACATTTACATTGTACACAAAACACTTGTTTTCATCCATCAGTTTTGGCTGTTCCAACCTCCTGTGAAGTAGGTTTGATATATATACACAACTTCTGGATGGTTGGCCCTCGCCTGTTATGATGAGTGAAGAGTGAACAACGTTCTATAAATATCTTGAGTTGCATCTATAAAGATGCCAATGTAATCAAAACACAACCTGCGCAGTTGGAACTGGTGGTTTGACGATCTACTTAGGTACATGCACGTGCTTCCTACGCACCATTGTTCGTATGTGATACACCGCATGGAAACATCACCAGATGTGAAACACATTATTTACCGTTGTTGTATACCGTCTAGAACAGTTTGTTTGTTTTTAATCTCGTGCAAAGCTACACGAGGACTGTATGCACTAGTTGTCCCTAATTTAGCAGTGTAAGACTGGAGAGAAGGTAGCTAGTCATCACCACTCATCTCCAGCTCTTGGGCTGCTCTTTTACCAACGAATAGTGGGATTGGCCGTTATATTATAATACCCCCACTGCTGAAAGGGCGAGCATGTTTGGTGTGACGGAGATTCAAACCTGCGACCTTCAGATTACGAGTCGAGTGCCTTAACCACCTGGCCATGCAGGGCCTATTAAACCGTAGTTTGAATATATATAAGGACAATCTTACAGAAAAACAACATGCTTGCACAATGAATAGAAAGCTATAGTGAATAAACAAACCACATGAGCAACTGTGCGACACAAACACAACGTGGCAGAAATAGACGTGTGTGTGTCCTTCTATGTTTCCATATTTCTTGATTAATCAGCCTCAAACGTCATGCAGCGATGGCCCGGCATGGCCAAGCGTGTTCAGGCGTATGACTCGTAATCTGAGGGTGGCAGGTTCGCATCCCCTTCGCGCCAAACATGCTTGCTCTCCCAACCGTGCGGATGTTATAATGTGACGGTCAATCCCACTATTCGTTGGTAAAAGAGTAGCCCAAGAGCTGGAGATGAGTGGTGATGACTAGCTGCCTTCCCTCCAGTCATACACTGTTAAATTAGGGACATACACACAGTTCTCGTGTACCTTTGCACGATATTAAAAACAAACATTTGCTTTCATAAGTTCTTGGAATCAGTGTAACAAAGTTACCAGTAAGTGGATATTTTGGTCTCACTATATCACTTTCGGTGAAAGATTCTCGTATGTTGGAAATGGTTTACAGAGATGGCAACCATAAATAATCAATGAAATAAATGTATGTGTGAAAATTATATATCTGTGCTGTTATGTTACAAAACTCACTAATACCCGACATTTAAACACATAAAAAATCGTCAAAACATGGCAACACATGAGTGTTAGTTGACAGTATACGTCAGCAACCACAAATCAAACTAGTGTTCAGTACACTAGAGCAACCTGAAATCAAACTAGTGTTCAGTATTCTAGAGCAACCTGAAATCAAACTAGTGTTCAGTATTCTAGAGCAACCTGAAATCAAACTAGTGTTCAGTACACTAGAGCAACCTGAAATCAAACTAGTGTTCAGTACACTAGAGCAACCTGAAATCAAACTAGTGTTCAGTACACTAGAGCAACCTGAAATCAAACTAGTGTTCAGTACACTAGAGCAACCTGAAATCAAACTAGTGTTCAGTACACTAGAGCAACCTGAAATCAAACTAACGACCAGTATATGTATGTACAGTATATATGTATATCCCTACCCCGAGACCCTATATTTGCTTTCTACTCTCTTTTATTAGACCGAACATAGTTAAAAATGTGTGTGCTTTGTGGTCGAGAACTCCCAGTTTAAATAACACTGTATGTACTTAATGGTCAAAAACCCCCAGTTTAAATAACACTGTATGTACTTAGTGGTCGAGAACCCCCAGTTTAGATAACATTGTGTTTACTTAAAGGTAAAGAACCCCAAATTTAGATAACACTGTGTTTACTTAAAGGTAGAGAACCCCCAGTTTAGATAACACTGTGTTTACTTAAAGGTAGAGAACCCCCAGCTTTTGCGCCTCCGAAAACTATTGACGTAATTCATAGCAATGTTGAGTAACTTCTGAGAATTTAGCAAACCCCCTCTTCGTCTTATGACTTATCACATCAGTAAAATTGTTTTACAAGAGTTATTGGTATCTACAAGTAATAACAGTAGGCTGTTCCCTCTACTACGACTTTGGTATATTTTATTTTTTATTTTATTCATTATTGTGGGCTATGATTGTTAAAAGCAACAACAAAGGTGTTTATTTCGTTGAGGGCGGATAAGGGCTGCACGTGTAGGCCACAGATTAGTTCAGGTCACCGCCACTGGTACACGTGCACACAAGTTTACACACTTTTCTACACTGTGTGTCCTACTATCTCGTGGTTAAAATCGAACGAGCGTAACGGTTATCGGGTTTAATTATACACATTGCAAGTGCGTGACAAAAATTACGTTTGATAAAGCCGCCTTGAACCGAGTTAGTAATACAGATAAAAATATGAACCCGAACGATGGGTTTACCTGGGTGCACTAATTAGGCAGATATTCTTTGTCGATACTTAATAATATAATCAATTTTTCCAATACCCACGTCTAAACCGTCACATGGTCAAGGCCCCCTAAGAAAAGAAAATCCAGTGTTATATTTCATTACACACCACTCCCACTGGAAAGACGTAACATTACATCCTACATTTCACAAAACTGTTCTGCGGCCAGATATATTATGGAATAATTATAACAGTTACATGTTGATCATAAAATATTTTATTGACCAAAGACGTCAACCAAGTTTTCCGGGAAACAGGTGTATCTTGTTGAAATTGTGTTGACAAGTATATATTTTTAATTAAACCCAG
This sequence comes from Carcinoscorpius rotundicauda, assembly GCA_011833715.1. Lineage (NCBI taxonomy): Eukaryota > Metazoa > Arthropoda > Merostomata > Xiphosura > Limulidae > Carcinoscorpius > Carcinoscorpius rotundicauda. Next base: position 98,719,522 of record CM022396.1, on the reverse strand, counting down.
AATATGACAAAACTTCTAACTACAACAGCTCCAAATAAAAGGGGAGCCACACAAACCAAAAGAACTCTGAATAAAAGGGGAGCCACACAAACCAAAAGAACTCTGAATAAAAGGGGAGCCACACAAATCACAAGAACTCTGAATAAAAGGGAAGCCACACAAACCAAAAGAACTCTGAATAAAAGGGGAGCCACACAAACCAAAAGAACTCTGAATAAAAGGGGAGCCACACAAACCAAAAGAACTCTGAATAAAAGGGAAGCCACACAAACCAAAAGAACTCTGAATAAAAGGGGAGCCACACAAACCAAAAGAACTCTGAATAAAAGGGGAGCCACACAAACCAAAAGAACTCTGAATAAAAGGGGAGCCACACAAACCAAAAGAACTCTGAATAAAAGGGGAGCCACACAAACCAAAAGAACTCTGAATAAAAGGGGAGCCACACAAACCAAAAGAACTCTGAATAAAAGGGGAGCCACACAAACCAAAAGAACTCTGAATAAAAGGGAAGCCACACAAACCAAAAGAACTCTGAATAAAAGGGAAGCCACACAAACCAAAGAACTCTGAATAAAAGGGAAGCCACACAAACCAAAAGAACTCTGAATAAAAGGGGAGCCACACAAACCAAAAGAACTCTGAATAAAAGGGAAGCCACACAAACCAAAAGAACTCTGAATAAAAGGGGAGCCACACAAACCAAAAGAACTCTGAATAAAAGGGGAGCCACACAAATCACAAGAACTCTGAATAAAAGGGGAGCCACACAAACCAAAAGAACTCTGAATAAAAGGGGAGCCACACAAACCAAAAGAACTCTGAATAAAAGGGGAGCCACACAAACCAAAAGAACTCTGAATAAAAGGGGAGCCACACAAATCACAAGAACTCTGAATAAAAGGGGAGCCACACAAATCACAAGAACTCTGAATAAAAGGGGAGCCACACAAACCACAAGAACTCTGAATAAAAGGGGAGCCACACAAACCACAAGAACTCTGAATAAAAGGGAAGCCACACAAATCACAAGAACTCTGAATAAAAGGGGAGCCACACAAACCACAAGAACTCTGAATAAAAGGGAAGCCACACAAACCAAAAGAACTCTGAATAAAAGGGGAGCCACACAAATCACAAGAACTCTGAATAAAAGGGGAGGCACACAAACCAAAAGAACTCTGAATAAAAGGGGAGCCACACAAACCAAAAGAACTCTGAATAAAAGGGGAGCCACACAAACCAAAAGAACTCTGAATAAAAGGGGAGCCACACAAATCACAAGAACTCTGAATAAAAGGGGAGCCACACAAACCAAAAGAACTCTGAATAAAAGGGGAGCCACACAAACCAAAAGAACTCTGAATAAAAGGGGAGCCACACAAACCAAAAGAACTCTGAATAAAAGGGGAGCCACACAAACCAAAAGAACTCTGAATAAAAGGGGAGCCACACAAACCAAAAGAACTCTGAATAAAAGGGGAGCCACACAAACCAAAAGAACTCTGAATAAAAGGGGAGCCACACAAACCAAAAGAACTCTGAATAAAAGGGGAGCCACACAAACCAAAAGAACTCTGAATAAAAGGGGAGCCACACAAACCAAAAGAACTCTGAATAAAAGGGGAGCCACACAAACCAAAAGAACTCTGAATAAAAGGGGAGCCACACAAACCAAAAGAACTCTGAATAAAAGGGGAGCCACACAAATCACAAGAACTCTGAATAAAAGGGGAGCCACACAAATCACAAGAACTCTGAATAAAAGGGGAGCCACACAAACCACAAGAACTCTGAATAAAAGGGAAGCCACACAAACCAAAAGAACTCTGAATAAAAGGGGAGCCACACAAATCACAAGAACTCTGAATAAAAGGGGAGGCACACAAACCACAAGAACTCTGAATAAAAGGGAAGCCACACAAACCAAAAGAACTCTGAATAAAAGGGGAGCCACACAAACCAAAAGAACTCTGAATAAAAGGGGAGCCACACAAACCAAAAGAACTCTGAATAAAAGGGGAGCCACACAAACCAAAAGAACTCTGAATAAAAGGGAAGCCACACAAACCAAAAGAACTCTGAATAAAAGGGGAGCCACACAAACCAAAAGAACTCTGAATAAAAGGGGAGCCACACAAATCACAAGAACTCTGAATAAAAGGGGAGCCACACAAACCAAAAGAACTCTGAATAAAAGGGGAGCCACACAAACCAAAAGAACTCTGAATAAAAGGGGAGCCACACAAACCAAAAGAACTCTGAATAAAAGGGGAGCCACACAAACCAAAAGAACTCTGAATAAAAGGGGAGCCACACAAACCAAAAGAACTCTGAATAAAAGGGGAGCCACACAAACCAAAAGAACTCTGAATAAAAGGGGAGCCACACAAACCACAAAAACTCTGAATAAAAGGGGAGCCACACAAACCACAAAAACTCTGAATAAAAGAGAAGTCACATAATCCACAAGAAATGTGAATGAAAGGGGAGTCATATAAACCTACAAGAACTTTGAATAAAAGTCGACCACAATTAATTGTTGATTAAAAAACTGAACCTTACCAGAATAAATGAGGCATAATTTATTTTCCCATTTGTTGTTTAACAGTTTTTAAGCTCACATCCAAGATTCTATACAGTTGAGTCGTCTCATCAAAAGTTCATGAACGCCGACAAAGCCCACGCGCCAGGCATGGCCAGTTGGGTTAAGGCGTTCGACTCGTAATCTGAGGATCGCGGATTCGAGTCCCTATCGCATGAGAACACGCTTGCCCTTTCAATCGTGGGGTGTTATAATGGTACGGTCAATCCCACTATTCGTTGGTAAAAGAGTAGGTCAAGAGTTGGCGGTGGGTGGTGATGAGTAGCTGCCTGCCCTCTAGTCTTACACTGATAAAGTAGGGACGACTAACGCAGATAGCCCTCGATCAGCTTTGTGTGAAACTCCAAAACAAAACAAACCAAAACAAAGCCATGCTATTATTTGGCCTTTCCTGTCTCCAGGCGATATTCTCATTACATAATCCTTGAACCCAAAATTGTGACCTGCAAGCACGTTTTCAACTGAAGAGGATGGAGGTGTAAAACAAAACGTTTTTGTTGTCAACAGATATGACTTAACTGTTTAATTATCATTAGTCAACAGATTAAAACAGAATGTTGTACAGAGTCTTTAAGTGGTGAAAATTACTAGTTTTTCCATAATGATAAAAAATTAAGTCATTTTAAAGCCACAAAACCCAGCTAGATCAGGAGGAAAGCAAGTTTAGTTTCATGGTTCATTAAATTTTGTAAAACTACTCGAGAGCTATCAGCACAAGCCGACTTTAATTTTGAAGTTAGACTGGATGGCAGGCAGGTAGTCAGCATCACCCACTGCTAACTCTTTGGCTACTTTGGTGTAATGGAATTGACCGTCATATTATAACACCCTCACGGCTGAAAAAGACAATATGTTTGGTTACGGGATTCAAAGTCGCGGACCACAGATTAATAGTTGCGTGCCCTTATCAAGGTCTACACCAGGACTTTCCAAGAAGGGTACCTGATGGTGATACAGTTTAAACCATCTTTAAGATAACGCATCCAATTCAATAATAAAGTGTGAATCTTTAAAACGTAATTTTCATGAGAACTAATTTTGAAAATTATGATGTTTTTACATACCTGAATTACAAAATACGCTTCTCTCATATTGTCAGCAACTTCTACTAAATGGCCTAGTATCTTTGTTTATTATACGCAATATTACACGATGGCTATCTGCACTAGCCTTCCATAACATAGCAGTGCAAGACTAGAGAGAAGCAACTAGTCATCACTACCTACCGCCAACTCTTGTGCTACTCTTTTATCAACGAATGATAGGATTAACCGTAACATTATAACGCCTCCACTGCTTAAAGAGCAAGCATGCTGGTGTAACGGGGAATCGAAACCAACACTCTCAGATTACGAGTTGAACGTCCTAACCACTTGGCCATGCCGGGCCTAGTAACCAAATATTTGACATTCGGCTTTATTCAGTTGTGTAGCAGTATAACACTTTAGTCTTCGTGATTAACTTTCAGTTTTATTAAACACCACTAGGATAACAGCACAATACCCCTCAAAAGTTACAGCTAAGCGTCAGTTCGACTGTAGATCATACTTACCGTTTTACCGACGAAAAGTGTGATTGACCATAAATTATAATATTCTCTCGACTGAGAGAACGAACACGTTCAGTGACGAGTGAAGCGCCCCTTGTGAAGTTATGACTTGTAAAGTTTCCTGATATGATGAATACGAAGTTTAATAGCGGTAAAGTTCACGTGGACACTGTTTAATTAACCAATGTCGTCTCCACTACCTGTTCTTGGACAACGAATGTTGAATACAGAGTCCCTGCAAACCTGATGCGTTTATTTCCAATAATAACTGTTAACTATTTAACACAGAACAGGTGACATCACAATTATATCTGGTTCAAACCGGTACTCTAAGATTGCTCAGTTCATTGTAATATGTGGGCCCCACTGGTAAAGTAAGGTTTCTATACAGCAAAGTAGTGTGATGACGTAGGCACGTATAGGAGGCATTCTAACCTTGGAATGAATCAACAAAACCAAAATGATTTTGGTTTTTATCAAATATCGACTTTCAACATTATACAGCATTGTACTGACAAAGACATCAATTGATTCTAGAAGAAATCAAATGACCAGAATGGTTCAAATCATTTGAATCTATGTGCAAAAACGGCTCGTTTGGGTTGAGAAAATATTTTACATAGAAGGTCGAAACGTTGTTCGCTCTTTTATGTAAAATATTTTCTCAACCCAAACGAGCCGGTTTTGCATATATATTTTTCTAAAAGAGGGTTTTCTCGACATCACTGATTATTATCAAATTATTTGAATCAATTGATTCTAGAAGAAATCAAATGACCAGAATAGTTCAAATCATTTGAAGCGAACCCTCGTCATCAAACATTATCCAAGGATTTATAAATAACAAAAGTTATATTGTATAAACATTGGATTTTCATAGATACGAAATTTCCATAGTCGAGTTCTTAACGATATATTACGATTTAACGTTGTTTGAATTTAGCGCAAACCACACGTCGGTTATGAACGCTAGTCGGTTTTAATTTCGAAGTAAAGTACAACAGAGAAACCACGTGAGAAACACCACCCGCCGCTCGTTCTTGGATTACCCTCGCTGGGTTTAATTTGCTCGTCGTTAATTCATCACTAAGTTATTCAGTGGGTTATCGCTTCTCTGACCACCACGAGTATCAAAACTTGATTTCTAGGGTCATAAGTCCACAGACGTACTCTTGGCATACTGGGTATTGACCGAATAGTGGGTCATAACAGTTGCTCGCAGTACCGGAGTACCGAACGTGATTGGTCTGTTTTGTTTGACAGTGAATGAAATATCTTAGTCCCACAATCTGGCATGCTGACCACTGGATCGATTTCTGTTCACTATCAAGAGTCCTTCATGTTAAACGTGGTCTTCATCAACTGTGATTCACTTGGTAAAAACTAACCACACAACTTCCATTCGGTGGTATATAATAACGCATCAGTTAATCCACACAAAACTCCATTAGTTCGACAAAATCTTCCACAATTTAATGAAACAATGCGAGTTATGCATCTAATTAGGAAAAATAAAATATTTCGTGTTCTCAGACTTACTCCAGAAACTACAAAGAGACTGAAAATTGAAACCAATGTTTCTTACATCCAACCTGTACATCGAATCTCAACGGATGTTTTTGTTATCATATAAATTCACACGCAGATGTATAAACATACAGAACGTCTCTTTTAACATCTCACAAATCCATACCTATTGACTAACATTTAGCTACAAGCACGGAACTATTCAACAACAAATATGATATATCGTTCGTTTGTTTGTTTTTTTCCAAATTAAATGAAAATCTTCAAAGGACATTGAACTAGCCTCATTTAACAGGCATCCTTAAAAAGCAAGTCCAGCAGAGAGACTTCGAAGATTCTTTGAGGTGTTGTTTATAAGTGAGGTCTCTGGACTTCTGAAAAAGTTGCTGTGACGTCAAATTTTGCACTTACATAAATCTAAACATATCATTGTCCAAAACAGAAATTTGTAAGACTTGGAAAATTATGTTCAGTTTGAAGTCACAATTATCCATAATTATTGCTTTTAGTCTTCCATTCTGGGCCCCAGCATGGCCAGGTGGGTTAAGGCGTGTGACTCGTAATCTGAAGGTCGCGCCAAACATGCTCGCCCTTTCAGCCGTAGGGGCGTTATAATGTGACGGTCAATCCCACTATTCGTTAGTAAAAGAGTAGCCCAAGAGTTGGCGGTGGGTGGTGATGACTAGCTGCCTTCCCTCTAGTCTTATACTGCTAAATTAGGGACGGCTGGCACAAATAGCTTTCAAGTAGCTTTGTGGGAAATTCAAACACAAACAAACAATATTTCATTTACGTTATTTATTTGTCATTTTCTAAAATACAGAATGCTGGTGAATATTTCAATTGCTTTGAATTTCATTGGATGCTGCACGAGGAATATTTGTACTATAACTCCCTAATTCAGCTGTGATAAGGAAAGGCAGCTAATCCACGCTACCCACCTCCACCGAGCGGCGATCGTTCTTTTATCAACGAAAAGTTGGATTAATCTTAACATCATAACTACTTTCTACGATTGAAAAGGCCAAAACATTTTATTATACACTTGATATAATTGGTACTAAGAAAATATTACAAAGACAATTAAAACGAATGTAATTAGTATTCGTAATGTAATTAGAGTAGGTCGTTAAAGGCCAGGCATGGCCAGGTGGTTGAGGCACTCGGCTCGTAATCTGAGGATCGCGAGTTCGAATCCTTGTCACACTAAACATGGTCGCCCCTATTACCCGAAGGGGCGTTATAATTAGACGATCAATCCAACTGTTATTGGTAAAATAGTAGCCCAAGAGTTGCAGGTGGATGGTAATGACTTGCGACTTTCTCTCTAGTCTTACACTACCAAGTTAGAGGGGGAGAGGTTAACGCAGATAGCTCTCGTGTAGCTATGTGCGAAATTTAAAACGAACAAACAGATCGGTAGGAAAGAAAGCTGTGTTCTAAGTGGCACTATTAAATGGTCATTGAAGACCACAGTTCAATATACATTTGGTTTTTGATCACTTTTTATATACTGTTCACTATCTATTAGTGTATAAATACTTTGTACAATACTCTGCTGCTTTTACCAGCACTTCCGTTACTGTATTATTTTATTTTCATTGGTTATCTGGATTGTCGTACCTCCTAATATGGACAGATCGGAACATTTCTGTTCAATCAGAGCCTTCTACCAAATATTATTCATCTTATTCCTAATATGGACAGATCGGAACATTTCTGTTCAATCAGAGCCTTCTACTGAACTCATCTTCTTCCTTCTACTCTGTTTTCTCATGCACATATTTCTTAACTCATACCGTATGTTATGTAAATATCATGTAAATGTTGTCGAGAGTGTTATGTAAATGTCATGTAAATATCATGCATATGTTATGTAAATATCATGTAATGTCGTATTTGAATTCCCATATTTATTATTTATAATTCTATATTTATATTATTGTTTCGAGGTTTAAATCGGTGAAATTTAAAATAACATTTTAGAATTAATTAAAATTCATTTAGAAATTTTTAAAACTAAATAGATTGATCACTTGTATTGGCCTAGTGTTTGTAATGTGGAATTCTGGGAAGTTACGCGATATAGTATATAAACAGACGGCGATGCGAGGGAAATCATCCACTTTTACTCGGGTCAAGAAGTAAGTCATCCATTTTACTCGGGGTCAAGAAGTTTGTCTCGTTTGAGAAAGTTTAAACTGAATTTGTGAATAGAACTAGATCGACTAAAGCGGTGAAATTTTTATTCCGTCAATCTTTACAATTCAGTCGGATTACGGATTATATCGAAAGTCAATAGGAATTGGACTGTGAACTTTTGTTTGAAATTACCCATTCAAACTTCGAAAATTTCTCCGTGGGACTGAATTCAACGCCTAGATTAGAACTTTGGATTTCGGATTTGGACACTTATCCTGGATCATATTATTAAGCACAGGCCAGTACTTTTTTGTATTGTAAGTTGTTTTGATGGTTAAAATTGGATATCTGTTATTGCCATTGCATAATCTATTTTGTGTCTATCACATAAGTAGATAATTATAATAAATTATACAAGCTGCTATCTGTGTCTTTCTGTTGCGTTCAGTCCACATAAAAACGTAACACTGTAGTTCCGCGCGCCCGCGTGGACTTATGGTTTTATTTATATTCATCTTGAATGCCCACACTTACAGCCCACGTTTATCCTTTAAACTACATACTGACGTTCTCGGAGAAAATCTAAACAATTGAATCAACAATACAACAATTTTTGGGTCAAATTAAACCTAACAGTTTTCTGTTAACAAATATTTCATTTTGATCGTTTGACTTCAGACCATCACTCGTCAACACCTTACGTCCAACTGGTGAGAATGAAATTATCCTGTTTTATTTATTTATTTATTTGCAGTTCAGAGTTTTGTTTGTAGTTAGGCACAAATCCATATAATGAGGTCTATGTGCTTTGCTCACCATAGGTATCGAAACCTGAGTTCTAGCGTTGTACTGATACGCTGCTGTACCATTAGGTCAGGTAGTCTGGTAGTAAGAATGTTTAATTTAATAGAACCTGTCAAATTTGATGTTCTGACTAAAATATATATATATACACACAGACATGTAGATAATGTTTGTCAGTTTATAACACTACAATGACATGTGGATAATGTTTGTCAGTTTATAACAATATTCTGACTGCATGTTTGAACTAGCTGTAAAAACTCTTAAACTCTTTACAAATTCAAGACCTAACTAGCAGTTATTGATAAAAAACCTCAAACTATTTTCACACATCCATCTTTAAAACATATATTGGGTTCATCATACAGGTATTTTTACGTCCTGGAGGCAACTCTCGAAAAAGAGAATTTCTTACTCCAACTTGATGCCTAAACTTTTCGAAAGTTCAGAGTTCGAGGGTACTCTTGAGAGTTGTTTCGTTTGAACCTTGTATGACCTAGATTTTCACTGTAACAATAGTTCTCAACATGTTCGTGACGTCTAGAATTCTCCGTGTACATACGTTACTTTGTTTGTTTTGTATTTCGCGTAAAACTACATGAGTGCTATATGCGCTAGCCGTCCCTAATTTAGCAGTGTAACACTAGAAGGAAATTAGCTAGTCATAACTACCTATCGCTAATTCTTCGGTTACTTTTTTTTTTACTTTATAGCGTTCCCACGACTGAAAGAGCGAACAGTTTTGGTGTGACGAGGATTCGAACCTGCGACCCTTAGATTACGAGTAAAGTACCCTAATCACCTGGCCATACTAGGCCTAAGACAGTGAATGCAAAAAAAACGAGCCATCAAAATATTTTTTTTTAAATTAAGTTTCTTGTCTTTTTCTGACTTGACTTTAAGACCTTTGAATGACCTATCTTTCTGGCATCAATAGGATGTGATCGTACCAATAAACGTGACAGCTTCCGACCTTTCACCTGCAACCGAGACCGGAGTAAACACAACTTTCGGACGTTCTTCTGATGTGTGTTGGATGGTGCATCCTGTAAATAGATATTCTGCAGGTGAACTTTAAAGGAAAAATGCGCTTTCACCAAAATATTTACACAAAGGATTTGTCTGCAAGAAGTGAAAACGATGACTGCAAATATCGTTGTTTGTAAAGCTTGCTGGAATAGAAGTGAAGTCTTGGTTCTTTTGGCCATTATGACCAATATGGCCAATAATTTCTGTACTGTCAACTTCTGACTTTCCATTAAAAGGGGTGGAGATCGGAGTGGGAGGTTACCTGCTCAGTACATCTCGGTTGTACCAATAAACAAATGACTAAAAGCAACATTTATTTCCCTATTTTGAATTCGCTTCTTTAAAAATGGTTAGTTTTATCAAACAGTTTTATTCATTCTTGAAATTCACGTGCCTTTCAAACAAAAGTAAAACTTTTCTTGTTCTGAGTATGACAAAGCTGATTAAATAGGATTACAAGAAAAGAGGTCACGTTTGTTCTGGATCTCGCACAGTAAGGTCAAGCAGTTTGTGAATGGATTAAAAATGTTATTACCACGTGTTTTTCCTCACACGAGACAGTAGTTACATCATCTTCACAAAGCTGATTCCTTCCTCAACGAAATCCGGATCGTTACTACAGTTAAAGATTGGTGACAATTACTGTCCCTACATCATCGCTACTGCAAGTAAAAACTAGTAAAAATTAGTGTCCCTACAACATAATTATTACACTTAAAGACAAGGAACAATTAGTGTCCCTACATCATCATTACTACAATTACATACTGGCGACAGTTAGTGTCTCTACATCATAATTATTACAGTTAAAGATAAGGAACAATTAGTGTACCTACATCATCATTACTACAATTAAACACTGGCGACAGTTAGTGTCTCTACTGATTAGAAAATTACAGCCAACATAAAGCCAGTCGGCCTAGAGCCCGTTTGCAACAATAAAAGGGAGTTGTCCAGTGATGGCATTAATCTTTATACTAAAAAGTGTGACACTCAAAACAGCCATAAGTGACTTCAAGTTCACGTGGGAAAGAAAGGGTAAGTGTCAAACTAACACGTACTTGGTATCGTTTTCTTAATAAAAAAAACATTAATAAAATTTGGCACATGGCCACGTAACCACTATAAATGGAGTTCTCGCAATATTCATACCTCCACGTTGTATCGTAAGCTTTCTCAAGGTTAAAGAATACTGACAGAAGACGTTGCGTTGTTGCTTGAGAAATGCTTCTCTGATCGACATTTCAAGTCGAATTAGGTGGTCAGTGGTGGAGCGCTGTCGTCAGAACCCACCCTGGGTGGGCGAGAGGAAGTTGTTTGATTCGAGGAACCAAGCAAGACGAGCATTAACCATCATCTCTAAGGTCTTACAGAGACAGCTTGTCAAAGCAATTGGACGGTAGTTTGAAGGAATCTTGGGATCCTTCGCAGGCTTAGAGAAAGGTAGGACAATAGCCTGGCCTCAGGCATCAGGAAAACATTCTGCTGCCAGATCCAATAAAAACAATCAGAACAATAGCATGAGAAGTAGGAGAGAGATGGCACAGCATCTCGTAGTGTATTATTATCAGGTCCGACCGATATATTGCCAAACCAATAAAGATCCAACTTGAGTTACCAGTGTAAAGGAGTGATTATAGTCCCGGAGACAATCAGCCCGAAAGGAAAGAGGTGATCGTTCTGCCCGCCTCTTAATGGCTAAGAAGGTGGGGTATGAAACAAAAGTTTCAGATGCACAAGAAAAGCTTTCACTGAGACTATCTGCAATGTTCCGGGCACCAGCAACTTCCTGGCCATCAGAGAGCAAGAACGAAAGGGGAATGGAAGTATACTGCCCACTGACCTTTAGAATCTTGTCCAATATGACTTTTGAACTGTGAGCATCAAGGTCCGATTGATCACATGTCTCTCCAGGTGACAGATAGAGAGAACAAACAGTGATGGTACGACCCAAGGAAACACGAATCACTGCGGCCTTCAAGAGTGTGTCGAGTGGCAAAAACAGGGTGGACACATGCTGATCGACCAGCAATTCCATCCTTCCACGCACTCGTCCATCACACAGCATATCATTTCTGTACAAAGAAAACCACCGAAAGATAACTGTATCGTTTCAGAAATGTTTATTGTAAGGACATGCAGGACGGTAGGAAGCAGTCAGTGCTTTGAAGTCATCCAGATTAGAACGTGAACCTCTACTCTTCTACTGTATTAAAGTGGCCAATTTTACTTATGTTGACGTTGATTGGGTGCAGAGCCCTTCTGTTTTCGACCTTTTTCTTAATTTTCTGTGTTCGAAGGAGGTCTATTGGGTCGATTGAGCAGGTCTTTGTCATTGTGAGAAGATTACAGTGACTGCGGGCGTGAACGAATGATCGTTCTGCATCTTGGAGTTGGAGAAGATAGTGGTCCAGAGGAGATGCCCGAACCTGAAATCAGAGAAAGTGGATCCACGGATCTGCTGAGTGGCAGGACAGTCTGTTAGTTTGTTAGTTTTGAAATTTCTCACAAAGCTACTCGAGGGCTATCTGTGCTAGCCGTCCCTAATTTAGCAGCTTAAGATTAGAGGGAAGGCAGCTAGTTATCACCGCCCACCGTCAACTCTTGGACTACATTTTACCCACGACTAATGGGATTGACCGTCACATTATACGCCCCTACGGCTGGGAGGGCGAGCATATTTAGCGGGCGCGAACCCGCGACCCTCGGATTACGAGTCGCACGCCTTACGCGCTAGGCCATGCCAGGCCAGTAGGGACAGAGAGAAAGGCATTGACGTTGATTCATCTACTTTCTTAACCATGGAGAGCAAAAGTCTTTTCACAGGGTTTGAAAACAATGCTTTTCACCGAGATATCCGCCTTCACTCCCACAGGAGCACTGAAATGAAGTGCAGCAGCATAGTATGATATGGAGTGATGGACAGTAGCAACATACCTCTGATATGGAGTGATGGACAGTAACTTCAGAACCTCGAGATAAAAATTGTTGCGAGCCGTTTTCAGACGTTATTTTTCTTCCACTAACGTCAGACACGAACAAAAGTAAGATGAGTGAGAGCCACTACAGTTGACGCATTGAAGGTCTATCTCACCCTCGTGGGCATCGTGGTCCTTCCCACTGCAACAATCACAGGTCAAGGAACCACGACTCGATGTATTTCAGTGACGAAACCGCTAACGTTAAAATCTCCGAGAGAGATTGAAATGTACGGCCGTACGTCGCAATTTACACTGATGGTAAATGGTAGCAGGTAGACACGTTGATATGAACGTCAAAATGAGGACATTGGTCAGCATCATAATTCGATCTCAACGAATAAAGAAATCAGTAAGAATATCCGACTGTGCGATGTTCTTCAAAGCCTCGTGAAAATAACTCCTCGTGACGAATTCAAAATATCGTGGAGAGTAAACTTAATGGATGTATCCTCAATGCAAGAAGAGTTCATTGTGTTCAGGAGTGGATGTTTCCACCAATATGTCATGGGAGTGAAGCTTTTTGACTGACTAAGGAGAGCCAACAAGTCTCTCTAGTCCCTAAAGCTTTGAATGTTATATAACGAAATACAACGGGTGTTACTGATGTTAAACCTTACTGTTCAGAATCTTCAAGACGTGGACATTTACCTGTTGACTGGAGGATCCATTGGACAAAAAGAAAATTTCGGTGCCCACTGACCCCACCACCATGAAGATCTACGAGGTGACGCACGATAATGTCAAACAAAGACACTGCAGCAACGCCAGGATTTCGTGAGCACTGTACTCAAACACCATCATCAGACACAATGTCCACAACGTTCATTGAAAACGTCCGACACTAGTACTCAGTTAACCCTAGCTCAAGTGGACCAGCCCACTGACCCTGTGGTAGCCATCCCAAGATTGCTTATTTACAGGAATTCAAGACCAAAGTGATGCGTTATAGTTGGACCAGGATCCTCTCCTCTCCTTCAGGATTCACCACGCACGACAAACACGTGGGTGGATGTTTAGATCCCAGAGGAAGTAAACTGAAAATCAGAACCTTCTCTGAGAGGTCTTCTCACCACGTAGAGGAATTCACACAGATGGGAGTTGATTTGATTCACATTACAACAGTCCTTCGTTAAACTAGTTCACAATGCAACGGTCCGTCGTTAATCTAGTTCACAATACAAGGGTCCTTAGTTAATCTACATCACAATACAACAGTCCTTAGTTAATCTACATCACAATACAACAGTCCTTAGTTAATCCAGCTCACAGTGTTACAGTCGTTTTTCATTTTTCTAAGATGAACATATAACAGATTAATAATGGGGCCTGGCATGGCCTTATGCGTTAAGGCGTGCGCTTCGTAATCCGAGGATCGCGGGTTCGCGCCCAAAGCGCGCCAAACATGCTCGCCCTCCCAGCCGTGGGGGCGTTATAATGTAACGGCCAATCCCACTATTCGTTGGTAAAAGAGTAGCCCAAGAGTTGGCGGTGGCTGGTGATGACTAGCTGCCTTCCCTCTAGTCTTACACTACTAAATTAGGGACGGCTAGCACAGATAGCCCTCGAGTAGCTTTGTGCGAAATTCCAAAACCAACAAACAAACGTTTTTCGTTAAACTAATATCATATACAGCGTCTGCGCCAATGCAGTGTGTGTCAGATAATATACGGCCTGATGAACGCTAGTAATAATTCAAATGCTTCGTCGGTACTCGATGGAGCGGATATAGTATAAGGGTTATACCGGAAAATATTCTTTCTTTTCACTGACAAATACACAAGGGGTTTTCTTTATGAAAACCCTGCGTGTTAGGGTGTATAGTTGATGTAAGATTTCACTACATTTTACAACAAAGTATGAAATTTTCCATCAGAGATTTCTACCGTTAGATACGAGTTATCTCTCTAACTATTGTTTTATGCCCAATAACAATTACTTTCCTATGGATTGAACCACGTTGCCAGATCCATGGCCAAATAAATAGATTTCTCTTGTTAGATCCACCGCTAAGTAAAAAAATTGTGTTTTGTGAATTTGTTGTTATTCAACATTATGTGACACAATTTACACACAACTGAGCAAACTTTACATAATTTCAGCCAACGCACACAAACCGGCAGTTGAAAACAGACGAAAACACACATCTCTCGACTTCATTATGACGTAAGTCAAAGATATTACAAATAACTTAAAATTGGCAAAATTATTCGTTAAAAGCATCGAAAGGTTCTTTGACAAGAGAATAAACTTAAAATACGGACAATATCTGACCACTTGGTCTTTCAAAAAATAAAATTTTGAGCCAATTCTATATTTTGCGGGAAATCGACGTCCACCCTCCCCTTAATCGTCTGTGAAGCAACTACACTGTCACGTGCGCCGTTTACTTGTCTTCAAACACCTGACAACCAAATTTTAGTCCTAGCGTGTTTACGCTCTGCCTGCGTAAACATGATCTGTAAATTTCTTCATGCAGTATTTATTTATTTATTTATTTCCGTTTTAAAAGACCAAAGCATTTCTTCACTTCCCGTTTTGTATGCGATAGCTTAGCAGTGATTTTTTTTCTTCCAGTTAATAGAAAAACCTTGATTAATGCTTCTCGTATTCATCCACGCCCCCACCAGAGGAAACTCTCTCGAAACGAACAGAAACTTTATCACCGAGGTCAGGCAAAGAAAAACAACAAATGTTCCATCTTCGTGTGTCTTCTCCCATTAGCCAAGTTGAAAAGAAAAAGACAAGACGGTGATGCCCCTGTATTTTTCACACCACACCTGGGATAGAAGGGCAAAGGAGTGCGATGTTTGTACACAGCACATCTGGGAACGAAGGGTGCAGTCCATCCTTGTAACAAGCTATCGTGTTTTGTTTACATGTTCCAAATGGTTGTTTTAATAAACCCACCATAGCTGCACATTTTGTTTGGACTAAAATACCTTATAACAAATACAATAAATATCTTCAGGCAATCTGCAATTTTTGCTAAACTTCATGAGATATGTAGGCTTACGTACACCTGGGAAAGGTACACCACCCGGAAACCGGGTGTTTATAGCTTGTTAGTTTCATTACGAAGTTTAACCCTTAAATATTGCAAGTGTAGAACTAGTTTCTCGGGCTTGGTGTTGCGTCACCATCACGTCAAAGACCAGGGACAGTTTTACGTCCCGGACAACGTGTCTGACAACAACCCGTTCACATTTCTTTGAGAAGATTACATTTTACAGTTAAGACGTAAACGGTTCGATACTCACCTTAGACGAACGATGTGGCACGTTCTCTTGCTGACGTCACACGCCTACACAACCGGTACCTGGACTATTTACTCCAGTGAAACAGACCTGCTCCACATCGCCTAGTTACGTTGAAATAAACGTTCTAAAACTTTCTAAATGTTCGTTACAAATAAAATGAACTGTGAAAAAAATTTGGTTTTCAAAATATAATGTACTCACTGTAACTGACGTTACAAGAACGGCACGCCAAACCACTTTCGTTCACAATTTAGGAGCTTGTAAATACACCCATTGAAATACGGGCAACTTCACTAGCGTGTTACTTACTACGTACTCTACGTGTAGACTTTATTAAACATTTTCCAGACGATAGACCCTCCCATTGAGTCGAAAGTTCCGTGTCAAACCAATAAAGAGGAGAAATTACCCTCTAGGACGAGTCTATATTTATTACTAAGGGAAAGTCGTATTGTTCTTTTATAACACCTGTATTATGATTAAGCCTTACCCCAAGTGTTTTTAAGCTAATTTTAACCATGATTGACTAATCACGATTTAATTTCTTTTTAGGGTAAACCCTCCGACGTATCTAAACACAACAATGTTAAAGAATAAAACTTTGGTTTATCTGAAATCTTTTCAACACATAATTAAAATTTAAATTGTGAAAAGGTTCATGTTAAATGTTTTCTATAATACAAACATAAAAAAACAGCTCGTGCATAACACGATCACTCCTTTTATTTTTAGTTATTACCTGTAGAAATATGTATTATTCTGATTACATCAACTCGTTACACGAATATTGGGCAAAAGTTAGGAAAAAATACAGGGATTTCTTACGTTTTCACCCAGAGGTAACAGATAGTACGTAACAGGTTGTAGTACTACACACGTGGTAACAGATAGTACGTAACAGGTTGTAATATTACACACGTGGTAACAGATAGTACGTAACAGGTTGTAATATTACACACGTGATAACAGATAGTACGTAACAGGTGTTTGTGTAATATTCCACAACGTGAATACAGAATAGTAACGTCACAGGTGTAATATTACACACGTGATAACAGATAGTACGTAACAGGTTGTAATATTACACACGTGGTAACAGATAGTACGTGACAGATTGTAATATTACACACGTGGTAACAGATAGTACGTAACAGGTTGTAATACTACACACGTGGCAACAGATAGTACGTAACAGGTTGTAATATTACACACGTGGTAACAGATAGACGTAACCAGGTTCTTAATATTACACACGTGGTGATACAGATATTACGTAAAAGGAGGTCTGGATGATACTACACACGTGGTAACAGATATTACGTAAAAGGTTGTAATACTACACACGTGGTAACAGATAGTACGTAACAGGTTGTAATACTACACACGTGGTAACAGATAGTACGTAACAGGTTGTAATATTACACACGTGGTAAAAGATAGTACGTAACTGGTTGTAATATTACACACGTGGTAACAGATAGTACGTAACAGGTTGTAATATTACACACGTGGTAACAGATAGTACGTAACAGGGTGTAATACAACACACGTGGTAACAGATAGTATGTGACAGGTTGTAATATTACACACGTGGTTCTTCCCCCTCACGGTCCGGCATGGCCAGGTGGTTAAGGAACTCGACTTGTAATCCGAAGATGGTAGGTCGCACAAAACATGCTCACCCTTGAGGGCGTTATAATGTTTCAGTCAATCTTCCTATTTGTTGGTAGAAGAGTAGCCCAATAGTTGGCGGTGAGTGGTGATGACTAATTCCCATTCCTCTAGTCTAACGCTACTAAATTAGGGACGGCAAGCCCAGCTAGCCCTCGTGTAGCTTTGAGAAGGTTATAAACTTAAGGGTTACTTGATTATTCAAGGATGTCACTTTCACATCTACCTTTGAGGAAATTAAACTTTTAAACCATTCTTTATTTTCAGTAAATCACCCACCCACCTCTTGAACCTCTGTAAAACGACTGAACTTCCTGTACTTTAGCACATTTTAGTCCTGTCTCCCAGTGATAAATAACTGTCATTTTAGTCCTAGCATTTCTCTGTCTCCCAGTGATAAATAAATGTCATTTTAGTCCTAGCATTTCTCTGTCTCCCAGTGATAAATAAATGTCATTTTAGTCCTAGCATTTCTCTGTCTCCCAGTGATAAATAAATGTCATTTTAGTCCTAGCATTTCTCTGTCTCCCAGTGATAAATAAATGTCATTTTAGTCCTAGCATTTCTCTTCTCTCAGTTATAAATAAATGTCATTTTAGTCCAGCATTTCTCTGTCTCACAGTTATTAATAACTGTCTTTCGAGATTTGATTTTAAGTCAGTATTTCTGGAAAACGTTTTGATTTCCTTGCAATGGTGTCGAAGTGATATCTGAAGAAGGTTTCGACACAGAACCCCAAGCATTCTTTCACTTTAGTAGGAACAGTTAGGGACCGTCAATTAATTCCAGCATTTCACTGAGTCCAAACTACTTAAATACACATGACAGGCCCGGACTAACCAATGTTCTCTTGAAGCACTTTCAAAGGGTCCACAGCTTAGATGCAACCTCGAACTTTAATAAATTGGTGTATGTAACAATAAAAACAGACAGTAATATTATATTTCTTAATGTAGCTGTAACTTCAACAGGACGTGTGCAGGGACTGTTTTTAGTTAATTATACTAAATTACTGGAGTGTAGCGCCACTGCTAAGAGAAAGTGAAAAACTCAAACTGTTAAATTTGTGTACCTTCCCTCCTATCCCCTCCCGTAGCATTTTTACTCAAAACTTTCATTAAAAACTACGCATCCAAGAAAAAAAATGACTAGGTGACCCTGCAAAAGATAACCACACCCAACGTATCCAGTCACTGGTAGCCCAGCTTTCTTTGCAGTCAATCACAATAGAAGTTAAGAAAATTCTCAAAACTGCCCAGTCAGGCTGACCTTTCGGCATCCAAGACCCGTAATAAAATTAATTCAGAACAGTAGACCACAACAATGTCGATAAAATTAGTCTTTTGTAACTTGTTATTTTCACCCATTTTGTACATAAACTAATATGATCTGGTGTAAATTATTTCACGGAGATATATTTAGCTTCTAAAATATTTACTGAGTTTAAGTTTGTTTTGGAATTTTGCACAAAGCTACTCGAGGGCTATCTGCGCTAGCCGTCCCTAATTTAGCAGTGCTTGTCCTTTCAGCTGTTGGGTAATTATAAGGTGATGACCAATCCCACTATTCGTTGGTAAAAAAGTAGCCCAAGAGTTGGCGGTGGGTGGTGATGACTAGCTGCTTTCCCTCTAGTCTTATACTGCTAAATTAGGGACGGCTAGCGCAGATAGCCCTCGAGTAGCTTTGTGCAAAATTCCAAAACAAACTTAAACTCAGTAAATATTTTAGAAGCTAAATATATCTCCGTGAAATAATTTACACCAGATCATATTAGTTTATGTACAAAATGGGTGAAAATAACAAGTTACAAAAGACTAATTTTATCGACATTGTTGTGGTCTACTGTTCTGAGTAGCTTTGCGCGAAATTCAAAAAACAAAAAAACTTAAATAAATAAAAATCTTCCTCTCTCAAGCCCCGTTGTCTCTCATACGTACACTCTCTTTCAACACCGTTTTCTACTGACACATACACTCTCTTTCAACACCGTATTCTACTGACACATACACTCTCTTTCAACACCGTTTTCTACTGACACATACACTCTCTTTCAACACCGTTTTCTACTGACACATACACTCTCTTTCAACACCGTATTCTACTGACACATACACTCTCTTTCAACACCGTTTTCTACTGACACATACACTCTCTTTCAACACCGTTTTCTACTGACACATACACTCTCTTTCAACACTGTCAGTACTGCTTGTATTTTTTTCACTGAAAAAGACTGAATTATGTACATTAATAATGTGTCTCATACCGCTTACTCTGTCTTAGTTAAGATGATGAAAAAAATTTCCATAGTCCACAGGACCTCAAATTATTTAATTCTGCACTGACCTTTGACACTATCGGTATAGTTAACGAGCGCGGCCCCTTTGTAAATCTACGTAATGTCTCGTTCCTCGCTGCACATAGCCAAAGGTTGAAATCTCTCAGAAGCTGGTCGGTACCGTGATGCTACGAGAACTTGTTGTTACAGCGTTAACATCTGTTAATTACTTGTAAACCCAACACTGTCGTACTCCTTTGTTTGTCTGTAGCTGAACGCAAAGCTACACAATGGGCTATTTCAACTGTTCCAATCATGGGTATGAATTCTCTGCTGTTACAGTGTGAGGAGAGACACCCTTGTGTTCAGATTTTTCTGGATTAACCGTAACTCTGTTCATTACCTGTGTTTGATACCCGTGTAGACCGAACTATAAATAATCCATTTTGTAGCTTTTTCCTTAACAATAAACAAATAAGCCCGTGATTACTTCTCTCACAAATTGTTCCATAATAGGACGACGCTAAGTCGACTGACGTACAACGCAAAGACCTGGGGTTGAATTACCAGGGGTTGACGAGTAGATAGCGACTTTGTACAATTTATTCAGCTGAAAAACTGACGCACATAAAACAAGCCCACTGGCTCACATGAAACGATTCTTTAGCACACATATGAGATGAATGTACATAAATTGTCTTGAGCTCTCTCCATTCTAGGTGAGTGTTTAATTATCCCTTATGTTTCGTGATATTTCTGTTTGCCAAACTCATAATAATAATAAATATCATCTCTCTTAAAAAGATACCACGCATGGCATCGCCAGCTGGTTAAGGCAATCACCTCCTATTAAAAGGGTCGTGGGTTCGAGTCCTTCTCATATCAGTTTTGCCTATTTTTTTGGTCCCAGTCAACCGAAGGCACGATAACAAAATAAACGTTAATGACTCTTTCAAATACGTATTAATTACTGTTTTACTTCACGTTTCTCTAGCCTCCAGTGGTACAAAGGTATGTCTACGGAGTCCTACCCGTGTTGGGCAGAGCACAGAGATATTCTATGGACTTGTGCTTGATTCGAAACAACCAAACTCTGTACAAAAACTATTTAGAACGAATAAACGTGTTGTTCTGTGTAAGATAAAAGAAGGATATTTTTAATATTTCACGCTTAAATTTAGATTTATTCCTTTCCTACAAAGAGCCCTCTGTCGACCGAATTACTTATTTCACCTTTTCAACAAATTAGAAATAAAATTACTTATAGAGCTGTTTATTTATCTCTAAACTATACTGCTGTGAAAACATTAAAAAACGAAATGAATTTTGTGGGTTTTCAAGTGCATGTGTCCTTCACATTTCCTTCCTCCCACCAGTAAGAACAACCAGCTTTTATCGACCCACGTGTTGTTAAGACTATATGCTCCACAACAAAGTAAGAGACAACACAAAACTTAAAAAGTTAACCCAACAGCTGTCACGAACATGTATGTGAGAACACAACACATTACGTAAATTTGTCTTTATAGTTCGTCGGAAATGTAACGGTAACCTGGTTTAATTAATTAGAATAGATACATTAATAAACATTGTCTCAATACAATAAGCAGGAACAAACAAACGAATCTAAGATATTTTGATGGAAAGTCGTTTATATTAAACTTCGTTTCTCACGTGTATAAATCACTGTGTAAAGTAATTAGTTGCTGGTCCCTAATACCTTTCCCTCAAAGAATTAATGCGTAACAAATAATAATGTAGGATAAGGACTCTCATAGCAATGAATAAAAGAACAGTGAAACGTTCGTGAAATATAAACTGAAAAAAAAAGTTGTCCAACTAAATTGCAAGTCTGTTTGTTTGTTTCGTTTCACGTGAAGCTTCTCAGTGTTGATCGTCCCTACCTAGAAGTAACAGACTAGACTACAGGGGTGGGCAAAATATGGCTCTCGGGCAGCATCCGGCCCGTCTAACATTTCTCTCCTGCCCGCCATGTTTTTTATGTGTGAACAACATAAGAGGGTCGTTACAACAGATGTTGAGGTAATGTAATTAATTGTAGTGGAATGTTGCGCTCCTCGAAAACTGAGCAAAATCCGTGTCCCTCTCGCGAAAACTACTGTCCACCATTGGAATAGAGGGAAGACAGTTGGTCATCACCACTAGCCGATAACAACTCTTTATCACAAATAGTGAGATTTATCACATTTTATAACACTCGCACAGTCTTCAAAAACAAATGTATTTTTTGGTGATGTGATTCGAACTCGCAGCTACCGTGTCGACTGGAGCGTCTTAACAATAACACTGTGTAACACAAATAATTCCATGCAACACAAATTTTGTTCCTGAATAGTATGTGTTATTTCTTAATTGCTTATGTTGTAACAGTACAGAAAATGACCATTATTCCCGTCAAACTTTGCTTTTGTGACCTGGATAATGAAATTTAGTTATTAACCTATTTTATATGTAAAAATGGGCAAATTTGCACATTTTCATTTACCTAAGGTCTGAATAAAACAACATATGAATCAAGATTTACATGTATTTATACTAAAATTATACAAAAATGTTTAGAAGTGAGTATTTTTTCGAGATTTGTGACTGTAATGTAAATCACTCTCACGTAATAATCAGTACCCAAATATAATCTCCCATCATGTTTTCTTTATATGCTCCCAGATCACTAAAGTAAAGTTTGAAGAGAAAAATAGGTCTTTTCCATTTACTTTAGACATAAGCTATTAGGAAATCACACTTTGTGTCCAGGAACAAGAAAAAGTAAAAAATTTGTTACATAGTGTAATTATTATCCTTTATAAAACTGAATTAGATAGACTTACAAACGTCAGCTATTTTGTGTCAGTTTCAGCTTTCGTTACCTTAATATAAGTTTCACAAACAAAGTTATTTAAACCACTTTTATCCAGGTGATGCTTTTCTTATTCATGAGGGTTTCGAGTGCATAACGAGTCAACATAGATGTATCACATTATCAGCTGACTATCAAAGTCACAATTTACTTTTGGTTTTTCTTTAATTAACAGTTGTTCGTGATTACAGTTTCTCCCAAACCTAGAGGTTCTTGTGTTCATATTACCAAAACCCGATTATAACAAAAGTTAACTGAATTATATCTGTATGGTTTCTGAGTAAGCTACATGTGTGCCCTCCGCTAGTACAGTCTACGGATTTACAACGTTAAGATCATGGGTTCGATTCTCCTCGGTCGTCTCAGCAGATAGCCCGATGTGGCTTTGTTATAAGAAAACACACAACTACACGTGTTATTCTCCACGAGCAATCCTCAATTTTAAAATGACAGATTCGAGTGAAAGTGTCTGTAGCTGTTTGACCACCGCCATCTCTTGTTACTCTTGTATACTGAATATTGATATTTAACAGTCACTCCTATAATGCACGAATAGCCTCAAAGTGCATAGAACTTTTTTTTTACTGTAACGGGACGCGAATCCGGAACCGTCAGTTCCATCGTCTGACACACTAAACATTGGATTACGATGGACTCCAGTATTATAACTCTCATTGTAATATTTTACTAGTTATCACTGATGTCTTTTTCCTTAAGGTCATCATTCTACTCTTAAAACTTCTGTAATTGTACGTAAGTACACGAGCTCCGTATAAACAACAGTGGATATATTTGTTCTTGAATATTTTCGGTTGAATATTCTAAATTTCATCACTATGTTTGGTTTAGAGACTTCTTAGGTCTCTCCAAGTCCATGCATGTTGGCAGTTAAACGTAAAGCAACACGATGGGCTGTGTGGGGTCTGCTCGCCACGGGTCTCCAAACCCGGATTCCAACATTGTTAGTTAGCAGACGTACGGTTGTGCCATGTGGGGTCATCCCTGCTGTGAGAATCCCCCGGTATTATGGTGGTAACGCTACGGATTTACAAAGCTAAAATCAGGGGTTCGATTCCCCTCGGTGGACACAGGAGATAACCCGATGTGGTTTTGTTATATGAAAACCCACCATGTTGTGAACAGTATGAAAGAAAGACGGTTGTTTAGTAAAATATTATAACATGTTAAAAATGTATTTATTGTTTAATAATATAATTATTTATGTTCTAATGTCCATTAATCTTGTGGATCATCCAGTTTTTATGATATATAAATCTTATCTTCTGATAGGTTGTTATGGTTAGGATAATATTTGCCCTTAAATGAAATTTTGTAAAGGAATAATGAAAAAAAATGAGTTGGGCGGTTTTGCATCTTTACGACTACATCAATCTGCAAACAGCGGTCTTGCCGTGATAGAATTCTTCACGTTCTATCACAACAAAATGGAAACATTATAACGTATTTACTTGGTCTTCAGAGTGCTTTTACATACATTCAAGGGAAATTATGATTTACCTCCGATAAAAAATGTTTATCCTTATAAAAGGTTTGTAGTACATATGATTTCAACAATAACAAAAACAGACAGGCTCTTTTTAAAAACTCGTGAGCAACGTGACTGTCTTGTACCATGACTAGAGTATTCTTATACAAGACTGTAGAAGCACCCTAAACAGATATTACAGCAATAGTCCTAACAGAACTAGCTTTTAACAACAATACTACGCAGAGCTTCTAACATTAGTCCTAACAGAAGTAGCTTTTAACAACAATACTACGCAGAGCTTCTAACATTAGTCCTAACAGAAGTAGCTTTTAACAACAATACTACGCAGAGCTTCTAACATTAGTCCTAACAGAACTAGTTTTTAACAATAGTCCCAACAGAACTAGTTTTTAAAAACAGTACTACACAGAGCTTCTTACAATAGTCCTAACAGAACTAGTTTTAACAACAATAGTCCTAACAGAACTAGTTTTAACAACAATAGTCCTAACAGAACTAGTTTTTAACAACAGTACTACACAGAGCTTCTGACAATAGTCCTAACAGAACTAGTTTTAACAACAATAGTCCTAACAGAACTAGTTTTTAACAATAGTCCCAACAGAACTAGTTTTTAACAACAGTACTACACAGAGCTTCTGACAATAGTCCTAACAGAACTAGTTTTAACAACAATAGTCCTAACAGAACTAGCTTTTAACAACAATGCTACATAGAGCTGCTAACAACAGTGGTGACAGAACTAGCTTCTTGCAACAATAGTGCTGACGGAACGAGCTTCCTGAAACAATAATACACGGATCTTCTAAGAATAGCACTGACAAAACTAGCTTCTCACAATATCAAGCGAAGCTTCAAACAAATTGTGCTGACAGAGTTAGTTCAAGGTGACGAGTCTTTATAGGATTAGACAAGTATTTCAGAAAGTGCGCAGGCGTAGTGAATCATTTATGAGGTCATCTTATGAAATAGATTGACTGTTAGTAGGTAGCGCTGTTGAGAATAACAAACGTTTATGGTTTGTTTTTATCTCTAGAGCAAAAAATTGGAAACACTTCTAGTTTACTTTGTTTCTCAGGAGAAAGTGATTACTGGTTTACTCGTACACCATAGACATTATTTAGTTGTATTATAGCTTAAACGTTGACAAGTGTTTATCAAAACGTCATTAAAACTGACATACGTTAACTTAATAGCAAAAATAACCATATATTTGGTAATGAAAGTAGCAGTAGAAAATGACCTCTCAACCTTGCCTTCATCCTTGGACCTATCTGGTTTAGCAGTAACTTTTAAACCAGATGTGTTTACATATATTGTTTTTTATTGAAAAGAACTTTTTCTTCTATTAGAAGGAATTATTTTTACGACTAAACCTCTGTTCACAAACTCGACCTCAACTACAACCGACACTAAAACATATACCATTGATTCAGACAGAAATCACATTCCTGAAATTGGTTTAATTACCGGTGTTACAAATCACGTGAATTCCACAAGCCATTTTGTCACTTTCTCACGTCAATAGAGATGTTGAAACGAAAACAGTCCTGGATGTACAGGAAGATAATGAAAATTAGAAACAAAGACCTAAAAAATCACCGAGCTAAGTGTAGCCTTAAAACAACTAGCTCAGGGCACATCGGTTGTTGTTTTGAATTAAGCACAAAGCTACACAATGGGCTATCTGTGCTCTGCCCACCACGGTTATCGAAACCCGGATTTTAGCGTGTAAGTCCGCAGACATACCGCTGAGCCGCTGGGGGGCGGGCACATCGGTATATCTAGAGATTTAAACTGTTGGAATCTGGGTTTTGATACCGATGGTGGGCAGAGCACAAATAGCCCATCGTGCAGCTTTGTACTTAATTCTACAAACAACAAAAATACTTTAAAAAATTCAAAGCAGTGACAGCATTATCATAACAGAAGAGATAAATTTTAAGGTTTTGTGGTGTCGATCAGAAAAAAATATGAACGAAAAATGTTTGATCCTCTAAAAATTACAAATATTCCCAGTATGCCCAGGAAGTTAAGGCACTGGACTCGTAATCTAAGGGTTGCGGGTTCGAGTCCCCGCCACAACAAACATGCTCGTCCTTTCAGCCGTGGGAGCATTATAATATGACGATAAATCCATTGTTCATTGGTAAAAGAGTAGCGCAAGAGTTGGCGGTGGGTGGCGATAACTAGCTGCCTTCCTTTTAGTTTTAAACTGCTAAATTATGGACGGTTAATGCAGATAGCCCTCGTGTAGATAACGAAACTGACACGAAAACAAAAGAAATAATTTGTTATAGTGTGAAAACAAGTAACTTCCCCGAGAAGTTTCTGGAAAAACTTAAACCATCTAACACCTACATTCTGGAATTATGTGATTTACAAATAAAACGTAAATCGGGCATGATACCATTGTGTCATCTCAACATGTAGCAATGTCACTGAAGATACGTCTTGGTTCGTACATACAGGTTTGATGGTTGAAATATACAGCTATAATCACAACTTAATCAAAGCCAAAACACAAACATTAAATGAGTAACAAATAAATACTTTACATATTAGAAAATGTGCAATTTACACTAAGACTAAACGTTGTTGAGTGTTGATAAGTTTTTAGCTTTACCTACAATCTACCTTGTTTCACAAACCACATTTCTTAGCTTCACCTGCAATGTGCCTTCTTTTACAAACCACATTTCTTAGCTTCACCTACAATGTGCCTTGTTTCACAAACCACATTTCTTAGCTTCACC
The DNA here is from genome assembly GCA_011833715.1 of Carcinoscorpius rotundicauda. Lineage (NCBI taxonomy): Eukaryota > Metazoa > Arthropoda > Merostomata > Xiphosura > Limulidae > Carcinoscorpius > Carcinoscorpius rotundicauda. The sequence continues at coordinate 98,692,538 of CM022396.1, read as the reverse complement.
TGCAGTGTGGCTTGTTTCACAAACCACATTTCTTAGCTTCACCTACAATGTGCCTTGTTTCACAAACCACATTTCTTAGCTTCACCTGCAGTGTGGCTTGTTTCACAAACCACATTTCTTAGCTTCACCTGCAATGTGCCTTCTTTTACAAACCACATTTCTTAGCTTCACCTGCAATGTGCCTTGTTTCACAAACCACATTTCTTAGCTTCACCTGCAATGTGCCTTTTTTCACAAACCACATTTCTTAGCTTCACCTGCAATGTGCCTTTTTTCACAAACCACATTTCTTAGCTTCACCTGCAATGTGCCTTGTTTCACAAACCACATTTCTTAGCTTCACCTGCAGTGTGCCTTGTTTCACAAACCACATTTCTTAGCTTCACCTGCAGTGTTCCTTGTTTCACAAACCACATTTCTTAGCTTCACCTGCAGTGTGGCTTGTTTCACAAACCACATTTCTTAGCTTCACCTACAATGTGCCTTTTTTCACAAACCACATTTCTTAGCTTCACCTGCAGTGTTCCTTGTTTCACAAACCACATTTCTTAGCTTCACCTGCAGTGTGGCTTGTTTCACAAACCACATTTCTTAGCTTCACCTGCAGTGTGGCTTGTTTCACAAACCACATTTCTTAGCTTCACCTGCAGTGTTCCTTGTTTCACAAACCTCATTTCTTAGCTTTACCATCATCTAAGAAAGATGTTGTTTTTGCAAAATTAAAAGAATTATTAACCAACATAAAAAAATAAAACAATATTTAAACCAGAAGGGGAAAAAACAATTTTTTCAAAAGATAACACTAAAATGTACTGCTTTCAGGAATCCAGAATTAAGTGAACGATCTTCAAGAACAAGTAGAATACTTCTGAAGAAACGGGATAGCGAAACGTTGAGCGTGCATTTAAACAATTTTGAAACCACGAGGTCGTTCCTCTGTATAATTAAAATGTGTTATTTATTCCAGTATGCGCTAAATCAAATATTGTTTAATGCAGAGCCCTGTGGTTAGCCCATCGGATTGGGAGCCGGATGTCTTGTTTCGTAGTCTCAGCTGTAAGTGCGTTATAGTAGTAACAGTCAATCCCGCTATTTTGTTAAGTGATGCATTTCTTTCCCATCCACAGTTCAAAATTCGTTGTTTAGCTCAGTGGTTCTCCACGTGTGGTTCGGGTTCATTGGTGGTCCACGGGCTGGTCCAGGATGCAAGTCACATCAAAAGTAGCGACATTAGTACTGGTGAGCATTTTGCGGTGACTAGCGGAAACGGGGTGAGGTCGGTTCAGTAGGGGGTCTGGTGGTCACGGGCTCTGGCGAAGTGGTTTGATAAACACCAGGCAGTGTGTGTACAAGGTGCTCAAAAAGCAAACAGATTCGACACGACGCAAGAAAAGGAAGCAACTCTGACCATATCTAAATAAACCTACTGCTGTCACGTGACGCACTTGAAACTTAACGAGGAGTCTGTTTACGGTATCGGTCAAACTGTTCTACCTGGTTGTGTAATGATAATATATTAGATTAAGAACTATTTTAGAACATTCAGTTTTATGTGATGATTATTTATCAGATTTTTTTTAATTCATACGTTTTAAGGTAAGTATTTTGTCTTTGAAGTTAAGTACAAAACTACACAATGTACTATCTATGCTCTGCCAACCACGAGTATTGAAACCTGGTTTCTAGCGTTATAAATCCGCAGACTCATTGTTATGCAATTGGTAAAGCGATTTTTTTCGAAATAAGCACAAAGTTGCGCAATGTACTGTCACGTGTATCAAAGAATTGCGTCTACTAAACGAGACAGACGTTTTATATTCTACGACTGATAACTTCAGGTAAATTATCTAATTAGCTTCAGAAAGAAAACTTGCTAATCGTGAATGCATACTTTCCTATTGACGTCAAATGACGTCACATTAATTACTGGGCTCTGCCTACAAATGGAATTGATTGGTCGTCTAAATTTATCAGGTGATTTCCATACTGACGTCAGAAGACAAGAACAAACATAGAAGCAATTTCGTTGAATAATAAATCACCCACAGCTAGATTAAACTAGTGATTTCTTTCAGGTGTTCTGTGTTAGTACATGCTGTCAAAACAAATACGACGGGACACTGACAGCATTATTAACCCGAAAAGGAATTTTAAAAAAGATTTGTAAACCGAGTCACAAACTTCACAATTCTCAAACCAGGAACCAGCTTTCAAAACTAAATGTTAAATTTCACGATAACACTTAGCAGGTTTCGAGCCAATGCTATTCACTCTGTTCGTACTAAAAACCTTTCTTATACAACTTATAAATTAACTGTATTCACTCGACCTCAAGTAACCGATTTGTTTGTAGACAATTCTTCACAGGTGAGTTCCACAGATAAAGTTTTTATTTTTACCTATTGCAACCTATTTTAAACAAAGGAAAGAAACAATATGTAAAACACACACATAGCTATACACATAGGAGTCATAGATAGTAATAGTAATAATTACTTGTGTGAATTTCAATATCAGCGATTGTTTCATTTACCTTGTTCTATGATACTTTTTTACCAATCCTGTGTTTAAAATGTCCTGCACTGAGAAGCAAGTTGATACATAAATAGGTTAGAAGGGTCTGGTTGAAAGCTGGTAGGGTTTACGTAGGATAAGTAAAGATATTGGTTGTATTTGGACCCCACCAGTTATTTTATGGTTAAGTATCCACCAGAATGGGAGGAGCTTTTGTTGTTGTTGTTTTTTTTCGTTTCATGTTGATTGAAGTGTATAGTCCAGAGTGCCAGAATCACATTATTACAGTGTATAGTCCAGAGTGACGTCATGGAAAGAATCACGTGGTTTGCAAAATTTTGTCTGATATCAAGAATGGGAAAAGAAATAAAATCATCAATTTTTTGATGTCATACGATTTTAATGATCTGACGATTTATGACGTACAATGCATCCCACAACGGGTCAGCGTATTTATTATTTACAACGATCATTGGGCTAAACACACATAATCATTTTTGTGTCTTTGCGCAATAACGAACAAAATTATCACAATAATCGACAAAGTGTACAATTATTTAAATGTGCTTAAACATCTAGTTTAGAAAAGCCCAGCTAAACTTTTCCTCTGAGATAAAACTGATAAACTTGTTCGTTAGGCCTAAAAATGTTACATTTTATAACCGCTAGGGCTGCAGCCGTTCTATTACTGAACTCAAGTAGCTTTTACTGCCACTTCTCTCATATTTCAATATATTGTTTTGTGTTTATCATTTTATTCGTTTCATAATGGAAATTGTTTTTTGTTGGGGTTTTTTTTCAGTTCTTTTAAAATGAATTTTCAAAAGAGAAGGAAAAAAAAATCGAATGAGCTCATCCGGGTAATTCAAACGGAATGTTTGAATTTTATTAAAGTGACAAAGAAGACTTTGGAAAAACCTTACAAACTTTGTGATACATTTTATGTTTATATGTTTAAGAGAAACTCCAACTCAAAGTATTAACGCAGAGTTTTGTTGTTTTTTTTCTTCTGCTTTTTACAAATTATATTGTATAAATATTGAAATGCATAACATCTTTATACGACCTTTCATTCATGTAAGATTAAATCAAGCTGAGAAAAAAAAACCTATATTCAATCACTGCGTCTCTAAGAGCCCTCCACTGACTTAATGTTTCCGACAGGCTTTATATTCATATAAACCACTGGACCTTTTGTTCCACATTTTAGTCGCTCTGTGATGGCTACGTAAGTGTATTCACTTACACGTATAGAATTTCAAGTCTCCACTCACAAAGACGTTTCAAGTTCAAAGATGTTACAAATAAAGGCTCACTGTAGCAAGGCTTAGGCCAAGCTTACGATGCTCAACAATCAACACATGTTGTTTTCATAACACAACAACACTGCTGTTTGATCCAAAAGAAACACAAGCTGTTGATTTACTAGTGGAGAGTTACACCTGTTTAGTCCACTGCGGAGAATCAAAACCTGGATTTTGTCGGTGAAAGTCCGCAAACTTACCGTTTAACCATATTTATTGATGTTCCAAAAATCTATATTAATATCCCCACTTGACTAACAAACAAACGTTCATAATTCAATAATATTTGAGTATTCTCACAAATACTGTGTATTTCATGTAAATGTACGGTTCTTATCACAAATACTGTGTATTTCATGTAAATGTACGGTTCTTATCACAAATACTGTTTATTTTCACGTGAATATATGATTCTTATCATAGATGTGTTTATTTCACGAGAGATCATGGACGTTGTTTTAACATAACTCTAGTTTTAGTCGTAAACATACACTTACTGTCGTTACTGTCAGTTCACGTTAATTACGTGTCATTTTATTAAGTGATTTTTGACGTGTGTTTTTCACACTATGTGACTATTACCATGTTATCACCAACTGGCATGTTGATTAACGTCCCAATGTGTCAACATGCTGTTTCCAGTTCTAGGTGGACAACAGATGTTTTTGGACAATAAAAAATGTTTTAGCAATAACTGTTAACCATTCACAACTGACAGTACCATAGATATAAGCAGAATGTTTCTTTCATGAAGTTAAAAAATATATTTGCAACCAACTTCGTTTGTTTTTGTTTTTAGTAAGCTAAAACCAACACAATGGTCCATCTAAGGACCAAATATATACTGAGGATATCGAACCTTATGCTTAGTGTTGCAAGCCCTCAGACATACTGCTGAGCCACCAGGAGCATTTTCACACTCTTATGTAAGATTCTACTGTAATCTGGTGCTCATACAACTGGAATACAACTTGATTTTTACATGTTAACCCATGAAACATTAGTGTGCTATCAGAAACTATGTCTGTCTTACCCAAGTTTTGATGGAGAAAAGTTGCGTTAAGGACTATATCTTGTTTGTTTGTTTGTTTTGAAATTTCGCACAAAGCTACTCGAGGGCTATCTGTTTTAGCCGTCCCTAATTTAGCAGTGTAAGACTAGAGGGAAGGCAGCTAGTCACCACCACCCACCGCTAACTCTTGGGCTACTCTTTTACCAACGAATAGTTAGATTGACCCTCACATTATAACGCCCCCACGGCTGAAAGACGTGACCCGGATGCGAATATGCCTTAACGCGCTCGGCTATGCCAGGCCAAGACTATATCTGCTACATTAATAATTATTTCGCTCAATGTCATAGCTCATGAAATCCCCCGAGATGTGGCAAATACAATGCTCGTTGATTAGTTATACAACCCATCAACTACATGACCAGTGACTAATGTATCTCAGGACGGCTGGTATGGGTATTAAAACTTCAGTTAAAATAAAGTATAGAAGAACGTTTCGACCTTCTTAGGTCATCTTCAGGTTAACTTCAAATGGTTTTAGCAACTATTATGACGCGAACTAATTTGGAGTTTATTCGCTAGTTTTACAAACTAGAATTAAGGGTAAGGTCTAGTAGCACAGTGTTATTTATTTATTTTAACACCAATAATTTATCATTATTTTAAAACAAATTAATTCCACTTAAGATTCAGAAAAAAATTGGCGAATCAGAATGATTGGCTAACGGTTCTTAAACGAAAAGCGACACATCCGGGTATTTTTACCCTTCCCATTGCGGGTATCTAAACCTAATTATTAGCATCGTAAGTCCGCAGACAAACCACTGAGAGGTTCGAACCAGAAGGACAATATACATGTGTAGTTAATCTGTTTTTCCCTTCCTTCTGTGACGAACCACTATCAAAACACAGCACAAACACCCACTTCGATTAAAATACTGTTTATTTGCCTAAATAATCAATTATGTACAAAATTAACGTCAAGGGTGTTAAGGTACACAAAAAGGAGAGCTTAAAGTGGATTTATAATTTGCCCATCAAACAGTAAATGACTCAGACGTCACATCTGTAAACAGAAGGAATAGAATTTATTTTTCAAACTTCGCTGCAGTTTCGGCTCACAAAAACGTCTTTGTTTACGAGCTAGCTTGTAACGAGAGAGAACAGTTCACCTTAGGTGATCTGTGATGAGAAAAGCATCCTCTTGAAGTACAAATTATTCTCAGTACGGCTGGTATGGGTTTTAAAACTTTAATTACAATAAAGTAGAGAACAACGTTTCGACCTTCTTAGGTCATCTTCAGGTTAATCCGAAGAATACAAGTTCAAATTAAGTTGTTTTTTAAAAAATTCCATTCTATTGTTAAGATTGCTAGCAACAGTGAAATATAAATTGTATAACAAACTGAACATTGATAGTACCACAGACTGAACTCAGATCTAGGGCAAACTCGCATCTGGGGCAAATTTTTCAGTTTTGTTTTTACTGACCTTCGCTTAATACCAGGATAGTTTCCCGTTTCAAAACGTATAGGATTACATGGCATGAAATATATTGGCACGTTCCCAGTGATGTTTATAGCTTCATTAGGGATACAGGTTATTTACTTTAGCAGGCAATATCAATATAACTTGATCAATATAGGGTACACTACAAGAAGGGTGTTCTTGTGTGATATAAAAAAATTACAAAATTACATTCACCAGATATTAGCAACGACAGCGACATAGGTAAATGATCTGGTTTGTTAACACAAACTGGAATCAAAAACAAAATATCGAGTTTTAGCAACAGGAATAATAATCACGTGTTTTGTTAACTCAACGAAACCACTATAAACAGTAAAAATGATCATCACATTATCATGCTCTCACAACTGAAAGGACGATTATGTTGGATAATGGAAAATGGAATCCTGGACCTAGGATTTCGAGCTAAGTGCTCTAACCACTGGGCCGTTCTTTGTGGTACTGTTCTGGGTATAGTAATAAGAACAAATTTCGAGAGTTCTTTAAATAGAGGGATGGAAACCCGAAACCTTGTATGAAAAACGATAGCAAGATGTACTCTGTGAAGAAACTGTGAGTGCAACTGAGTTATTTCCATTCTGTCCTCTGATGAAGGAATTGTATTCGTCAGTGAAACAAATTCCAGTTAACTTTCATATCATCACTGTCTCGGCATACAGTTAATGTATTGTGAATATGCCAAAGGTTATTACTTATTTGTTTTAACATAAAATGTTTCCTACACTCAGGTACATGTACTTTGCTAGAACTACTTTCAGGTGGCTAGAGAGCTCCACTAGCAATCTGTGGATCACGGGCTCGAATCCTCGTCACATTAAATATGCTCGCCTTTCCAGCCGTGGAGACGTTATAATGTAACGGTCAGTTCCACTATTCGCTGGTAAAAGAGTAGTTCAAGAGTTGGCAGTGGGTGGTGATGACTAGTTTCCTTCCTTCTAGGCTTACACTGCTAAATTAGGGACGACTAGCGCAGATAACCTTCACGTAACTTTGAGCGAAGTTAAAAAAACAAAACCTACTTTTAGATAGTTACAATCACTGAAGGTAAAGTCTTGTCTTCCTGTGTAAAGGAAAGCTCTAAAGTTGTTCTTAGTGTATAAAAGTAGACAGCGATTTTCTCCACTGACATATCAAGTGAAATTTTGAGATCAAAACACCCTTATTTGTTAATGACCAGTCACATCAGTAGCACCAGTCGTTCTGGGACTGTAATATTACGGCTTTAATTATATACCCTCATCTTGGTCATTTTCCACTAACTATATGGAACTGGAGGAGATGTGGCTCTCCAATAAAGGTGACTGTCAGTACTCACACTGTGAGTTATTCATACTGTGAATAACGGTTAAATACTTGTAGCTTTACACTTGTGTCCAATGTATTTGTTCCACAAACTCATTAAAAGTAAGAAAGTTCAGAACTGCTTTCTGGTAATCACCCTGTCGAATCTCCTGTTATTCTAAACATCCTGCTTTACTCACTGTCGAGGAAAATCAGTTTTACCTCATAAAACTACACTAGAAATAGTTACCTGAAAATACTACACTAGAAATATCTATCTGAAAATACTACACTAGAAATAGTTACTTAATAATACTACACTAGAAATAGTTACCTGTTAATACTACACTAGAAATAGTTACATGATAATACTACACTAGAAATACTTATCTGATAATACTGCACTAGAAATAGTTATCTGATAATACTGCACTAGAAATAGTTACCTGATAATACTACACTAGAAATAGTTATCTGATAACATTACACTGGAAATAGCTATCTGATAATACTAAACCAGAAATATCTACCTCAATATACTACACTAAAAATACTTATTTGAAAATATTACACTAGAAACAGTTACTTGATAATACTACACTAAAAATAGTTACCTGGTAATACTACACTGAAAATAATTACCTGATAATACTACACTAAAAATATTTACCTGAAAATATTACACTAGAAATAGTTACTTGATAATGTTACACTAAAATAGTTACCTAATAATGCTACACTAGAAATAGTTACCTGATAATACTACACTAGAAATAGTTACCTGATAACACTATACTAAAAATAGTTAACTGTGTATACTGCACTAGAAATAGTTACCTGATAATACTGCATTGGAAATAGTTATTTGATAATACTGCACTAGAAATAGTTACCTGATAATACTACACTAGATATAGTTAGCTGATAACACTACACTAGAAATAGTTACCTGATAATACTACACTAGAAATAGTTACCTGATACTACTACACTAGAAATATCCACCTCATAATACTACATTAGAAATATCTACCTCATAATACTTATTTGAAAATATTACACTGGAAATAGTTACTTGATAATACTACATTAAAAATAGTTACTTGATAATACTACACTAGAAATATTTACCTGAAAATATTACACTAGAAATAGTTACTTGATAATATTACACTAAAAATATTTACCTAATAATGCTACACTAGAAATAGTTACCTGATAATACTACACTAGAAATAGTTACCTGATAGTACCACCTTATCATAAACATATTTTGTATGCAAAAGGCATTTTTCAATATTTTGTCTCAATGTGACTCATAAATATTACCCAAAAGACTCACGTAAACCAATGTTTATTGTAATATTTTTAGATACCTTTAAACGAGTAGATATCACACAAAATATAATTAAATTAATGACGTCAATTGTTACCACCAAGAGTGGAGTTTTACAAAGTCGTCGATGAAAATCTTTGACGTCAAATAACACAGTTTGTAAATAACGTCCACATTGACTTAGTTATACGCTGGTCCTAAATCTTGTTAATAAAATTCACGAATTTCTTATAATGCATTTAAATTAACAAATAACTAATAATATCGTTTAAACTGCAGAATTTTAACTTGTTTAGGAGCTGAAATAAGAAACTGTAAAAATTTATTTGTGAACTTTATGGATAGAGAAAAGACAAGCGGAATTAATATTGTTAAATAGAATGTGTTGTTGATGAGGGATATCGAATATCATTTGTATATATGATTTAAATGTTTATATTATCGAAATATTAACTGACAAGTTTGGTTTGGTTTGTTTTGAATTTCGCACAAAGCCACACGAGGACTATCTGTGCTAGCCGTCCCTAATTTAGCAGCATGAGACTAGAGGGAAGGCAACTAGTCACCACCACCCACCGCCAACTCTTGGGCTACTCTTTTACCAACGAATAGTGGAATTGACCGTTACATTATTACGCCCCCACGACTTAAAGGACGAGCATGTTTGGTGTGACGGTGATTGAAATGACAAGTTACATCATATGTTTGGTTTTTATCTCATCTTTTCATTACAATTAAGTGTTCAACACACAATGTTACAGAAATCCACAGAATTGTTCTTTAATTGAAATTTGAATCTCTGTGTCTCTGGTGATAGGTCTGTACGTTTAGCTGTCCCAAACATGTAAAGTCAACGTGTTCAGATCTCTTGATTCAATAATTGCATTAAATCCTTCGCTGTTCCCAATACATTGTATGATAATTTCGTAGAGCTTTATACAATGGTACGAAGGCCAAAGTAAATACACTTAAGCAATTACAAAGTTATTTCAGACTTAAAACTACTTCACAAATGTGTAGGAATAGCAAACATTCAGCAGTCTTGTATGAAGTAAATTATAAACGAACCCTACGCTTAAAGAATGCTTCCTTATGAAGTTAGCTTAGCCTGGTTTCATAAAGCTGATATTGGTTTATGGAGGTAAGGCATTTATTATTTTATAATTCAGGGGAGAGGGGTAATAAATGGATCGTACATAAAAGTATTAAAGGTGCCAGTAACCGACAAGAGAAGACAGGGAAGGCTAATAGAGGGTTTGAATAATGGGTTAAAAAAAAACGTTGAATGAGAGATGAACCGCAGAAGACCTGGCAATGAATAAAGATGATTGGAGAAAGGCTATATATTTGAAGGACGGTGACCCCTGCTCAAGCGAAGAGCCAAAGAATATAAAAAATCGCAACCAATAAATAAAGATATTGTGTGTCAGGTTTCGTGAGGCTGGATTTTTTAAAGTAGGTGTCTGTGACTTCATGACGATAACTTTGAACTATAAACGAACAATAACACGGTCTGCTTGTTTCAAAATAATGTATTAAAAACAAATCAAACGTACGTACAAATGTTTGTGTATTGCTCTTTACGATAATTGTATCCAGACCTTTAAATAATTGTCTCTTGGTTTCGTCAAAGCTCTGGTTCTATTAAGCTAGAACACAATTGATTTATGTTATTACAATATAGTATTTGATAATTGCGCCACTATTCACTCTTTATCGCTAAACTGACGTCACGCTGTCTGGAGTTAGAAATAATGATTTTATGACCAGTATTTTTATCCAGAGTGACTAGAACATTCCACACAATACAGAATTTTTTATAATACTTAATTTAGTCAACGACAAACTCGAAAAGTTCCAGCAACATGACGCAACAATTTCAATATTGCAAATAACTACTAATCAATCACATCAAAACCACAGAATGTATGACTTATAAACAGTTAGTAAACAAACGTGTCTTAGATTATAGCTTCTAAAAACAACTAAAAATGACACTTGAGCGATATGAGCTACCTAAATACCTAAACAGTTCGCAATAATTACATTTCAACTAAAACAGTCGTGTGCACCTAACAGTTTGAATTAAACACAGAGAACATCGACCGATACAGATCAGCTAACCACACACGAATGTACTGAAAGCTTTCTCTATTAGACGTTTAATATAGTTTTTATTATGAGTAATAGGTATTTTACCATGTATATTAAGATGCCTTTTTTGGTGTTGTGTGGGATAACTGGGAATCGTTTGTTTCTTTGTATTTTAGTGTAGATGAGATAACGCAGTAAGACGTGAAAACACGTGGAGTGTTTCTTTTCAGTCTCACGATTTTCTATCTTTATACAGTAAATCATTAATTGAGACTAGGGACAAACCCCACCCTCAAACTTTTCTCTGTATGAAGCACTGTTTTTCTCGGCTTCAAACTTTTTCTGCCTTCGAATAATATACACGTTTAAAGAATAAAACTGATGTTTTACAATAATGTTTCAGCAAAAATAGCGAAAGAAGGAAATGTCGAAAGTATAACGTTTTAAGTTAGTTTAAAAGTTTGTCCACCATGAACACTTTCTCAAGAAATTCAATTTATAGTTCGTGTGAACCCAAACGACAGACATCTGGCACGTCTGCCAAGTGTTCAAGATAGCTTAATCAGAATAAAGGATAAAGTTAACACATCATGTTAAAAATAACTTAATCAGAATAAAGAACAAAGTTAACACATCTTGTTAAAAATAACTTAATAGAATAAAAGACAAAGTTAACACATCTTGTTGAAGATAACTTAATCAGAATAAAGGACAAAGTTAACACATCTTGTTGAAAATAACTTAATCAGAATAAAGGACAAAGTTAACACATCTTGTTGAAAATAACTTAATTAGAATAAAGGACAAAGTTAACACATCTTGTTGAAAATAACTTAATCAGAATAAAGGACAAAGTTAATACATCTTGTTGAAGATAACTTAATCAGAATAAAGGACAAAGTTAACACCACGTAACCCTTTACTCAACAAGTCGACCAGGTTATTAACAAGTAGATCCTGAAACAAAACAATAAAACAAGTCAGTTGACCTTCTCTCCACAAGACACGTAACAAAAATTTTAAAAATAAAAGGATTTTTTTTTGTTTTGAATTTCGCGAAAAGCTTCACGAGAGCTATCTGCGCTAGCCTTCCCTAATTTAGTAGTGTAAGACTACAGGGATAGCAGCTAGTTATCACTACACACAACCAACTCTTGGGCTACTCTTTTACCGACGAATAGTGGGATTGACCGTAACATTATAACGCCCCCACGACTTAAATGGCGAGCATGTTTGGATGCAATAGGGACTCGAACCCGCGATCCTCAGATTACGAGTCGAACGTCTTAACCCAACTGGCCATGCCGTGCAAAAGAAAAGGAAGACAGCATGACTAGAAACTAGTGACGAGACTGAAGAAGACGAAAAGCATCTTCAACATAAAAACAAACAACCAGAGTTGAATACACAGTAAGAACATAAATAGATATTGTTGTTATTAGATCCAAAGTTACACACAGTGATCTTCTCAACACGGGTGTCGAAACCTGGTATCTAGCAGTAGAAGTCACTTGACATTCCTCCTTGTCAGTGGAGGGATAGAGGCGATTGCGTAATGTTAGCACAAGACCAATAAAATACTTCTGTGTACACATTCGTTCCTGGTGGCCTTTACACATAAATCATTGTCGTCTATTGAGTCTGTGCCTTTTGAAATACCGTCGCAATGTTCTTCCAATGTTACTCCAGAGAAACGTGACTGAAATTATTTTCTTACCTAAGGTAATTTTTTTTTTTTTTTTGCTAAGGACATTTTTTACCGTGAATCATTTCACGATAACACGTGCGATCTGGTGGTAAGCTCTTTTGTCATTGTTACCAAGATCCACGGAGGAATGTAAAATGAAGGATGACGTAATGCAGCCCCTTCCCCATGGTCCAACATAGAAATAACTAAAATTTATACAGAGAGATTATTGTGACAATGTATAAGATACGAAGGCAGTTGGCGGTCGGTTCCACATGCATAAATTGTAAACAATCTATTTTATACTGTTATCAGAAAAGCTTACATGACGCTCTGTATACGATAATTTATGAAGCATTTAAAAAAAATCTGAAATTATATGGCTATTTTATGTTCGCCATGTATCAAACTTTTTATTATTTCACGAAACGAAATAGGATGCATATCTACTTTTTTCAGGACCCACTTTATATGTTTGGTTAGATTTAGTTAAACTCAGCCGTTAAAGGCACATGTAGTAATATATTTATTTATTTATATATATAAAGCAGCGTTAGTTTGTTTTGAATTTCGAGCAAAACTACACGAGGGCTATCTGCGCTAGCGTCCCAATTTTAACAGTGTAAGACTAGAGGGAAGGCAGCTAGTCATCGCCACCCACTGCCAACTCTTGAGCTACTCTTTTACCAACAAATAGTGGGATTGACTGTAACATTATAACGCCCCCACTGCTGAAAGAGAGGGCAAGTTCGGTGGGACGGCGATTCGAACCCGCGACCTTCCGATTAAAGTCGAGTGCCTTAACCATCTGGTCATGCCGGGCCGCGAAAAGCAGTGACAAATAAATATTAAGTAAAACAAGTCATGACCAGTTTTGAAACAACTGTCATGTTTAACGCTGTAAAGGATCGCCTGATTTAAATAACTGGTTGTTGGTTTTTCTGGATCGTTATCAACTTTACTGATTCATATTTAGGCTTAAAGTGATTGCAAAGGCTACAAATCATGACAACGATTGACATTTGACCTCCACAGAGTTATTGCAAGCCCTTAGGGTTGGTTTATGTCTGTCTGTCAGTTCACCTGAGCGATGTCTTGTGCTCATATAAGGCTATATATTTAGGTCAGTGATAATTAGAGTTTAGTAATAGCTATACGTGGTCGTGAACTGTGGAACCGAAGAAAGGAAACCAGGTGTTAGAATCCACTGCCTAAAACGGTGTTGAATGTCACTCTTATAACACACTCCCAACTGAAATTACAAAGCGGGTTTTGTGATGTATAGTCTAGCCATTGGATAACCAGCACGACAAGTTAAAGAACAGGATACGATGGGACCCTGTTTCTAGATGGTTCGTGTATTTGTTTTTTTTGTTAGAGCTGAGCTGTAAAATGGGCTATCTGTGCAGTGTCCACCACTGGGATCGAATCCCGAATGTTCGTAATACACGCTCTATAATCAATAAATTAATGTATAAATCTATATTACTCGTGTCGAAACGTCGTTCTGTATTTTATTTTAGTTAAAAGTTCTAATACCTATGTCTGTAGTCTTGAGAATATGTTTTTACTTCAAGTGGGTTTCGTCGTCGCAAACGACCATTATACTGAAATTAGTGATTACAGCATACCGCTGATAAATCATGTGACGTTAACTCGTTGCTATAGAAATGTTGGAACATTAGAGCATGGTATATAATGCATCTTGAAAGAAGTAAAACGGTTACCCGGACAACAGAATAAACTACAGTTCGCAGAAAAATTCGAATAAAAACAAGTAGAAGATTTAACCTTCTAAAAACTACAGTAAAATATAATGTCATTTTAATTATATTATATTATGCTTACTCATGGGTTCATAAAGAACATACAACTAAAGTTTTAAAAACATCTTAACCACAACAGGCCAAATTATAGGTTTAATATTGATTGGTTCTACTTGTGTTAAGCCTTTTTTGGAAACATCGCTAATGTGCTGTGTCATGGTAAAATTTAATGAGAACGAGTATCATTCTAACCAACAGAGAGCGCCCACAAGAAACAATTTAAAACCAAAAAATAATCTCTCACTTAAAACCAGCTCAGCTCTTGACTGAGTTTCTTGTTTTAATCAAAGCGAAATCCTTGATCAATACTTGTTTATTGCTCAAGTGTATGTGTTCACACACTTGCAAATACCAACATCTATCAAAGTGAGAAATACAACATTAATAAAATTGTTTCTCTCTAACAGATGGCGCTTTCAATGATAACGTATTAGGTGATGAATCATGAATGTCTGACAGTGTTAGAACATGGTAATACCACAGCTTTAGATGATGAATCATGAATGTCTGACAGTGTTAGAACTTGGTAATACCACAGCTTTAGATGATGAATCATGAATGTCTGACTGTGTTAGAACTTGGTAATACCACAGCTTTAGATGATGAATCATGAATGTCTCACAGTGTTAGAACTTGGTAATACCACAGCTTTAGATGATGAATCACGAATGTCTGACAGTGTTAGAACATGGTAATACCACAGCTTTAGATGATGAATCACGAATGTCTGACAGTGTTAGAACTTGGTAATACCACAGCTTTAGATGATGAATCACGAATGTCTGACAGTGTTAGAACTTGGTAATACCACAGCTTTAGATGATGAATCACGAATGTCTGACTGTGTTAGAACTTGGTAATACCACAGCTTTAGATGATGAATCACGAATGTCTCACAGTGTTAGAACTTGGTAATACCACAGCTTTAGATGATGAATCATGAATGTCTGACAGTGTTAGAACATGGTAATACCACAGCTTTAGATGATGAATCATGAATGTCTGCTGGGTTAGAACATGGTAATACCACAGCTTTAGATGATGAATCATGAATGTCTGCTGGGTTAGAACTTGGTAATACCACAGCTTTAGATGATGAATCAAGAATGTCTGCTGGGTTAGAACTTGGTAATACCACAGCTTTAGATGATGAATCACGAATGTCTCACAGTGTTAGAACTTGGTAATACCACAGCTTTAGATGATGAATCATGAATGTCTGACAGTGTTAGAACATGGTAATACCACAGCTTTAGATGATGAATCATGAATGTCTGCTGGGTTAGAACATGGTAATACCACAGCTTTAGATGATGAATCATGAATGTCTGCTGGGTTAGAACTTGGTGATACCACAGCTTTAGATGATGAATCATGAATGTCTGACAGTGTTAGAACTTGGTAATACCACAGCTTTAGGTGATGAATCATGAATGTCTGACTGTGTTAGAACTTGGTTATATCACAGCTTTAGATGATGAATCATGAATGTCTGACAGTGTTAGAACTTGGTAATACCACAGCTTTAGGTGATGAATCATGAATGTCTGACAGTGTTAGAACTTGGTAATACCACAGCTTTAGATGATGAATCATGAATGTCTGACAGTGTTAGAACTTGGTAATACCACAGCTTTAGATGATGAATCATGAATGTCTGACAGTGTTAGAACTTGGTAATACCACAGCTTTAGGTGATGAATCATGAATGTCTGCTGGGTTAGAATTGGTAATACCACAGCTTTAGATGATGAATCATGAATGTCTGACAGTGTTAGAACTTGGTAATACCACAGCTTTAGATGATGAATCATGAATGTCTAACAGTGTTAGAACTTGGTGATACCACAGCTTTAGATGATGAATCATGAATGTCTGATAGTGTAAGAACTTGGTAATACCACAGTTTTAGATGATGAACCATGAATGTCTGATAGTGTTAGAACTTGGTAATACCACAGCTTTAGATGATGAACCATGAATGTCTGATAGTGTTAGAACTTGGTGATACCACAGCTTTAGATCATCAATGTCTGACAGTGTTAGAACTTGGTAATACCACAGCTTTAGATCATGAATGTCTGACAGTGTTAGAACTTGGTAATACCACAGCTTTAGATGATGAATCATGAATGTCTAATGGTGTTAGAAGCTAGTTTGATATAATGTTTTCAATGAATGTCTTAGAAATTGCGAGAATCTCACTTGAAGTGATGTCACAGACTCAAGTGAATCACAAATGTCCCAGATTCTGTGAGAACTTTAGTTGAAATGATTTCACAGCTTTTGATCATGAATGTATGAGACTGTAAGAACCTTATATGAAGGAATATTATAGCCTTAAAAGGATCATGAATGTCCCAGAGACTGTGAAAATCTCATTTGAAGTGATGTTTGTTTGAAGCTAAACACAAAGCAACAAAATGGGCTATATGTGTATTACATCCACCACAGATATTGAAACCTGGTTTCTAGCATTGTACATTTAGACATATCAGTGTACCACTAAGGGGTGAAGTGATGTCACATCTTTAGATGGATCATGAATGTCTCAGAGACTGTGGAAAACCTTATTTGAAGTGATATTACGGCTTCTCAATTAACAAAAATACATGAACAAAGGTTATGTGGACAAATATGAAACTAAATAAAATTCCATTTGTTGTAAACATGTTTACATTATTACAAAAGAACAGAAATTGGAATCCATAGGATGAGTGTTATCTCTTCCAAAAGGATGTTCAGAGAAGCTAGCTCCTGTACCTGAAAACTAGTTTGTGTTGGACCATCATCCCTCAAAAATATATAGAGCTAAATCACATATTTGTCCTGTGGATTTCCCACAAATACTTACATTCTTATTGCTGCAACATATATGAAACTGTTTTCACACACTAAATTTATATAACGTTTAACAATTCAGTCATCTTACACTTGTCTTAATAAATATGATATACAATTACCACGGTGAAAGTGATTTTCATCTCTAAAAAAATCATTAAATAAAAGATTTAAAGGATTATATTAACTGAAGAAATTGACCGAGATTGGAGTAATGCACTAGAAAATAGTATTGGACAATAACAACACAGCAGATATCAGTAGCAATGTTTAGTCTGGATGACATTTACCCTTGCGAAAAGACTCTTAACCTACAATAAAAAAAACATTGTTAAGTTCCCACTCGTATTAACACTTTCAAAACTAATTGTAATGTGTTTCCAATCAAACAGATGGAGAGGATGTTTCTGTCATGCAAAAATATAAAACCTAACTGTACTCTTACCCTAGTTGGGGATCAAACTCTGGCTTTTAGTTTTGTTTGTCCTTCTTCTGACCCACCAGAGAGGAGGGAAGGAAATGATCATTAATCACAGAATGGATGAGTCCACTGACGTTATACTATAACTGGCTACCTACTTGCACTTCTGACTTTCACTGATGACAAAGAACAGTAGATAATGTTCTGCTACACAATGTTGTGGTCCCTTTGAAAACTTGAATGATTCCTGCCTGTAGGTATTGTCTTGCAGACTATCCATGATATGACTACACTTAAAAGCTTATCATGTGACTCATTACATGACTGGTCAGTTTTGTATATGCAAATTAAATGTTTTATTATGAATATTTTTGGACAGGTCACTATTACAGCCAGTCATGTAGATTCGTGCTCATTCTACTGCTACAAACGAGAATTAAGATTTTCATAACTTGTCTAAACGTTCATATCAAACTTTTTTCTTTTCTAAATTGGAGATTTACAAAGTTAATATTATAACCATATTATATTATAAAATAACATCATAAGCTTAACCAATAATAGTCATAAAAAACTATGAAATTTTTAGCTTCTAAATCAATAATCAGATACAATTTTTAAAACAAACTATACATTACTCTGTCAAGTGGAAGTGATATCTCACACCATATAACAGCTTCAATAACAATCACAAGCCTAAATCTTCTGTACATTTCAAAAATCATCTTACACAGTGGAATTGAAAAACATAAAAACAACAATAAAACCAGAACTAAAGTTTTTATAAAATGTTTGCTATTCCATTATTACTCACCAGGCTAATACTAAAAGCTTTTATAAACTATCTTCTATTCCACCAGTCCTCACCAGACCAATATTAGAAATTGATATAAACTGTCTACTATTCCACCAGTCCACACCA
This sequence comes from Carcinoscorpius rotundicauda, assembly GCA_011833715.1. Taxonomy (NCBI): domain Eukaryota; kingdom Metazoa; phylum Arthropoda; class Merostomata; order Xiphosura; family Limulidae; genus Carcinoscorpius; species Carcinoscorpius rotundicauda. The sequence continues at coordinate 98,673,770 of CM022396.1, read as the reverse complement.
GACCAATATTAGAAGTTGATATAAACTTTCTACTACTTAACCAGTCCACACCAGACCAATATTAGAAGTTGATATAAACTTTCTACTATTCCACCAGTCCACACCAGACCAATATTAGAAGTTGATATAAACTTTCTACTACTTAACCAGTCCACACCAGACCAATATTAGAAGTTGATATAAACTGTCTACTATTCCACCAGTCCACACAAGACCAATATTAGAAGTTGATATAAACTGTCTACAATTCCACCAGTCCACACCAGACCAATATTAAACCAGCAAAGGTCAAAGCTGGTGTCTTCGTTAGACCAAAAATAAAGAAGATCGTGAAGTGCACAGAATTCTCCAAGAAGCTCAGAAGAAGAAAAAAACAGCTTAGGACGCTTTGTCATAGTGGTTCAGGACTCTTGGGCAGTCACAAGGCCAAACATTATATGGTCACAGTGGTTCGGGACTCTTGGGCAGTCACAAGGCCAAACATTATATGGTCACAGTGGTTCGGGACTCTTGGGAAGTCACAAGGCCAAACATTATATGGTCATAGTGGTTCGGGACTCTTGGGAAGTCACAAGGCCAAACATTATATGGTCACAGTGGTTTGGGACTCTTGGGCAGTCACAAGGCCAAACATTATATGGTCATAGTGGTTCGGGACTCTTGGGCAGTCACAAGGCCAAACATTATATGGTCACAGTGGTTCGGGACTCTTGGGCAGTCACAAGGCCAAACATTATATGGTCATAGTGGTTCGGGACTCTTGGAAAGTCACAAGGCCAAACATTATATGGTCATAGTGGTTTGGGACTCTTGGGCAGTCACAAGGTCAAACATTATATGGTCATAGTGGTTTGGGACTCTTGGGCAGTCACAAGGCCAAACATTATACGGAATTAGTTGATGCTCTGGTGAAGAACTACAGCAAAATGGGCTGCAGGAAGTCCCTGAAAGTCCACATCCTTGACTCTCATCTTGATAAATTCAAGAACATGAGAGCATACTCAGAGGAACAAAGTGAGTGGTTCCACCAAATATACTGGATTTTGAATGCTGCTACCAAGGAGCATATAATGAAAACACGATGGGAGACTATATTTGAGGGCTGATATGTGAAAGTGATTTACATTACTGTCACAAATCTGGAAAAACTACTCACTTCCAAACATTTTTTGTGTGACTTTAGTATAAATACATGTAAATCTTGATTCATATGTTGTTTTATTCAGACCTTATGTTAATTAAAATGTGCAAATTTGCATGTTTTTATACAGAAAATAGGTTAATATCTAAATTTCATTATCCAGGTCACAAAAGTAAAGTTTGAAGGGAATAAAGGTCATTTTCTGTACTGTTACAACATAAGTAATTAAGAAATAACACACACACTATCCAGGAACAAAATTCGTGTTACATAGTGTTACATAAGCTAAATCAAATATATATCAGAAACAGACTTTGTGAAACATGATGGAAATCTCTGATTATCTGAACACAAAACAAAATTCATGAATGGTTGAAATAAAGACAAAATTTTCCCATAAAATATCCAAATTAGTAATACACACGTTCCCCATACACAATACTTTCAAGATAAAATGTTTCATGGAATTTTATGGTATAAAACAGTTTTGGTTTTGGCACAATGTTACGGAATGACTTATTTGCACTCTATCCATTGCAGGGAATCAAACCTCAGACGTTTAGCATTGTAAGTCTGTAAATAAACTACAGACCCACTGGTAGACTTAATTCATATAAACAGGATTCTAACATTTCTAATAAAACGAGACAGCTTATTTCCAAGAGAATTTAACATATAGTTTCACTAATTAGTTTGAAATTGTTCCTGCATATGTGACATTAAACTACAGAAACGTTCAAACAGCCTTTTAATATGAACCTTTTAACGATAAAAGACAGAAAAAATCTAAGAAACTGAAAAAAAAAATCAAAAACAAAAAGGAAGGTCCGTTTACATGGTCCACAGGGATTTAACTATGAATCTTGTAAAAAAGTAATATTTGTGGAGTCAATCAAACATCTGATTACACAAGCAGGCCTGATCTAAACTGGGTTAGTAATTACACCATGTTTTAATTTACATAGATATGAACGCACTAATAATTCATTCCAAATGAAGTAAAATTACAACTGAGAACAATGAGAGAAAATCTGTAACAATCATAAACTAACCAACAGAAATATCAACCATACTTGACAAAAAATAAAGTTTTAAACTTCATACTAAGCACATTTCTATCACACATCTGGAGTCGAGAAAGCACTACATGAAATTAGTACTAACAATTAATAACTTACACACAGGTTCCAACGATTTATTAATAACTTACACACAGGTTCCAACGATTTATTAATAACTTACACACAGGTTCCAACGATTTATTAATAACTTACACACAGGTTCCAACGATTTATTAATATCTTACACACAGATTTCAATGATTTATTATTAACTTACACACAGGTTCCAATGATTTATTATTAACTTACACACAGGTTCCAATGATTTATTATTAACTTACATACAGGTTCCAATGATTTATTATTAACTTACACACAGATTTCAATGTATATCAAAAATCCTGATAATTCAATACCAAACACAACTATTTTATGAATTTGCTTTGCATCATGTCCATGTAATCATTCTAGAAAGTCAAAAACAATGAATGGTCAACATGATTAGATCACACAGGTGTTAGATACATGTACAACACCTGTATAACAGTACTGAGAAATTACCAAGAACAACATTAAGGTGTTGCTGTCATAACACAAGTCAAAGTTTTCTTGTTATTACTTAAGATATAATCTATAACTTTACAAGAAGACCAAATATATATCACAAATAACAATTTTATTCATAGACTCTGGTTAATATATGTTTATCATAAACAATTTATGGTTTTAACAAAAAAAACCTTAAATCATGAATAAAAACCAGGAATAGCTACATTATCATAATGTCTGTTCAGGTTATATCACAGCACTGGTGCATACATAATTCATACACTTATTTATAAAATAAATAAAGAAATTCAAGCACCTGGTGTACAAACACTACAATTAATTACACAATGTTGTGTGCTGTGCAAGAAGCACAATAATAAAACCAACAGTAAATTTAAAAACAACAATATTATAACAATATACCATTTCTGTAATCATTATTATATTTGTTATATTTTTTAGGCTAAAGAAACTTCCCAGTTACAGAAACGTAAAGATGTTGTACCTTGGAACAGCAAAAACAATTATTTGACAGGCAAATCTAAGCTCTGCAGCTATAAGGTTATAAAGCTTGGACACCAGAATGCACATGTTTAAACAACAGTTTGCATGGTGACACCATAAGAAAACCAAATATACTATTATATGAATATTAAACTAATGTGAAAGAAGTAATACAAAATAAAAATTACAACTGATTAGAGAGAAGACATAGCATTCATTAACATTAGTTTGAAATAGTCTTACATCTGTTTATTTAATACTTTGTCTAACGATTTAACTAGTTAAACCATCGGAATTAATTTACTACTGTCAGATTTTGTCAGACAATACAACTATAGTTTGTTGTGACATCGGCTATTGTCAGCCAACATAACTGCACCTGTAATGATATAAACTCTTGTCAGACAAGCTAAAGATGGATGTGATAATGCTCCTAAAAATTAAATTTTAACAGTTATCTGAATATATTTGGTTTTCTAATAGTTTTCAACATATTTTATTAAAATTGTGTATGTTTACAGTAGTGGAATCAACCCTACTGCTCACACAGAGTTTGAAATGAAAAAACAGATAAAAAAAAAGATTGAATAACTTTAAATCCGAGTATACTCAGATAGCAAAACAAAGCCACAGTTAACACAATGAGTGTTCATATTATACACTAAAAACTTTTGATTTACACATATGAAACTCTAAAGTAATTTCACATACATCAAATTCTGTGTCAGGACTGCACTAGTCCTCAATTTAACTGGGGCTATAAAACTTTTTAAACTACAGTTATATTATTATAAGAAATATTATACATTTTAAAAACTTTAAATTTTATAACAAATAAAAACACACAAAACCACAGCACATGACATGAAACAACTTTTGTATATTCACACTCAAACTTGAACAATAATGCAAAACTTTTTAACGACCTTTAACATTACTGGGACGATACTGACCACTGTTTATACACTTTCGTGAAGTACATCAACAACACAGGGTGTCCAAAAAGTCTGGAACCATGGGTTATTTGCAGGTGTTCTTAATTTCAGATGCACAGTTGATTATGGTGCAACCAAATCATGAGAATATATAGTTTAATCTTGCTGGTAATCCAAACTTTCTTGGATTACAAGAACAACATGTGGAAGCAATTCTATAATATTCGACGAAATGCCTACAATTCAAGACTTTTCAGACATCAAAGTACGTCTTTCATATTTATAAAAAACAACGTGAAACATTACTCGCTAAATTTAATTACGAAGATTAGTTTTTATTAATCGTTAATTTTCATGAAACGTCTGTCCAAGAATCAGTAAGATGGTCTAAGAAACTCTCAGTCAGCAGTTTATTGTTTGCCGTTCCATGTCCTAAACTCTCCTGATTCTCAAGAACTTAACAAATTTTTCTCAAAAATAAATAATCACATGAGTATCTTATTCTCAGGCTATCTTAACAACTGCAACCATAATAAAGATTCCCTTTTTTAAACCTGTATCTAAACGGTTTCATTTAGAAACTTTCAAGCTAAAGCTGATAAATACATCAAGAATGAGGTCTGTCAACAAAACCAACTCTGACAACAAAGTTGTACAACACACAAGTGTTCACATGACCAAACATCCACCAGAAGATCAAACCTTAAAGATAGCTACTTCAGTTAAAAAATACAAAATACACCCCACCAGCACTGTAATAACTAAAGGGATCTGAGTTAATAAATACCACCTGTGTAAAACACAAAAGAAAAAAAAAATGCACCCACAAGACATCCAGAGCTTTAAAACTTTTCATGATTCACTGTTAATATAAAACAAATGTTTGTATTTATGATTTTTGACAGATCTAACAACATTAATGATGGAACTTTCTGTAATCTTTAACACAGAGTTCTTATTTTCCAATTCTCATTTAAATGAAACCTCTGACCCAGTTATCAACACGCTCTATCAAGATTTGGATTCATTTTGAGATCTCCCCTAACCTTAGCACATTTGAACATTATCAAAACTCTATCCCCAGAAATTATTACACATCTGTCAGAAATTAGTCAAAATACTGATAACACTAGCACCTTACTACATATCCACAGAGTAATTATTCTGGCTTCTAGTAAACCCAGCACCCAAATCTTACCACAGATCCACACAATAATTATTCTGGCTTCTAGTAAACCCAGCACCTTACTACCTCACCACAGATCCACACAGTAATTATTCTGACTTCTAGTAAACCCAGCACCTTACTACCTTACCACAGATCCACACAGTAATTATTCTGGCTTCTAGTAAACCCAGCACCTTACTACCTTACCACAGATCCACACAGTAATTATTCTGGCTTCTAGTAAACCCAGCACCCAAACCTTACCACAGATCCACACAGTAATTATTCTGGCTTCTAGTAAACCCAGCACCTTACTACCTCACCACAGATCCACACAGTAATTATTCTGGCTTCTAGTAAACCCAGCACCCAAACCTTACCACAGATCCACACAGTAATTATTCTGGCTTCTAGTAAACCCAGCACCCAAACCTTACCACAGATCCACACAGTAATTATTCTGGCTTCTAGTAAACCCAGCACCTTACTACCTCACCACAGATCCACACAGTAATTATTCTGGCTTCTAGCAAACCCAGCACCAAAACCTTACCACAGATCCTCAAAGTAATTATTCTGGCTTCTGGTAAGCCTAGCACCCAAACCTTATTTCACATCTAATAGAAATTAGTCAAGCTTCTGATAACACAAACACCCAAAACTTAATACAGATCCACACAGTAATTATTCTGGCTTTTGGTAAGCCTAACAAGCAAACATTAATACAAAGTCATTCAGTGATTAATCTGGCTACTTGTTAATCTACCTCCAGAACAAAAACATTGCAACAAACCTACCCAGAAATTCTCCAAGTTCCCAAACATTGCTACAAGTATATCCAGTGTTTAATCCAGTTACCCTAATGCCAGAATCCAGATTTGGCAGGCAGACACTGTAACAACAACTTTAATGATTATGTCTGATGTAAGTAACAGAAATGTACAATTCAGTTACATGTAACAGTAAAGATTATTTTTACTTGTACTAGCATTTCTTGAGACTTGTGTCATTCTCAGAATAGCGTTATGAGCAGACATACTGCAGTTAAAACATTCTGCAAGTAATATTACACAACCACACTTTGAGATACTCTTGTGATACTGATTCTAAACTGTACACATATACACCAAATATACAGTATTTTGATTGCCCACATAAGAACTATTCTAGAAATTTGCTAATCATGTAGTCAGCAGCGAGACCAGGAGTTATAATCCCATCACAAACTTTCTGTTCCATTTCTGCGATAAGTGGATCAACTTTCGGATGATGTTTGAAAGCATAAAGCAAATGCTGCTCAATGTGGCTCCACATCCAGATCTTATACTGTTTCCTCCTCTTCACTTCCAGTTCCCCTTCTTCCATTGTGTCCTCACGAAACTGCATCATATCATTCCAGAGTTCCACGATTCCTTCGCTCTTTAAAGAGGACACTCGAGTTACCTAGAATAAACACGACTATTTCAGACACTAGTTGGTGTAAAGAAGATACTTACTGGACTTTAACCGACTACTTCGGACACTGGTTGGTGTAAAGAATGTACTTACTGGACTTTAACAGACTATTTCAGAAACTTGTTGGTGTAAGAAGGTTACTTACTGGATTTTAACTGACTACTTCAGACACTAGTTGGTGTAAAGAATGTACTTACTGGATTTTAACTGACTACTTCAGACACTAGTTGGTGTAAAGAATGTACTTACTGGATTTTAACTGACTACTTCAGACACTTGTTGGTGTAAAGAAGATACTTACTGGACTTTAACAGACTACTTCAGAAACTTGTTGGTGTAAAGAAGATACTTACTGGACTTTAACAGACTACTTCAGACACTAGTTGGTGTAAAGAATGTACTTACTGGATTTTAACTGACTACTTCAGACACTTGTTGGTGTAAAGAAGATACTTACTGAACTTTAACAGACTACTTCAGAAACTTGTTGGTGTAAAGAAGATACTTACTGGACTTTAACAGACTACTTCAGAAACTTGTTGGTGTAAAGAAGATACTTACTGGACTTTAACAGACTACTTCAGACACTAGTTGGTGTAAAGAAGATACTTACTGGACTTTAACAGTATAAACCTGTTACAGTACTGAGATATTAACCCTTTTCTGCACAAGTAATTTTTAGGACGATTCCTTAAAAAGTATATATTATCCACATAAGAAGCCTTATTTCAGCAAATATAAAAGCCTCTTTCATATACTAACACGAAAGAGGTTATATCTACTGTAACTTGTGAAAGTCAACGATAAGTATAACAAACAACACACAAGCAACTTGTCCATAAAGCAATAAAAATAGCTACAAAACATGAAAATGTAAAGCATGCATCACCACATGGCAGTCAGCTCAGACCCATAAATGTCTCCATACAACCCATTACACAGAAACATTTTTCAGTAGCCATAAAGTAAATTCAAAACTCACAGTCAGAAAGTATTACATTGATTTGGATGTATCTGAACTATGCAATAAAAGGGTTAAATGACAAATCAATTACTAAAGAGACAACACCATATCAGACTTATAAAATCTTAACATCTGTTACTATTACACTTACAGGCATATTCTGAACTGACTACATCTTCCAAAAGAACAAAATCCAGTCTGTGACCAAAAATAACATAGTTCTTATAATCCAGTCTGTGACCAGAAATAACATAATTGTTATAATCCAGTCAGTGACCAGAAATAACATAGTTGTTATGAATAAGGAATTGTTTTAAAATAAAAAAAATCATTTTTCTCTTTCATCATAACATCTAAATACTCCAAAGAACTTATATTTACACAGAACTGAAAAGAAAAATAAACACATCACATTCCCTACTACCATAGTAAAACAGAATATCTAGTGTGTCACAAACTCACCAATACCACAGTAAACCTGTATACATAGTGTGTCACACTCACTAATACCACAGTAAATCTGTATACATAGTGTGTCACAAACTCACCAATACCAAAGTAAACCTGTATACATAGTGTGTCACAAACTCACTAATACCACAGTAAACCTGTATATCTAGTGTCACAAACTCACTACTACCACAGTAAACTTGTATATCTAGTGTGTCACAAACTCACTAATACCACAGTAAATCTGTATACTTAGTGTGTCACAAACTCACTAATACCACAGTAAACCTGTATATCTAGTCACAAACTCACTAATACCACAGTAAACCTGTATATCTAGTGTCACAAACTCACTAATACCACAGTAAACTTGTATATCTAGTGTGTCACAAACTCACTAATACCACAGTAAACCTGCATACATAGTGTGTCACAAACTCACTAATACCACAGTAAACCTGTATACATAGTGTGTCACAAACTCACCAATACCACAGTAAACCTGTATACATAGTGTGTCACAAACTCACTAATACCACAGTAAACCTGTATACATAGTGTGTCACAAACTCACTAATACCACAGTAAACATGTATATCTAGTGTCACAAACTCACTAATACCACAGTAAACCTGTATATCTAGTGTGTCACAAACTCACTAATACCATAGTAAACATGTATATCTAGTGTCACAAACTTACCAATACTACAGTAAACCTGTATATCTAGTGTGTCACAAACTTACCAATACTACAGTAAACCTGTATATCTAGTGTGTCACAAACTTACCAATACTACAGTAAACCTGTATATCTAGTGTGTCACAAACTTACCAATACTACAGTAAACCTGTATATCTAGTGTGTCACAAACTTACCAATACTACAGAACACCTGTATACTTAATGCAACACAAATTCCCTATTATTACAGTACACCTGTACAGATAATGCATCACAAATACTTTACACATTCCATAACCTTGTTAAAATATTAAAATACCACCCCACACAGCAAATAAACAAGTCAGAACAACAATCATGACAATATACTTTTATACATTGTTCCAGAAAAAGAGGCAATTAAAACAGTACATAAAGACATTTCCTGGAGCACCAGATGATGTCACTAAACTGTTCTCACATACACATTCAGTTAAAACACCATTCCTTGTTTGTTAGAAGAAATGTCCACCTTTCAAAAGCACTTCGTTGACAGGGTTTTTATTCATTTTTATCAAGACTCATTGAATCTACATATTATGTAACATAAAACAAACTTGTAATAATGTTTTACAACAAAACCAAGTGAAATACTTTTGTCAAGAACCAAAAACCAAACAAGTCTATAAATTGGAAAAACAATAAGGAAATACATGTGTACTGTTAACAGACCCATATTTATTTAATACCAAAATAATAAGTCAGCATCAGATAACGATTAATACTTAATGATACTTTCTACTGTTACTAATAGTACTAAACTAATGATACTTTCTACTGTTACTAATAGTACTAAACTAATGATACTTTCTACTGTTAGTGGTGATACTAAACTAATGACACTTTCTCTTGTTAGTGGTGACACTAAACTAATGATACTTTCTGTTGTTATTGGTAATACTAAACTAATGATACTTTCTGTTGTTATTGGTGATACTAAACTAATGATACTTTCTGTTGTTATTGGTGATACTAAACTAATGACACTTTCTCTTGTTAGTGGTGACACTAAACTAATTACACTCTTGTTAGTGGTGACACTAAACTAATGACACTTTCTCTTGTTAGTGGTGACACTAAACTAATGACACTCTTGTTAGTGGTGACACTAAACTAATGATACTTTCTATTGTTAGTGGTGATACTAAACTAATGATACTTTCTGTTGTTATTGGTGATACTAAACTAATGACACTTTCTCTTGTTAGTGGTGATACTAATCTAATGACACTTTCTCTTGTTAGTGGTGACACTAATCTAATGATACTTTCTATTGTTAGTGGTGATACTAAACTAATGATACTTTCTATTGTTAGTGGTGATACTAAACTAATGATACTTTCTATTGTTAGTGGTGGTTCTAAACTAATGATACTTTCTATTGTTAGTGGTGATACTAAACTAAGTATGTTTTCTATTGTTAATGATGGCACTCGTGATGTTTTATTTTGTTAGTGATGGTTCTAAGAATGCTTTCAATTTAATGAAAAACAGACGTTAATTAACCACATGTATTTACACAGGAAATGGAAACTTTACTGATTGTATAATAATACATGTATCGTTCTTCCAAACAGAATGTTCAAACAGACACTAAATAAAAACTATTCACTGTGTAATAACTTCCAGAAAATAATAAACAAATGTGTCTATATTCTAAACCATACCTTTAAACTGATTTGAAAAATTTAGTCTTTGAGGTATGAATTGTGGAGAAACAGGTATTTGTAGGAAATATTCATAGATACACACAAAACACATTACAATCAAGAAGTCTATATAAGAAATAGAAAAAATATTTGTAGAAACTAAAATATTACATATACAAACCTTAGTTCTCCAAACTTTTGATCGACGACGAACAAACTTCAGAGCACTTGTGTACTCTGATTGAATTCGTCTAGCATCGGGAAGCAGGGAGCCATCAGCTTTATTTACAACAACTATATCAGCTAGTTCAACGATTCCCTTCTTGATTCCTTGAAGTTCGTCACCCCCAGCAGGTGGTATGAGCAGTACAAACATGTCCACCATGTCAGCTACATTGTACTCTGATTGGCCAACGCCTGCATGAATAATGAAACACGCTGACTGAGACAACGCATACAACTGACATTCTCCAACACCAAAACATCACACAGTTACAAACATTGTACTGTGTTAGCTAATTTGAATGTAAATTGTTCAAATAATACACTTTAGGAAACATGAATTCTTTTAATGAGTTGATACAAGTGTTTTAAAGCATCAGTTCCAGATTCTATTTCTCACACCCTAGTTGTTCATTTCAATACGTGTTTTTACACCCTAGTTGTTCATTTCAATACGTGTTTTTACACCCTAGTTGTTCATTTCAATACGTGTGTATTTACACCCTAGTTGTTCATTTCAATACGTGTTTTACACCCTAGTTATTCATTTCAATACGTGTGTTTTTACACCCTAGTTGTTCATTTCAATACGTGTGTTTTTACACTCTAGTTGTTCATTTCAATACGTGTGTATTTACACCCTAGTTGTTCATTTCAATATGTGTTTTTACACCCTAGTTGTTCATTTCAATACGTGTGTTTTTACACCCTAGTTGTTCATTTCAATACGTATGTATTTACCTTTCTTTTTGTTTTTTCAAATTAAAATCACAATAATAAAAGTGTTATGTCACACAGTAAGTTTCATAATAATACCAGGGCAGTGGAGTAATCATCAGACAGAGAAATTTTAATTACGGGCAAAACAGATGTGTACGTAGTAAAGTGATTTTAATAAACTTGTGTAGTAAGTCATAAAAGAACAAGACATGTAGCTCTTTAATACTAATTTTTAGTGTGTGTGTAAAAACTTAGGGTTATAAAAGTAAGCAACTTAGCTAAAACACACCTACAGTTTCTACAAGTATAACATCAAAACCTGCTGCTTCACACATGACTATAGCTTCATTCGTGCTTCTCGTAACACCTCCTAGATGGCCACCACTAGGGGAAGGTCGTATGTATGCATTTTTGTCTCTTGATAGTTCTGGCATCCTGGTTTTATCACCCATGAGTGAACCTTTCACAAAAAACATCAACAAGTTTTGCACAAACACCTTTACATTCTGAAGGGCTTCACTGAACAAACTTTAATCTCAGCTTCCTTTAAAAACAAGACACTTTAAATACATAATTTTCCTTGAGTTTATACCTTTTTCGCCTTTACGTACCACATCTCCTGATATTATACACCTCCAGAAGAATGTATCTATTGACCATTCACAACAATTCACCTTCCTGCATTTTGACCCTTGAAAAAACAAAATTTGTGAATGTCACAAAGAACAGGCCACATAATGAAAGTTTACTTGGCAAGGTGAATTTGTTCTGGTGTCTTCAGGTTTGGAACAACATTAATTGACTAATTAGATTAGAGTATATAAATTTACAACTTTATCTCATAATAACTACATTTTAATATTAATTTTTAAAAGGTGTAATCTACTTTTAGAAGTGAAACCTAATTAATCCTTTGGCATCATATATAAATCCTTCCTGTAGAACAATACTTAATCTGGTAAAATACATGTAATTTTACAAAGAAAATATAGTTTACTTAACAGTAATGTGACTTCCAAAATTACAACTACTCAGTTCCTGCAGCTCCTACCTGACTCCACCTCAAGATACACTGAACTCAGAGTTCCCTAACTTAGTGCTTCCAAAACTATGATCTTCAAGCAGAACAACAGTAGATGCTTAGCCTACTTACCTATTTAAACTGTGGTTTTCAAGCAGAACAACAGTAGATTCTTAGCCTACTTACCTATTTAAACTGTGGTTTTCAAGCAGAACAACAGTAGATTCTTAGCCTACTTACCTATTTAAACTGTGGTTTTCAAGCAGAACAACAGTAGATTCTTAGCCTACTTACCTATTTAAACTGTGGTTTTCAAGCAGAACAACAGTAGATGCTTAGCCTACTTATCTATTTAGACTGTGGTTTTCAAGCAGAACAAATAGGAAATGCTAAGCCTATTAACTTAAACTAATTTTCAAGCAGGATGAGCATAAAATGCTGAACCTACTTTCCTTTTTTTCCCCTTTGTTTTAAGTTTACATATGCAACATATCTGAGGAAAGAAGTACAGTTTTCTGCTTCTCTTGTCCAACATGCTAAGATTATTTTGTTTATTTTCATTGTTTATCAGTTAAATACTCGGCTATCTGTGCTACACCTAATGCAGGTATGTATGAAAACACAGTTTTGAATACAATAAACCTTCAGTCTTAACACTGAGTCACCAGGAAGAAGCTAATCTGACAGCATGACCTTCCTCTTTCTTCTCAATACAAATGTCTTGCTCTTTCAGCAATGTATCTACATTCATACAAAACACTGCTTATACAATATGTTCTTGCCTTCTGCTACACAGAGGTGCAATTTAAAGCACCTTATATCTGGTGTACTGCAGTTTAATGAGCACAGCAGTACTTCTGTCATTAGAACACAGTTTTTACTACGTACAGCCTCGTGAATTAATAACAGTTTACACAACAACCAAGCAGTTACCTTTTAAGCCTTAACGTACCATATTTCCTGATATTATACAAAGTCCATGTGATAATTTGTGATTTACTCAGCATTTTATTTGCACTACAAACATGGGTAAAATATACAAATCTTTATTCTACAGGGTTAAAACAATTCACATTCATTGGAATTCAATAAAAGTAAGCAAAAGAGAAACAAACTGCAGAACTCTGAATGTTCCATGTTTTACATATTTAATTATATAATAATAAAGATATCTAGACAGATGGATCGGATTATATCTGGTGTTTAGAATTGAATTTAAAAGGAATCGCGATACCTCCTGTTGTGGAAGAAGATGGGTCAACGGCTAGTACGGCTACTTTATGACCTTCAGAAGTCAAGTGCTTTCCTAAAGCTTCAATAAATGTAGATTTTCCAGCACCAGGTGGACCTGACAATCCTGGCAAAGGAGGAAACATTAAGTTTTCCCTTTTCAATAAAGGTTGATTCAAATATAAAAACATACAATATCCATATGGTGTAGGTTTGTTAATACAGTGAGAATTATTTTAAAAAACATAATTTGCCATAATTTAAATACATTTTTCCAGATAAACAAATTCAGGATTACTCCATTTCTCCTCCAACAATAAAATGTGACATGTGAACATAAAACTTTTCAACAGTATTACTGAAACATAACTTGAGATCTATACACCCAAAGCATTCTAAAATCAACTAATCTCACATATCTATTTATGACGTATTATTAGTTGGGTACCTTTGCTGTTTATGATACACTTGGTCTTAAAACTAACAATATGTCCTAACTTTAGCTGGCTTAGGAATTTCAGGTCAGTCCTAAATACAAAATATAAGTCATTGATGTATTGTACATTTTATACTTAACTTCAAAACTGCACATGCCCTGTTATACCACTCAAGAGTGAGTAATTTAATCAACTGAAAACAGGGTAACAAGTATCAGAATATGTTTGATGCTAAAACCATAAAAAAATTCAAAACACAAATACAGATAAAAATTTAGCCTTAAGAACACTTGTTAGGCTGAACCATAAACACAGGATTGTAAAGCAAACATACAAATTCTTACAAGAGTCAGAGATACTGAGATTGAGGACCCTGATATTAGTTGACAGCTTATATCCTGTCCAAATTTTACAGTGTGGGTTCACAAATAAGTAATTTTTAATTTACTCAACTTTTATTAAAATAAATGAATTTATTTTCAAGCAGATGAACCAGAGTAACAAGTAACTAAAGTTTTGTGAAATATTTGAAAAGAAAGTAAATTCTGTTTTCTGAATTCACTTCATTAACATCACACACAATAAAAACACATGCTCTATTCATGCAATGTTCATAAATCTTTTAATTAAACTTACACATTTTCACGTTCCTCTCAATAACAAAAACATTTATTGTGACATAAAACCAGAACAACATATTAACGTAATATTTTTTCTGGTATGCTTGACCAGAATAACGGTGCAAAGAATCTATTAATTCTGTCACATCTTTTCTCCCTTCCCCCTTTGTTTCTTGGCAAAGAACTAATATTCTTCTGACCTCTAAATTTGAAAAGCAATAATTTCCCATAATCTCGTGTTTTTATATGATGTTTTATAAAAACATAGCAGTATGCAAATTTTGTTACACAGTGTTAGTGAACACATATATGATTATAAAATTTTGAAAAAATAACTTAAATCCCTCTTTCATCTGATATTTTCATAGAAGCAGAATTAATAAAAACAATAAATGTTTGGCTAATTAAATAATTAAAATTTTACATAAAACTGAAACTGCGAAAATATGTGATAAGAAAAACATTGTATAATAATAAAGATGAGATATAATGATAAAACAGGACATGAGCACCTGTTACAAACAAGTTAACACTGATCCAGATACACATGACTAGCACCCATCACAAACAAGTTACTACTGATCCAGATACATGACTAGCACCCATCACAAACAAGTTACCACTGATCCAGATACACGACTAGCACCCATCACAAACCAGTTACCACTGATCCAGATACACGACTAGCACCCATCACAAACCAGTTACCACTGATCCAGATACACGACTAGCACCCATCACAAACAAGTTACCACTGATCCAGATACACGACTAGCACTTATCACAAACCAGTTACCACTGATCCAGATACATGACTAGCACCTATCGCAAACCAGTTACCACTGATCCAGATACACGACTAGCACCCATCACAAACCAGTTACCACTAATCCAGATACACGACTAGCACCCATCACAAACAAGTTAACACTGATCCAGATACATGACTAGCACTTATCACAAACAAGTTACCACTGATCCAGATACACGACTAGCACCCATCACAAACAAGTTACCACTGATCCAGATACATGACTAGCACCTATCACAACCCAGTTACCACTGATCCAGATACACGACTAGCACCCATCACAAACCAGTTACCACTGATCCAGATACACGACTAGCACCCATCACCTTATCATGGTGATCTTTTAATCTATTTACAAAATCAATGTTTAATCTTAACAATACACAAAACTACATAAATAATGTGAAAATATGTAAATTAAATAGGTATATTACTTAATAACTTTATAAATGTATCTGTTTAACTTTAGAACTAGCCTTCAAAACAGCCACCATTAGCACAAGTTACAGTATTTTTCTTTTACCTAATCGAAAACTTAGGGTATTTGACCCTTCCTCTTTGTACTTCCTCCTAGATTCTTTCAAAACTAAAGTGAGAAGTTCTTGGGCTTGGGCTCTTCTGTAAGGGTGTCTGGATTCGACTAGGGTGATGCTTTCGGCAAGAGCACCTCTTTTACCTTCCATTAATCCTTTGTACAAAGCTTGGACATGTTCATCACCTTGTGTGGAACCAACATAGAACTTCTCAGAAACCTTCTTTACCAGTGGGATAGAGAAACATCGACTAGTATTCAGAAAGTTTGTTCTCAAAGTAGCCTTTCGTTCTTGGAGAACCAGGCCAGCTGGATGAGGGTACGTACGTAAACTGGAACATTTATTGGGTTGGTTCAGTGAATGCTGAATTACTGTGGCTTTCCACCCACTTCTCTGTTGAATTTTTAATATAAACTTTACAGAAGCGAGCATACTGCTGTTATTTCATTAGTTCCTGAAAGTATAAATAATACCAAAACAACAAGTTACTAACACTATTCATAATAAATTTAATATTATTAAAACCACCAGAACTTTCGAAACGAATTATTACCTACAGTAGAAATAGAAGACTAAAATGGTTATAATTTTCAACTACTAATAAAGTTTATTTTTAAAGTCTGTTTACATTAAAAGCACAAATTTATTCTACACTATAGAACTCCATTCAAATACAAGTTTCTGTTCACGGTGTTTGAATTTTTCTTTCCACCAAAATGTGTAATTTCCTTGGAGATTTCACAACAATATATTCACATATTTATACTCTTTTGACAACGAAAATTTGTGAAAGAACTTTTAATAACTATATTCAAATAATTTCTAATATGCACTTAATAAAAAGCTACTGTCATACCAGAGTAAAAAATAAATAAAGCAATAATCTCTTTTAATTATGAAATGCAAGAAAAAAACTAGTGAAACTTATAAAAATAATTGAAAAATAATGTAACAATGCTGTTACAAACTCATCACTATAAACATTTTATGATAAAAGGGATGACTTTTCACAACATGAAAAACTTGTTCTCAAAGTGAGTAGTTTTAGACATATAAAACAACAATTTTACCCAAAGTTAAGAAATATACTGGAAACACATCCATATTACTCGTATTAAAAGCAGGTAGTCCTCACACTAATTACACTACATGACTCAACAAGTGAAATCTCAACACAAAACTATCTGGTTACTTATAATTACAAGGCAATACTCAAGGTACATTGCCCGGTTGGAGTTCCAGCAATTGGTAGAGATGACAGTGCATGGTGGTTATGAGTGATATGCAGTCTTGTATAGTAATTGGTTTTATTCTTTTTTTTCACTTGTCCAAAGACAAAAGCTTGCTAAACACTCCGTAAACATCAAATCGGTACATCACTTCTTTACCTTCATTTTGCTCCACTACTCACAGCAAATTCATCTGTTTAGTTATTTCTCTACATTCTAATAAAGAAAAATAAAGTTCTCCATTGATAAAAACAGAAATAAAAGAAACCAAGACCTCTGTTGCAAATCTACACAGGACAAAAATTTCACAATTTTTGGGGGTTGTACATACAGTAACACACATAAGCACGAGTTTCATTATTGTGTCATCAGTTCTGCAAGTAAACCACAGTATTATAATTGTTAACCACACAAGTTTACAGCTTCAAGACATTAACTCGTAACACTTTCCAAGTTACTGAAGAATCATACCAAACAAACTGCTAAATGAATCATGCACCAGATAATTCAATTTATCATATACTCAACCCAAATAGTCTTTGTCAGTAGGCTAGCCACCTTATAACTAAACACTAAATCTGACTGGGACTAGACTAGAACCCAAGATCCTCAGTTTACTAGTGTTCTAAGGCTGATATTCTACTGAGTTATCAAAACTCATGAAGTACATGTAACACCAGGATTCAAGATGGATATGCAACATCTTTTAAAAAATACAAGTTACCAGAACTCAGAATGGATACGTCATACTTTTCTAAAAACACCAGGTTACCCAGAATACAGATGTATACACAAACCAGTACCCCAGATTGATACATAACATCTTTCTTAAAACAGAGTTACCAGGATTCAGAATAGATATGTAAAACGGGGATTTGATATGGATGCACAACACCTTTCTAAAAACATTATCAGTATCTTCTTGCACAAGTCTGGTTTAATGAGTTTTGAAACAGGACCATTCAGTATCTTCTTGCACAAGTCTGGTTTAATGAGTTTTGAAACAGGACCATTCAGTATCTTCTTGCACAAGTCTGGTTTAATGAGTTTTGAAACAGGACCATTCAGTATCTTCTTGCACAAGTCTGGTTTAATGAGTTTTGAAACAGGACCATTCAGTATCTTCTTGCACAAGTCTGGTTTAATGAGTTTTGAAACAGGACCATTCAGTATCCTCTTGTACAAGACTGGTTTAATGAGTTTTGAAACAGGACTATTCAGTATCTTCTTGCACAAGTCTGGTTTAATGAGTTTTGAATCAGGACCATTCAGTATCTTCTTGCACAAGACTGGTTTAATGAGTTTTGAATCAGAACCATGAAAGTGTATTGGAGCATGTTTCAGTTCTTTAAATACACATCTAGATATTTTAAATTTTAAGCAAGTTAGAAAGTGATTAATGTTTGAAGCTTAAGGAATAGATAAATATGTCATAAAATAGGCAGAAAACTGGCTTACTGTTAACTTTGAACAAAAACTGTTGATATATGGTAAAATGAGCACTTTTCTATTAGAACATAATTAATAAGGTCCCTCATCTCATGCTGATTGTTTATAGCAAAGATATATGTTAACATGAACACTTTTCTATTAGACCAATGTAATTAATAAGGTCCCTCATCTCAAGCTCACTATGTATAGCAAATAGAGTATAAATTTTATAAGTTGTATTTCTAAATTGGTTTACCTTAAGTGTAAAATTCAGTAATTATAAATGTTTTCCTTCTATAAAAATGCCTCAGGATCTTGAAATTTAAAAATATTTTTATTCAAAGAAGGTCACAAAATTAATTTTATGTTTCAAATGAATTATTTTAAGTACAGTATGGTGAAAAATTAATTACTCATCAACTCTTATGATTATTAATTTTAATTGTACTCTATACTATGTATCATATGATCTTCAATGAAACACATACAGGAGACATAAAATAACTGATTTTAATAATTATATATTAACATTCTTCCAAAAAATTTAAGAGGACCCCAAATGCCTTTCCAGACTGAATGTAAAAAAATAGCACTTTTAAATTTCTTTATATCTCAGACGGTAATTAAATCTAAACCCTTCTAAATCTACTTTATCTTTGTCCAAAACTAAATCAATTTCCAGATAATTGGCAATACAAAACGGTCCAAGGAATATATTTATTTTCGTTTGTTGTTAAGCGCAAAGCCACAAAAAAGTGCTATCTGTGATCTGCCAATCACGAGAATAGAAACTCAGTATCTAAATTCTAATGTTGTAAATTATATATCCAAAGACATGCCGCTATGCCATTGGAAGTCTCAGGGCATAGAACTGAATGAAAATCGCAAAAACAATGCAGTACTATTAACAAATGTACAGTTTTGTGCCTAATTTGCGAAAACTTTGAAAATGAAGAATTATTTTCAAAATACGAAAGTTTTAGCCTTTTTAGGTGTGACTGAGTAAATCCTAAAACTGATAAATTTTTAAAATTATACCAGTGGGATATCTTATCGAGTTTTAAACTGTGGTAAAATAAAACAACAACAAACACAGTTATTTAAAACAATACCTAATTTATGTAGAAAATATGTTATTGCAGTCTCCTATAAATTCGGATTATGTTTTCATTTTGCAAATTAATAGCATGACACAGTCCAGAATTCACCTACCTCACGAACTTATAATGTCATTGAAATTTAATGTGCATCTCAATGACGATGAGTGTATGTGAATATGTGGAACGCCCTCTCATGGTAATAAAATATTTTTGTATTTATTACTCTCATAATGTTTTATATTATTTAAACACACTTGTTTGTAAATTATATTTATTTTGTTTGTGACAGTTTTGTTTAAACATCTCACTTTTAATCAATACACCATAGTCAACTTCATTTGTTTAACATCACCAGAAGATATACCAAACAGTTTCAAAGGGTGATAAAATTCTTAAAAATCCATTAAACCTTCAAGTAAGTGTTTCAGGGATCTAGCATAGAAATTGTACCCCATGACCCTTACGTTTGTATTTAAAGGTTACTTAAAAACTCAGTTTCATGAAAATAATGCGTTTTAAAAAATAATTTAAGTAGTACATGTAATAACTAAGTAATGTATGTAGATTTATTCCCAGTTTATTACTTTCAGAAAGATTTAGTACCTCTAGTTGACTCGAGTTCGAATACGAGCTGATTTATATATATATTTTCTTTTTTGATAAAATTATTTTAAAATTAAGAATACGATTATATTCATTCACGAAAAACGCGTTAATTTCTAAATCTTGTCTAGTTAAAACAGTCATTTAAAAAACAGTATCGAAAAAACTAAAACGCCTTATGAATATGAGTAGCATAATAAAAATTAATGCATGATATTATTTGTTGACAAACGATATTTGAAATGTTATTTTTGAGTTAAGCTTCACAATGAGCTATCTGTGCTCTGCCCACCACAGGTATCGAAAGCCGGAGTTTAGTGTCGTAAATCCGCGTGCATACCCATGAGCCACTGGGAGACTGTTAGGAATGTACTTAGAATAATTTGTAATTTGTTGAGCGCCAGGTTTTGTTTCATACAGTATATCCATTTGGTAATAATAACACGTTCGTTATTTTACACTTGGAAATAACCATTGTTGTCTTTGTATTTTAATGCACTTCAGAATAATGTTTCTTTTATTTTATGCGTCCATCATATAAAGTGTTTTGGAAAGCAGATAACTTTAACTTATTTACCACCTAAAGATTACTTGGTGATAACCACTGGTATTTACATGAAGCAAAGAGTTGTCCACCGTTTGTAACTCAGTCATATACTTTAAAAGTGTAGCATTTCAACTGTTGCTTGAGCCATTAGTATCGTTCTTATAATGAAGAGCATTTTGGTGTCTCAAGTGTGGCCGTTCTTTCTTCATATTTATAAAAGTTATACACGGTTTGTTTAAATCTAGTGACTAACAATACGCACTGATTTAATATGTCCCAACAATACCTTATAAATCGAATAAAAACATCAGTAATTTTATCTTATAACACAAACGTTTAAAACACATGAGTTACAAACTTACACCATTAAATTAGGATAAAACTATGTCACTTAATCTATTTTTTCGTCGCCCCCCAGTGGCTCAGCGGTATGTCTGCGGACTTACACGCTAAAATCCGGGTTTCGATACCCGTGGTGGGCAGAGCACAGATAGCCCATTGTGCAGCTTTGTGCTTAATTCTAAACAACAACAACTATTTTTTCGTACAAGGCACCACAAGTTATGATATTTTTACTTATAAACCAGTGTTAATTAGACATATTGTGAAGGCGATTGTATTATAAGAATCATTACTCATTAAGGATCATGAGAGAGGGGGTGTCAAACCCCATTTCCTCTTAAACAGATCTCTCAAATTCTGTAGATTGCTTATTAAAACTGTTTTCATAAAACTCGCGACAATACAACACAGATCGACTACATTAGCAACGCATCTATATTATTTTAAATTGTTTCATAAGAAACAGCCAACTTCCGCTGAGTTGAAGAGTGACTACAATAATGGAAAGTTGGATACAATAATTTGACTGCATGTTATTCAGTATCGACAAGTGTTTAGTATTGACAAGAATGTTCAGTATTGACCAAAGTGTTCAGTATCGACAAGTATTTAGTATTGACAAGTATGTTCAGTATTGACGAAAGTGTTTAGTATTGACAAGAATATTCAGTATTGACGAAAGTGTTTGGTATTGACAAGAATGTTCAGTATTGACGAAAGTGTTTAGTACTGACGAAAGCCGCTGAAAACATCAATTTGATATTTGAACAATGGAATATTCGGGGTTAGTTCCAGAAATTTCGTTCCGATAAAATGAACCTCGGGAATAAATCCCGAGGAAGGCTTCGATCTGTTACGAATGAAGAAAGATTAAGAGTTGTTTGGAAGCTAATCATGAATAAAGAAAGATTAAGAGTTGTTTGGAAGCTAATCATGAATAAAGAAAGATTAAGAGTTGTTTGGAAGCTAATCATGAATAAAGAAAGATTAAGAGTTGTGGAAGCTAATCATGAATAAAGAAAGATTAAGAGTTGTTTGGAAGCTAATCATGAATAAAGAAAGATTAAGAGTTGTTTGGAAGCTAATCATGAATAAAGAAAGATTAAGAGTTGTGGAAGCTAATCATGAATAAAGAAAGATTAAGAGTTGTTTGGAAGCTAATCATGAATAAAGAAAGATTAAGAGTTGTGGAAGCTAATCATGAATAAAGAAAGATTAAGAGTTGTGGAAGCTAATCATGAATAAAGAAAGATTAAGAGTTGTTTGGAAGCTAATCATGAATAAAGAAAGATTAAGAGTTGTTTGGAAGCTAATCATGAATAAAGAAAGATTAAGAGTTGTGGAAGCTAATCATGAATTAAGAAAGATTAAGAGTTGTTTGGAAGCTAATCATGAATAAAGAAAGATTAAGAGTTGTGGAAGCTAATCATGAATAAAGAAAGATTAAGAGTTGTGGAAGCTAATCCATAAACGACAATTCGCAACAAACTTAGAAGTTTCCAGTATTGCTGTTTTTTGTCACTTGACTACAATCGGAAAGGTTAAAAATTGGACAAATGGGTACCGGACTACTTCGCGGAAGGGCAGAAACTAGTCAGACCCAAGAGGAAAAGTGGGTCTTGTGTGACAACCGGAAGAGATCAGGACAATGGTTAGACGCAGATGAATCTCCGAGACATGCTCTGAAACCGCCTTTGCACGCAAAAAAAATATTATGGTAGCAGTATGATGGTATGCAGAGGAAAGCACCCATTACTTCTTTCTGCAACTAGGTGAAGCAATGACAGCATGATCTTACTGTCAAGAAATTAATAAAATGCATCTAAAATTAACCACCAAACAGCTATCATTGGTGAATAGGTATGGACCGAATTCGCTACAAGATAATGCCAAGCCCCAAACCTTACAAATCACCATTTTAAAATGAGAGAATTGAAATACGAAATTTTGGAGCATCCGTCATCTGACCATCTACAACTAATTATCACCTTTCCCGGCACTTGAAGCTGTTTTTCCGGAACTAAACATTCAGGAATCATAAGACTACTTTCGAAACCGTTGAATACTTTATTGTCTCTAAAACAATGGAGTTCCATAGAGACGGGGTCTTTTCATTAGTATCCCGTTTGGAGAAAACCATTGCAGCAAATGAAGGTATTTTTATCAATAATATTACGGCCTGGCATGGCCGAGCGCGTTAAGGCGTGTACTCGTAATCCGAAGGTCGCGGGTTCGCGCCCGCTTCGCGCTAAACATGCTCGCCCTCCCAGCCGTGGGGGTGTATAATGTGACGGTCAATCCCACTATTCGTTGGTAAAAGAGTAGCCCAAGAGTTGGCGGTGGGTGGTGATGACTAGCTGCCTTCCCTCTAGTCTTACACTGCAAAATTAGGGACGGTTAGCACAAATAGCCCTCGAGTAGCCTTGTGCGAAATTCCAAAACAAACAAACAAACAATCAATAATATTGGTAATTGTCAAAAATTAGCGTTTTAATTTTAAAAATCAGCCATTTCCTATCAAACGAACAAGTAGTTCCATACATGCTTGCCCTTTTCAGCCGTGGAGGCGTTATAATGTGACAGTCAATCCCATTATTCGTTGGTAAAAGAGTAGCCCGAGAGTTGGTAGTGGCTGGTGATGTCTAGCTGCCTTCCCTCTAGTCTTAAACTAGAGGGCTAGCACGGCTAGCACAGATAGCCCTCGTGTAGCTTTGTGCGAAATCCTAGACAAACAAAACCAAACTGATCCCCACAAACTCAGCATCCCTCTCACTCAAAGGATTTCGACAAATTCTCCTGCTCTTGCCTATATTTATTTTCACTGTTGCTGTTGGCGTTTATTAATAACTACTTTGTCATGCAATGATAATAGCTGGAAAAATTGTTTTATTTTTATATATTTTATTTATCAGTTGATTAACTAAAATTGTTATTTATCAAAGTTCTGTTCTCTAGTGGCGAGTCCCCCAGTGGCTCAGCGGTATGTCTGCGGACTTACACGCTAAAATCCGGGTTTCGATACCCGTGGTGGGCAGAGCACAGATAGCCCATTGTGTAGCTTTGTGCTTAATTCAAAACAACAACAACTCTAGTGGC
The DNA here is from genome assembly GCA_011833715.1 of Carcinoscorpius rotundicauda. Taxonomy (NCBI): domain Eukaryota; kingdom Metazoa; phylum Arthropoda; class Merostomata; order Xiphosura; family Limulidae; genus Carcinoscorpius; species Carcinoscorpius rotundicauda. The sequence continues at coordinate 98,649,230 of CM022396.1, read as the reverse complement.
GCAGCAGTAAACTTATGGGATTATAACTCTGGTGTATTTCAGGACTAAACGAAAACTAGCGACTTGGAAGGACGGTTCTGAATATTAATTATTTCAAAACAAAAACATTACAATTTTTTTTTTATCTAAGGCACTGATCAAGAACAGTTCGCCCTCTAGTGCCAACGTTCCCCGTTTATACTGATAAATGGAGGAAATGAACAGGAAAAGAATATACACGTGTTCTAATTTCCCGGAATCAGAGGTTATTAGGGAAAGGTTGTAGCACTAAGAATTATTATTTACGGGGTAAGTAATGGCGTAGTGTGCAGAACTAACTATCAAATCTGTTGTGTGTTATAACGTTCACAAGACAGTGCTCAACTTGATACATCACTGTTTAATAAAGATAAGGCACACGTGAGGAACACAGAAAGACCTATTTAAACAACTACGGACACAACTATTCGAAACTTTGCTCGGGGACGAAGTAATCACCAGAGTCATAAAACCATTAGTTAACACTTAGAAGTAAAAGTTATGAATGATATTTTCCAGTGGTGTAGAGAAGGGAATGGTTTTCAGGTTCGTGTTTGGCTCGACGACCCAGAACACGACATGAACCAAGGGTAAGCGTGGTTTGGTATCTCAAATTACATTGTTTTCAAAATGTTTAAATTTCACGAATGATAAGTGGCATAGTAATATGTTGTTTTTTTTTCTAAATTCTTATGTTTTATTATTGTATTTTTGGGACACTTCCTCCCCTGAACGTGCATTATGTTGTGTCCCATGCATTACTGTTACTTGTAATTTGTTTAAATACTGAACAGCGTAAATTTTAATTTTTTAGGATTATTTTTTCTTAACGTATTATTTAATAGTATTAATATTTGCGAAATGACTTTTAAGACGTGTTTGTTGATGCATTTTTTCTTTTCTCATTATGATTTACATACTGTAATAATCGTGCGACCCACAATTAAATCACCATGAGCCTTGTTATAAATTAATATTTACTTTATTTTTCTATTTTATGCCCTTATTTATTATTTACTTATAATTAAATGTTGATGAGTTTTGTTCTACTAACATAAATCCGCTGATATCCTACCATCACAATAAGTATGTTTTGTTTCTATTTTCAAACAAGTTGCGATTTAATTTGTAAAAGTATGTGAAAGAGAGATTGTGTATGTGTGTTACAGCAAAGCCACTTCGAGTTATGTGCGGTGTCTACTAGTCCTCGGTAGTATAGTGGTGAGTATCCCCGCCTGTCACGCGCGAAACCGGGGTTCGATTCCCTGGCGGGGAGTACGTAAATTTTAGCCCCACAGTGGCTCAGCGGTATTTCTGCGGACTTACATGCTAAAATCCGGGTTTCGATACCCGTGGTGGGCAGAGCACAGATAGTCCATTGTGTAGCTTTGTGCTTAATTCAAAACAACAACAACAAGTGTCCACCAACGGGAAACAAACCCCTGGTTTTAGAGTTGTAAATCCGTAGACTTACCGCTGTCCCGGATTACTTAGTAAGGATAGAATATCGTGAACTATAAATGTAAGGGGCAGCACTTTAAAAACTTGTTTTATTTATTTCCCTGTCCAGCATAGCAAGGTGGTAACGGCGCTCGAGTCGTAATCTGAGGGTTGCGGGTTCGAATCCCCGTCGTACCAAACATGCTCGCTCCTTCAGTCGCGGGAGCGTTATAATGTGACGGTCAATCCCACTATTCGATGGTAAAAAAGTAGTCGAACAGTTGACGGTGGGTGATGATGACTATCTGCCTTTCCTCTAGTCTTACATTGCTAAATTAAGGACAGATAGCTCTCTTATAGTTTTGCGCAAAATTCAAAACAAACCAAATTTCCCAAAAACCGAAACAGAATTTCCCGAGAACGTCGACGTCGGTAGTATGAATAGGGAGTTTGTGCTTTTTGAGGTTTATTTTCAAAGATATGTGAATAGTGTTTTAAAGGAAATGTTAAATACACCTATTATAGCGTAGAGGTAGGTGTTGGAGACCATAGTTTGGAAATTGTGAGATGTATTAGAAACCTCTGTTGTATAAAAAATTTTAATTATTAATTTTTCTTTTCAAATTAAAATAAGAATTATTTGTGTTAGGCTTAACGAATTGAATGCTTTGGTTACTGCCAGCGCATTAATGTAGATGATGTTATCAAGAACCAATCGAAATTATTTAGAAATAATTCCTAAGACTGTGGGGAAGGGTTCATTAGTTAAAATGGTGTAAACGAAGTGATATCACAGAACTTAAGAAAAAATGTAATGCGTGGCATACAGTTTGTTTGCCAGGACTGCGACATTTACCATCAATTTTAAGAGAAGTATTTGCGTCCTTTTACAGAAAAAAATATTAAAAACGTGCTTTGGTCCTTAGGCCTTTTGTGTGTTAAAAACTAAAAACGTGCTTTGGTCCTTAAGCCTTTTGTGTGTTAAAATTTAAAACGTGCTTGGTCCTTAAGCCTTTTCTGTGTTAAAAATTTAAAAAACGTGCTTTGGTCCTTAAGCCTTTTGTGTGTTAAAAATTTAAAAAAACAGGCTTTGGTCCTAAGGCATTTTGCATGTTAAAAATTAAAAAACGTGTTTTGATCCTTAGACCTTTTGTGTGTTAAAAAATATAAAACGTGCTTTGGTCCTTAGGCCTTTTGTGTGTTAAAAATTAAAAAACGTGCTTTGGTCTTTAGGCCTTTTGTATGTTAAAAATTTAAAAACGTGCTTTGATCCTTAGGCCTTTTGTGCGTTAAAATTTAAAACGTGCTTGGTCCTTAAGCCTTTTGTGTGTTAAAAATAAAAAAACGTGCTTTGGTACTTTGGCCTTTGCCCCCCAGTGGCTCAGCGGTATGTCTGTGGACTTACACGCTAAAATCCGGGTTTCGATACCCGTGGTGGGCAGAGCACAGATAGCCCATTGTGTAGTTTTGTGCTTAATTCAAAACTACAACAACTTTGGCCTTTTGTGTGTTAAAACTTATAAACGCGCTTTGGTCCTTAAGCCTTTTGTGTGTTAAAATTTAAAACGTGCTTGGTCCTTAAGCCTTTTCTGTGTTAAAAATTTAAAAAACGTGCTTTGGTCCTTAAGCCTTTTGTGTGTTAAAAATTTAAAAAACAGGCTTTGGTCCTAAGGCCTTTTGCATGTTAAAAATTAAAAAACGTGCTTTGGTCCTTAGGCCTTTTGTGTGTTAAAAATTAAAAACGTGCTTTGGTCCATAAGCCTTTTTTGTGTTAATAATTAAAAAAACACGTGATTTGATCCTTAGGCCTTTTGTGTGTTAAAAATTTAAAAAACGTGCTTTCGTCCTTAGGCCTTTTGTGTGTTAATAAGAATTACACTTAAATTCACCAGTTTCATTAACGTCTAAAAATTTGCACATGGGTGCTGTTGAATAGCGGTCCCCACACGAATTTTATTAACCCTGTTTTAACGACACCTCGTACAAGAGTTGCATTAAACATGTTAAATTTAAACAAATAACTTTGTATCAACTGTTGCATTACTTAATTGAGACATTCTACTATATTCAGCTACGATAAATCATGAAATATCCTTAACTCCGAATATAAGGCGAGAGAGATCCTAACGTATCACGGACATTCCTATATTGAATCGTTTGAATTGTGGGGTGAAGATGACCCAGTGATCAGTACGCCTGGACTGTGACACACACACACACATTAATAACAATTAAATAACTCGGCATTTATGTTTATCAGAGCGACTATTTGGTCAGATGACAGTTGCCCAGCAGTTGGCGGAGGGTCTGTTGACTAGATGTTTCCTTCTAGCCTATCATTTCAAAATTAAGTACGGCTATATTCAGCTAAGCCCTGCCCCCATCTAGTAAAAACCCTAAAATCGGAGGTTCGATTACCCTCGGTGGGCTCACCAGATAGCCCCATGTGTCTTTACTATAAGAAAACACTCACACAAACACAGCTAAGCCTTGTATATCTTAGTACGAAAATTCAGAAATGTTAGGTTTTGAAATTTGACCGCTTGTACATCGATTCTGAATTCCGGTTCTGAGACGACATTTTTTTGTTTGTTAATATTTAAGTTTGTTAGTTTGATGCACCTCCCCCACCCCTCTCTTCAAACTAAATACAAAAACAAATCCAATAAATATTTCCAGAGGGTGGTTATACATGGAGGTTGAAATGGTGGTTAATTAAGGCATACGTGTTAACATTTTATGATCACAATGGAGTCAATCTTATTACCGCCAAAAACTGTCGATCATTTATTTATTTTTCACACATTCACGTAAATTTTGAGAAAACTTCACCGTTCAGAAATAAAACTTGTTAATTTACATGAGGTTTAAAATTAAAAACCTGGTACATCTGCACATTTTTTTGGATTAATTAACCCTATTTCAATCTAAACAAACAGAAAAAAATCGCAAAAGTGCGATCGTAAAACTGTTTAGTTTAGCACAAAAATACAATAGTCTCGGATAAAGCAGCCATAATAAATAATGAAATTTGTTGTACACTAGGATATACAAACAAACAATGTTGTACGCGTGTAGGGTTTTAGTACATCTTAAAGTAAAATCCAGAATATGTAAGTAAAATCGAACAATGGGATAAATGAAAGCATAACGCGTGGGTAGTACGTGAGTTGTTTACACTTGAGTTTAGTATTAGTAGCGCAAACAGTGAAGCTGGAGTGACCACAAAACTATGATTCCTGACGTAATTTCTCCTAAACACATCCGTGACGTATACCAACTTCCTTCCTGAACTTTTGATTCAGACTTGATCGTATCACTCCCCACCTCATATAACGCTTCCAGCCTCAGAGCACGTGATTTCAATGGAACAGTAAAGTATGCGGCTTGTTTGTTTGTTTTTTGGAATTTCGCACAAAGCTACTCGAGGGCTATCTGTGCTAGCCGTCCCTAATTTAGTAGTGTAAGACTAGAAGGAAGGCAGCTAGCTAGTCATCACCACCCACCGCCAACTCTTGGACTACTCTTTTACCAACGAATAGTGGGATTGACCGTCATATATACGCCCCCACGGTTTGGAGGGCGAGCATGCTTAGCGCGACGCGGGCGCGAACCCGCGACCCTCGGATTACGAGTCGCACGCCTCACGCGCTTGGCCATGCCAGGCCCCATGCGCCTTGTATTTAAATTATTAGTGTTCAAACTATAACTAATTTACATTATTTCTGCAACAGTAAATGCTAACTTGTTCTGTTCATTTCACTTCTATTTAGTTTTTAGCAGAATATAGCAAACATTTTTGGATTTACACGTATGATAATTACCATTATCAAATACTTAATTTCTGGTGTTTCGCGTAAAGCTCAAAGAGGGCTATCTGCGCGAGTCGTTTTTGATTTTTAAAATGGCAGATGAGAGGGAAGTCAGTTGACCTAAAACACCCATCACCACTTCTTGGATTACTATTTACCAAAGAATAAGCAGGATTGACCGTCAACCGTCACTTTATAACGTCTCAAAGGCTGAAGATGAGCACGTTTAACAATGGGATTCGAACCCGTGACCCTCTTTAAACACCAGGTTATACCGTGTAGTTATTCAGCTCGTAAGCAATGAAAATTCAACGTGTAGCATTGTTAAACATAGAAGTGTGTGTGTGTGTGTACCATTGTTAAACATGGAAGTGTGTGTGTGGCATTGTTAAACATAGAAGTTTGTGTTTGTGTGTAGCATTGTTAAACATGGAAGTGTGTGTGTGTGGCATTGTTAAACATAGAAGTGTGTGTGTGGCATTGTTAAACATGGAAATGTGTGTGTGTGTAGCATTGTTAAACATAGAAGTGTGTATGTGTGGCATCATTAAATGTAAAAGTGTGTTGGTTTGTTTGCTTAAGATCCATCATTATTTTACATATATATTGTTCTAGTGATGACCATGGGTTCAGTCCACTACACTGGGCATCCAAACACGGTAAAGTTAACATAGTGGAGATGCTGATAGCTCGTGGGGTGCAGATCAATGCCACCAACATGGGAGACGACACTGCCTTACACCTCGCAGCTGCTCACGGTCATAGAGATATCATACACATGGTGAGGTGCTGGGGGGTTTACTTCAGAGGTGTTGTTTCAGGCATATGAAATGTATAACTTTCATGTATGAATTTGAAACTCAGATTTTAGCGGCCGAAACAGAAAAATTGCCATAAATTTTGTCACAATAATATAGTATACTGTCTGGTTCACTTGTAGCTTACTGTAATAATGTAGTATACTGTCTGGTTTACTTCAGGCTTACTTTAATAATGTAGCATACTGTCTGGTTCACTTCAAGCTTACTTTAATAATGTAGTATACTGTCTGGTTCACTTCATGCTTACTTTACTAATGTAGTATACTGTCTGGTTCACTTCAAGCTTACTTTAATAATGTAGTATACTGTCTGGTTCACTTCAAGCTTACTTTAATAATGTAGTATGCTGTCTGGTTCACTTCATGCTTACTTTAATAATGTAGTATGCTGTCTGGTTCACTTCAAGTTTACTTTATTTTTATTATTTCAAAAGCTAAATCTTATTTATGTTCATTTTTGTGTAATATTAATATTTGTTATTTTTTGTGTAAGTTAAAGCTTGATCACAGTCTGGTAAAAACAGCTCATAAAGCTTGGCCACAATGTGGTAACAACGGCTTGTAATATTAATCATACCTTTGATGATGGCACAGCTAATGAGTGCCCAGGACAATATTGGTTTTAAATATTTTACTGTGGTGACACAGTCCTTGAATATGAGGTTTAAGACTGCTTTCAGACAGCCATTAATGAGGAAGAATTGAAGGCTTTGGTTCAGATACTCACCAAACCATGAAAGTACTTAGTGGTCACTATTCAACAGTTTTTTGGCATCTTGAAACTTTGCAGAATAGACGGCAACTGCCTGTTGTGAAGAAACAAATGTAGATTTGTTACCAGTCATAACAAATGGATTTTTTTCAGCAGTCACCTATGGTTCGGACAGTGGCTTGAATGTGAAAAGACGGCCCGGCATGGCCAAGCGCGTGAAGGCGTGCGACTCGTTATCTGAGGGTCGCGGGTTCGCATCCCCGTCGCGCTAAACATACTCACCCTTTCAGCCGTAGGAGCGTTATAATGTGACAGTGAATCCCGCTACTCGTTAGTAAAAGAGTAGTCTAAGAATTAGCGGTGGGTGGTGATGACTAGCTGCCTTCCCTCTAGTCTTACACTGCTAAATTAGGGACGGCTAGCACAGATAGCCATGGAGTAGCTTTGTGCGAAATTCAACAAACAAACAAACAAGACTATGAAAAAGCACCAAAACCAGCTGTTTACCGTAAGAAACTTGTGGTCAGTGTTGTTGGTCATCAGCAGGTGTGATCTGTTTTAAAACCCAGGAGAATCAATCAGAGTAGAGAACCCGAAATTATGCACAGACAGTCAATCTCAGTGGACCCATACTGTTTCATGACCTCATGTCTCACACCTTACTGTCCAAAACCTGAACATACTTCAGTGTAAAACTTTACCCTATCCTCCATGCTCATCAAACTTTCCCCTGCAGATTATCACTTGTTAAAGGAAAAATAAAATTTTTTCGTTGCATCACTGGATGCCCACTTCCTTAAAAATTTGTTTTTGAAATTCGCACAAAGCTACTCGAGGGCTTCTGTGCTAGCCGTTGGTAATTTAGCAGTGTAAGACTAGAGGGAAGTCAGCTTGTCATCACCACCCACCGCCAACTCTTGGACTACTCTTTTCCAACGAAAACTGGGATTGACCGTCACATTATAACGCTCCCACGGCTGGGAGGGCGAGCATGCTTAGCGCGACTGGGATGTGAACCCACGACCCTCAGATTACGAGCGCATGCCTTCACGCGCTCGGCCATGCCAGGCCCTCCAGTTTTTTGAAGATGGTATTTATATATACTTACAAGTCATGGACAGAAGTGTATTGAGTCTAAAGGAGCTTACTTTGATTAAACAACAAAAAGATGTACTTGTTTCACATTTTCCTGTAAAAATCCAACATTTCATCTGCAACAGCTTCATATAACGAACAGAAATCCTTTTAAGTTATTTTGTTATATTTATGTGTTAGAGCGGATGACTGCTACTAGAGGGATTCAGATACATTTATCATCCGTCACTGGGCTTTAGCTGAATATTGTGACCTGAAAAAATCCTTTTTTCCCGACACTTTACAGATGTTAATGAAATGGATTCTGAATATAACTAAATCCCTTAATGTTGTCGTGGGGCCAATAACTCACAAATAACGTTGTCGTGGGGACAATACCTCACAAACATAACCAAGAGTAAGTTTCTTGACGCTGTAGTGAGGATAACACCTTGTAATTGTTACCCATAGTAAATTATGTCGAAATAACTTCTTGGGAAATACATTTGTTTAATCGGACGGTCTTGGATTCAGTTGTTGACATGACGATGGTCTTGGATTCAGTTGTTGACATGACGATGGTCTTGGATTCAGTTGTTGACATGTTTTGTTTAATCGGACGATGGTCTTGGATTCAGTTGTTGACATGTTTTGTTTAATCGGACGATGGTCTTGGATTCAGTTGTTGACATGTGTAAGAGGTCTTAATGGAATGTGAAAGAAACCTTACGTTAAACGGTATAGCACTTAGAAAAATTAAATTATCCCAAGTAAAGGATATTAGAAACATCCAACAACGCATCAGAAACAGAACAGTGACTACCTTGTGAAATAAAGGGTTGAAGTTTCATCGTCAACGTGTCACTTGATTATCGTGCTTGTGATAAAACCGATTTTGTCGTAACTTCAACATCCGGTCAACTGGAAGAATGTGAAACACTGAGAAATAGAATATGCCCATAATTGTGTTTGTTTGTTTTACGTTTTCTGTCTCAAGAAACAAGCCTTCAGCGGTGAAACCAGCGGAAAAATTGAGTCACGTGCGTTTTGGTTGGTAACAATCCGCTCCTGTGATTAGGGAATATGTATAATTATCAAGGAGCGTCAGTCACCATTTTATTGTTGAATTGAATGGTCACTTCTAACATATCAAATAAAGCGCTTTGTGAAGGCGGTTCTCCTTGAAATTTAAATGTTTCGTCGCCTGTGAATAAAGAACAACACAGTCGAATAAAAACCATAAATTTTAAGCCATAAACAAAACACATTAAAATTGAACAAAATACGTTGCAAATTTCTAAAAAGATCCCGGGGTACAAGTTTACAACGTGGGATTATAAAATGTATCCTAGGATTTGGAGGTAAATGCGTAAGTAGGACCCACATTGCGATGGGGATACACCGCCCATCAGTCTTAACCTCCAATTTGCTACTCTCACTTAAGAAGATTAGAGTGAGTTCTGTCTGTACTTTCACTGTAGTAATGGAACTCAGTGCAAGAGCATACGTCTGAGGTAAAGTGGTGTAGAGTTAGGAGAGCGAGAGGTGTAGGTACTCAAGCCCACAACGCACAACATCATATCACCCTTCACTGCCTGCAGACAGTTGAGGTAACGTGACTGCTCTCCCAAGTTAAAATAAGAATAAGATAAATAAGGTGCTACCCTTTGAGGGTAAGTAAGATAAAACTTGCATCTTGAAGTTAGCATTCCTGTCCCCAATATAGTAAAGGGACTAATTCAGCAGGAAAGTGATAATTTATTGTGAATGTCGTTCTTTTATATGCGGCTTAAGGTGTACAGTCTTTTTAATGACGAGAAACTCACTTGAAATAAAAATGTATCTCAGAACGGCTGGTAGGAGTATTAACACTTTTATTGATAAGAAGAGAACAGTGTTTCGACCCTTCCTAGATACGTGTACATCCGCATAAAGTAGTGCCAAGTTCTTATTTGTAACTAAAAAGTTTTATTTCAGTAAGCTTTTTCTTATTTTACTTTCATTGTATTTATTACAGAATAATTTAATAATGTTATCTAAAATTTCTTTATTAAATCCATTAACTATAGCCCCCCAGTGACTCAGCAGTATGTCTGCGAACTTACACGCTAAAATCCGGGTTTCCATACCCGTGGTGGGCAGAGCACAGATAGCCCATTGTGTTGCTTTGTGCTCAATTCAAAAAACAACAAAACAACTAAAAGAAGTTAGGACTTGAAGACGGTGTATCCCCACCGGTATGCGGATCCTAATTCCTCAGTTACCTCTAAAGCCTAGGATACATTTTATAATCCCACATTGTAGATTGTATTCTGGGATCTTTTCAGTTAATGAAGCGGTTTTTTGTTTGATTTTTTTGTTTCTGCTTGTTTTCAAGTTAAAATAACAAACTATGCATCAAATGACGCTGACCGAAACGTAAACTCGTTTTAATAACACTTGTATGGTACATTCACGTTTTAATAACACTTGTAATGATACATTCACGTGTTAATAACACTTGTATGGTACATTCACGTTTTAATAACACTTGTAGGGTACATTCACGTTTTAATAACACTTGTAGGGTACATTCACGTTTTAATAACACTTGTAGGGTACATTCGATGGGTTTGTTTGTTTTCTTCTTGAACACGTAGTTATAAGTGCTGTGTTCCATGTAGAACGAATAATAAATTACTTTAATTTTCTTTTTAAACCTTAGCTTCTTCGAAGTAAAGCTGATATCAATGCTGTGAATGAACATGGAAACACAGCTCTCCATTATGCTTGCTTCTGGGGCTACGTATCCATTGCAGAGGTAAATCCATCGCTTCTTTGTCCTCTACAACAATCCATAAATATTTTCCCTTTTCTACCAGTATTATTATTAGATTGATATATTGCTGTGGCAGGATTGTTTGTTTGTTTGTTTGGTTTGGAATTTCGCACAAAGCTACTCGAGGGCTATCTGTGCTAGCCGTCCCTAATTTAGCAGTGTAAGACTAGAGGGAAGGCAGCTAGTCATCATCACCCACCGCCAACTCTTGGGCTACTATTTTACCAACAAATAATGGGATTGAACGTCACATTATAACGCCCCCATGGCTGAAAGGGCGAGTATGCTTGGCGCGACCCTCAGATTACGAAGCGAACGCCTTAACGCGCTAGGCCATGCCGGGGCCCACTGTGGCAGGAACAATCCATAATTTACAAAGTTAATTTTGTCCAAACTGTACAGCGACGTAAACTGACTGTCTGCTTTTACTTTATCACAACATAAAACCAATAGTTAGCTGTGCTTAGAGCTTCACTAGAGGTCACTGTATAAGTAATATCCAATCATCGTTAAGTATTTTTAATGTTAATTAAGTTCCATTGCACCACAGCTAGGTTTTGGTTTTGTTTTTAATCTGCCAGTTAAAGTACTATAACAAAAATAAATTTGCTTATAAAATATTATGTACTGAAAATACACTTTTCATAACAAGTTTTTATTGCAACGTAGCACAAATAAAAAAAACTTTTGTTTGTTGGTTGGTTTATCCTTAACAACGTGATGTTTCTCACCAGCTCAGTTCTATGGAATTTGAAAGCAAATAGGTACATCCTATGGGTTATTAGTTTTCTTTCCAACGCGAGGATCAGATCTTGAATTTTAGCATTTTAAGCCCTAGGACTTACCACCAAGCCACTTCTGACAGGAAGGTGAAGTTAAATTAAAATTTAATGTTTAATTAGTCTTCTGTAAACCCTAAAATCATAATATGTAGATATAACTGTATGGTTACTGTTCTGGTTAGGCTTAAATATTACATGACCTGTTATTTCTTAATATCTTTCCAACTGGAATTTTCTCTACCGTTCGTCAAAATTTTCATTTCTGGAACGTTTATGTTGTCCGGAATTTTTAATGTGCGTTAGCTTTCTCTTCCTAGGATTTAATAAAAAACGGAGCCCTCGTGTCTGTCTGTAACAAATATGGCGAAGTTCCCCTTGACAAGTGTAAAGGACAGTTCGCTGAAAAACTGCACAGTAAGTATTATTTCTTATGTACAACTGTCACCTTTGTGTTCAGGAAAGTCTGGTGTACAGAAATATTGTAAACATAAGATACCAGACTTCCCAGAACACAAAGGTGACAGTTGTACACAAGTATTGTATCTTACGTACAACTGTTATTCTGAGATATGACTAAAATTTTTCTCATTTTTTTTACAAAATTTGAAGAACTGGAAAGTTGTTTTTTTTCAGACTCGACGTTATTTTCTCAAACTTACTCACAGAAAATAGTATAAATGTTTCTATTGGCTCATACGCTGCTATCTGTGAACCCCTGTGATGGAAAACTGTGTACAAATGTTTCTATTGGCTCATACGCTGCTATCTGTGAACTCCTGTGATGGAAAACTGTGTACAAATGTTTCTATTGGCTCATACGCTGCTATCTGTGAACTCCTGTGATGGAAAACTGTGTACAAATGTTTCTATTGGCTCATACGCTGCTATCTGTGAACCCCTGTGATGGAAAACTGTGTACAAATGTTTCTATTGGCTCATACGCTGCTATCTGTGAACCCCTGTGATGGAAAACTGTGTACAAATGTTTCTATTGGCTCATACGCTGCTATCTGTGAACTCCTGTGATGGAAAAATGTGTACAAATGTTTCTATTGGCTCATACGCTGCTATCTGTGAACTCCTGTGATGAAAACTGTATACAAATGTTTCTATTGGCTCATACGCTGCTATCTGTGAACCCCTGTGATAGAAAACTGTGTACAAATGTTTCTATTGGCTCATACGCTGCTATCTGTGAACCCCTGTGATGGAAAACTGTGTACAAATGTTTCTATTGGCTCATACGCTGCTATCTGTGAACTCCTGTGATGGAAAACTGTATACAAATGTTTCTATTGGCTCATACGCTGCTATCTGTGAACCCCTGTGATAGAAAACTGTGTACAAATGTTTCTATTGGCTCATACGCTGCTATCTGGGAACTCCTGTGATGGAAAACTGTGTACAAATGTTTCTATTGGCTCATACGCTGCTATCTGTGAACCCCTGTGATGGAAAACTGTGTACAAATGTTTCTATTGGCTCGTACGCTGCTATCTGTGAACCCCTGTGATGGAAAACTGTGTAAAAATGTTTCTATTGGCTCATACGCTGCTATCTGTGAACCCCTGTGATGGAAAACTGTGTACAAATGTTTCTATTGGCTCATACGCTGCTATCTGTGAACCCCTGTGATGGAAAACTGAGTACAAATGTTTCTATTGGCTCATACGCTGCTATCTGTAAACTCCTGTGATGGAAAAAATGTTGATACATTTTTATCACCAGTAAATATTATTTTGAAATAAATAAACACAAGTGTTTTGGTAAAGTACAGTTTGAAATAGATTTATTATTTATACCTTCATATACGTTCCATACTTTCTACTAATACTTCTAATTCTGTTTGAAAAACTTTCATCGCTATAAGAAACATTTGGTATTACTGTTATAAAAACTGATCGACCTGTATCTAATTCTTATACAAACAATATATCCATGCTTCTATAAGGGTATTAACATTTTTTAATTGTACTGCATACAAAAAGACAAAGCTTTATTTTTCTAGGGTTAAACATTTTAAAACTTATTCCAGAGCTCGCGGAACAGATGGGCCAAGACTTCAGGAAAATAGGTTTTAAGGACCAGTCTTGGCTTGGAACAAAAACCAGAAGTCGTAAGTGTTATAATTTTATTTTAGAATAAACGTACAGTTAAGTATTATAATTAATGGTTATTTAACAAGGTGACACTCATTTACAGCCTTACAGCTAGTCTTCCTGTTAACCAAGTTATTTTTATAAGCAAAATAACGTGCGTTAATTAAAACAAATATAACAAGTTGAAGGTTTTAATACAGATTGTCCACTTTGTTTGTTTTACGTTAGTTGATACGTTAATTTGTAAGTTAGTTTTAAAACTATGGTCTTCATTGGCGTTCTTCAAGTTGTCTTTTAAAGTATAAATCAAAACAAAAACGGCCCATAATTCTTTCCTTCTCCATGACGCTATCCTAATTAGAAAAGTTAAGCCTTGTGATTGGCTACTATTTCTCTTTCGATCACTAAACGTCCTATCGTGGTTCTGCCTCTACGCTGCTTCATTCACATAAATTTTTTGTGGATTTCAAATGAGCGTGAACGTGGTTACCCCAGTAAAGTGTATACAAGTCAGTTACTTACATTTAGGCCCAGCATGGCTAGGTGGGTTCAGGACAAGTAATCTGAGGGTCGCGGGTTCGAATCCCCGTCGCTCCAAATATGCTCTATCGTTCAGCCGTGGGGGCGTTATAAAGTTACAGTCAATCCCACTATTTGCTGGTAAAGGAGTTGCCCAAGAGTTGGCGGTGGGTGGTGATGACTAGCTTCCTTCCCTCTAGTCTTACATAGCTAAATTAGGAACGGCTAGCACAGAGAGCCCTCGAGTAGCTTTGAGCGAAATTAAAAAAACAAACAAACTAAAAGCAATACTCAGACTTAACACCTTTTTATATACGCACAAGCTACAGCTTAAATTTAGAGTAAGTAAAATTAGATTTTAAAACATGTCCGACGTTTCTACCACTGGTTCGATCAATCTGAATCAAGTGTTTAACGGTAAAAAAATTCTTTGAATTAACACTGAAACAATGTAAAAACATAACTTCTTAAGCAGTAAGTAAACTCAACAACAGATGCGTGATGTTTGTACGTGTGTAGGAGGGAATTCACAACGACAAAAACGTTAACAATTAAATTTAAAAACAATTAATTCGGTTAATTAATTAGAAACAAAACTTGGGTACGCTAAATTAATTAATTAACTATTTCTTTAGTGATATACCAATAGTGTTAGTCTGTCTTGGAGAAAAGTTTGATAATTTGTTGAAGTGTCTTTATACTGTTAAACAATCAAAAGAAAACATTTAAAAAGACACTAAAACTCAAGTTTTGTTTTTTAGGTCCTCAATTGACCCGGATATAGGTGGATAATTATGGATGGCTATTGATTTCAAACTCAAATAAAATAAATTTTTATGCTATAGAAAAGTCTATGTAGACTTAAATCTCAGTTTTCTAGAAGCATATGTTATCACTTTGTTTTGGAATTTCGCACAAAGCTACTCGAGGGCTATCTGTGCTAGCCGTCCCAAATTTAGCAGTGTAAGACTAGAGGGAAGGCAGCTAGTCATCACCATCCACCGCCAACTCTTGGGCTACTCTTTTAGCAACGAATAGTTGGATTAACCGTCATATTATAACGCCCCCACGGCGGAAAGGACGAGCATGTTAGGTGTGACTGGGAGTCGGACCCGCGACCCTCAGATTACGAATAGAATGACTAAATTCACTGGCCGTGAAAGTGTGGTTCTCCTACAAGTGTAGAGACGAGAGTAAAGTAAGAGTAAATAAAGAGTGTTAAAGAGTAAATAAACGTTTCTGTGTCTAGGTGACGCTACGTTGTCTCGACATTCTGGTATTGGAGCCAATGAACTGAACCTTAAAGTAAAGCTGGCGAGCACTTTGTCTGGGGAGGTAAGAGAAACCTATACGAAATAAGTGCTTTTCAATTTGTTGAAAAAAATTACCTTAAAGTACAGACAAATGTACGTGAGAAGAACTAGTTTTTACTCCTCCACTGGTGTATAATTTAATGTGAAGAATGTGCTATGTGCACGTGGTACATTCCATCTTCCATATTGTCTTGTCATTTATTTCTCTAGAGTTTCTTGTTTGTTTCTTCTGAGCTCTCTTTGTATATTCTGATAAAATAACCAGTGTGTTTACAGACGTGGAGAGGAACTTGGCAAAACAACGACATTGTGGCTAAAATTCTACGAGTGCACGAGATCACGGCACGTGTTCTTCGAGACTTCAAGGAAGAGTATCCTCGCTTGAGAATATTTTCTCACCCAAATGTACTACCTGTCGTCGGCTGCTGCTCCAGCCCGCAGAATTTGATTGTTGTGAGCCAGTGCATGTCTTATGGATCTCTGTATACAGTTTTACACGAACAAACTGGTATCAGCTTTCTTTGTAATTCAGTCTTGACAGACTTACAAGAAATAGATTACGCGCACGGATTTAGTTCGATATCTTAAATATTGAGTTAAAATCTTTGTTTTCCTTTATATTTGTTTATATTGCACAAAGCTACATGAAGGGTATTTGTGGTCTATTTACCACAGGTATCTAAATCCGGTTTATGTGTTGTAAGTATCCCGCTGTACTACTGGGGGTTTCGTTTGTGAGTTGTTTATAAACCACAGTGACATTCATCCTTAAGCTTACGAATTTGTCCCGCACACGTGCTTTCATTCGAATATCCTCTTGCCTATTATATTTCTGTAAAGAAATAATTTCCAACGTAATATAAGAATATTTTCATTTATTACAGGCATTAAAAATCGTTTTATTTATAAATGTCTGTTAAGGAAATTTGTGCAAAACATACTTTATACGATAATTTAATTTACTTTGTTGGAAATCTAAGAGAGGGCGTGACATACCTACAGTTTAACATGTATAGAAAACAATGCAGTTTTGCTGTGCTTTACTCTTAATTTTATTATTTTATTATTAAATAAAATCATGAATTTTAAACTTAGTAAAAGATATTTTGGTTTTAATAAAATATTTTTACATAATTTAGGTACACAGATTTTGAAAATAATATTTAGTTGTCTTTTCTTTCACGTAAAGATTTTTCACAGATCTGGAAAAAAAGAAAACCTCTTACTAAGAACAATTATTTTTTCCACGATGAACATTTTTATTATTGTTTGTTAACAAAAATACAAACAAACTAAAAAAATAGCACTGATGTCAAACGAAATGCTTCTGATGTCGCAGTTCGATCACTCGAAGACGTTAGTTGTGGTGGCGAAGACCACGATGGTCACGAGTGTGAACTGGAACTACACTGTGTTAACTGTTGTGGTCCACACCTTTCTTACCCCAGTTCTTGTCCTGAGTGGATAAAGGAGGAAGTCATATTTATTTTGAAGTTTAAATACACAACTACACAACAGGCTATCTGTGCTCAGCCCACCACAGGGATCGAAACCCGGTTTTTAATGGTGCGAGTCTGCAGACATGCGGCTGTGCCACTGGAGGGCAGGAGGAGAAATAGATGGAACGTTTGAACAATATCTCCTACCCAGAGGCACGGAAGTTATTGTCCTCCACTCCATCTCAGATGCGTGTTGATGTACTCCATTTTACTGCAACAGTGGGGCTGAAGGCTGATCTCTTTGTGCCTCCAAAATGGTCTTTTACAAAACATTTGAAGAATCATTTGCCCTCCATGATTAATGGAGTTGATGACTCTACATATGCTCCCATCTCTGTCCCCACCACTCCTTCTGGTGGCTGCCCACATCCATTTCCTTTGGCTCTGGATTTGGGCGTTTCCTGGGGTCCATTTTCTTCTCCAACCCCAAGACGCATTATTCTGCCTCATGAATCTTCGTTCACAGATAGAGACCTGTCAACTCGACCCAGGACAGGATCCATAGAGGTCGATAGACCTCCGTTCAATTCAGAAAAAAACGTGGTCAGAAACAGAGGTACGTCCCTTATAATTCTTCTACATGTAAATAAAAATAGCCACTTTGACACAGTGGGATTTTTAGTCGAATATAGGTAGCATTAATTTTTTTATCGATTTTTATCATCCAGTGTGTATATCTTCACAAGAAATGTTTCTGAAACCAGCTTATGCAGTCGTCGTTTACCAGTTTTCTTTTTACAGAAATGACACTGGACTTACCCGCTAAAATCCGGGTTTCGATACCCGTGGTGGGCAGAGCACAGATATCCCATTGTGTAGCTTTGTGCTTAATTCAAAACAACAACAACAATCGTTCGTGATGGAATTCTGCCTGCGAAAACGCACGGAAGGCTTAAAAATGGGCCTGGAATACTTTTTTTTTGTAATATTCCACACTTTTAAGCCACATTGGTTTTCAACGGTCCCGTGCACGTGCTCGGCAGGTGAGGCGTTAAAGTCAGAAATAATCTTGGATTACGTTCATAACTAGCATCTCTTCTACCACTTGTTCCAAAGTCATATGGGACAAGATTCGGAAGGTCAGTGGGCAGTACACTTCCTTGTCCCTTTCAGTCGTGCTCTCTGATGGCCAGGAGGTTGCTGATGCCCAGAATTTCACCAGTATTCTCAGTAAAAGCTTTTCTCCTGCATCTAACATTTCTATTTCATCTCTCACCTTCTTCACCATGGAGACTCTGGTGTTGCGACCACCTTTCCCATCAAACTAATCTTCTCTACGACTTGTAGAATTCAAGCTTGCTCTTCATAAGTCTGACAGCACCTCACTAGGGCCTGATGAGATGTCTCTCTCTCCTGTCTCACACCATTATTCTGATTGTTTTTAACCGGATCTAGCAGTAGAATATTTTTCCTAATGCTTGGCCACGGGCTATTGTCCACTCTTTTTTCAAATCCTGGAAGCCTTCATCAAGTAACAGCATATTGTCTCTGTTTTTTTTTTTACCTTGAGAAAGCTCATGATTCCACGTAATATCCTGCATGATCTTCACTTGTATGGGTTGCATGGCCATCTGCTGATTTATAACAAACTTGTTCTTGGACTGACGATTCCAAGTTTTTGTGGGATCGACACTTTCCCGGGTGAAATTGAAGTGTTTGAGAGTTGTGAGTTGAGGGCCCGGCATGGCCTATCGCGTTAAGG
Organism: Carcinoscorpius rotundicauda; assembly: GCA_011833715.1. Lineage (NCBI taxonomy): Eukaryota > Metazoa > Arthropoda > Merostomata > Xiphosura > Limulidae > Carcinoscorpius > Carcinoscorpius rotundicauda. The sequence continues at coordinate 98,630,622 of CM022396.1, read as the reverse complement.
CGTGCGCTTCGTAATCTGAGGGTCGCGGGTTCGCGCCCGAGTCGCGCCAAACATGCTCACCCTACCAGCCGTAGGAGCGTTATAATGTGACGGTCAATCCCACTATTCGTTGGTACAAGAGTAGCCTAAGAGTTGGCAGTGGGTTGTGATGACTAGCTGCCTTCCCTCTAGTCTTGCACTGCTAAATTAGGGACGGCTAGCACAGATAGACTTCGAGTAGCTTTGTGCGAAATTCCAAAACAAACAAACAAGTTGTGAGTTGAACGTCACACTTTTCATTATAAAGATTAATGACAACTCCCCCAAAGGTTGCAAATGGACTCTATGTTGACGACTTCCACACCTCGTTTAAGTCGTTGAGCATGATGTTTATCGAGTAGCAGCTACAGACTGCCCTCAGTCGTTACTAAAGTGAACCAATGATTTTTACCTCCTTTGTCGTTTTACAACCGTTTGCTTTCACTTTTGTCAGCAAAAGGGTATTTAACCCGATTCCGTCCTCCGTTTCGGTGACGTGGTGCTTCCTGTAGTCCCCGTGACCAAGTTATTGAGACTTGTATTTGACTGTAAGCTGACTTCCATTATACACATCAAGCAGCTATGCGTCAAATGTACAAGGGCACTGAACATCCTCTATGTCCTTTCTTCCACCTCTTGGAGTGGATCAATGTTCTATGCTAAAGATCTATCGTACCCTCATTCGATCTAAAGTGGACAATGGGTTTCTTGTCTTTGGCTCTGCACAAGGACTTTCTCCAGTCCAGAGTTTGTACAACGAGTCTCATGAAGCCTCCACTTTTACCCTAACCACAGCACTTCTCCTGAGATTGTGTCTTCCTTCCTCAATGGTCCATGATTTTTGAAAATAGATGGTCTGCCATTAATCAGTGATGTCGAGAAAACCCACTTGTAGAGGAATTTATATGTAAAAACGGCTCGTTTGGGTTGAGAAGTTTTTTTTTTGACGTAGAGGAGTGAACAACCTTTCGACCTTCTTCAATCATCGTCAGGTTCACAAAACCTGACCTTTTCTTCAACCCAAACGAGCCGTTTTTACATATATTTTGTCTACCATTGTTCCTTTTAGTCATCGTATCCAGGTTCAGCTGGCTGAAGTGGGTCTGTCCTTGAATGACGTTGCTGACTTCACAGGTCAGCCCATTCTACCATGGCTTATTATCATTCATTTCTTTGAATCATCTGAAGAAGGCGGATACTCTTAACTGGAAGCACGATATTATGTTTGACGGACATCTTTCAAACCATCTTTCTGTTCCCATTTATAGGGATGGTTAGAAATCGGGTAACTTTGTGGGCTCTGCTATGGTTTGTATTTAAGGGTATTTTTAATTATATTTAAGTTTTTATCCGACATTGGCCACTGTTTGTTTTCATTTGACTTCAGTTTGCACTTTATAAAACGTCTTCTGTTATTTTTATCGATTGTTTGACACAGATAGCCTAGTTTCTTTGTGTTACAAAACCTCAAACAATAACAACAAAGTAGCCAATCGTGTGTCTTGCATGTGACCTTTTTGGGAAGTTGAAGACGTTCGTACTTTTTGGTTTTTTTCTATATTTGAAGCAGAACAAATCTTACACGTCTTTGGAGGATTCAATGAACAATCACTTGGTTCGTAGACTGCAGCTCCTAACATTGATATTAATTTAGCAATGTTATTGTTATAAACCAGTACACCTTTTTGTGGAAAGCATGATATAAACTCACGATTTCTGTACCAGTAATATGTTGTCCATGGAGAAAGTAAAATATTATCCCGAATTATGGACCCTAAAATGTTTGAAGAATCATTTGGAAGACCCACACCTCTCACCAAATCATCAAGTTCATCTTGTGTGAAAAGTTGTGGTTCACCAGACGTTTCAGTTTGACAACAATCTTTATCATCATTTCTATTGACATGTCTTATCAACAGGTCTTATAGCAGACTGAAGGTACGTCAGGTCCATGAACAACAGGTCTTATAGCAGACTGAAGGTACGTCAGGTCCATGAACAACAGGTCTTATAGCAGACTGAAGGTACGTCAGGTTCATGAACAACAGGTCTTATAGCAGATTGAAGGTACGTCAGGTCCATGAACAACAGGTCTTATAGCAGACTGAAGGTACGTCAGGTCCATGAACAACAGGTCTTATATCAGACTGAAGGTACGTCAGGTCCATGAACAACAGGTCTTATAGCAGACTGAAGGTACGTCAGGTCCATGAACAACAGGTCTTTTAGCAGACTGAAGGTACGTCAGGTCCATGAACAACAGGTCTTATAGCAGACTGAAGGTTCAGATAATAAATTTCCTTCTTGAGTGTTGTAGCCTTACACATTACATGAGTAAATATACCAGTCATCTTCATGGTTTCTTAACTTACGCGAGATCTTTGAAATTAAAAAAACTCTTATTACCTTTTAGTGATTTAGTCCTTTGTCTCAACGTTTAGATACAAACGGCGTAACTTTGTACAGAACCCACGACCTCTCTTGGTATCTATGTTTTATTTAAAAATACGCGTAATCGGCTTTTTGTTGTAATGTTTTGTCTTTTGTTTCTTTACAACAATTTTACCACAAACATAACAGGATATGTTTGGGTCGCTTCCCCCAACTTCTTGTTACAATAGTAGAGAATAAATAACAATAAAAAGCAAGAACAAATGTACACATGCTATTTTAAAATGGCACATGTCATGCCCCCTGTTAACATTCTTCATACTAGCGGTGTGTTTCTCGTGGGTTCTAGAACGATCGATAAAACTCTCGGTGTAATTGGTCTAGAGAAATCTGTACACAATGGTTGTTAACGTTTTATACGTAATAAAATGTGACCCAGTATCAACGAAAACGATTCACCTATATAAAAGTACGTACGAAAATAATAGACCTGCGTTACCGATGTTAAAATAAATAATATCGTTAATTAATGTTAATTTGTATACCCAAAACTGATTTTTAATTTATTTAAATAAGTTAATAATTACAGTTCACCTGTTTCATGCTATAACACTCGTTCTTCATGACAACTGGCCACAGATAACGTGCAGATCGCCACAATATCGTCGTACCCTGTTAGGCCTGCCCCCCAGTGGCTCAGCGGTATGTCTGCGGACTTGCACGCTAAAATCCGGGTTTCGATACCCGTGGTGGGCAGAGCACAGATAGCCCATTGTGTAGCTTTGTGCTTAATTCAAAACAACAACTGTTAGGCCTAATATTGTCTGGGACAGTTGCGACAGATGTAATGTTTTATTTAATACATGACACTTACCTTTTATTTACGTTTTTTAAAATCATTAAACTACTTAATCAGAAGATTGAGAAAATTAAGAATTCGCGAAATAATTTTTCTTCGCGAGTAACGTTACAGCCTGAAGTATGTTAGGCGTATGGAAATAGATGCATGTCGCATTATTCGAAATGAGACTGATTTTGTCACGTTTTTAACAATTCGTAATCTGAAGATCGTGAGTTCGAATCCCCGTCACACCAAACGTGCTCGTCCTTTTGCCGTGAGAACATTATAATGTCACGGTTAATCCCTCTATTCTTTGGTAAAAGAATAGCCTTATAGTTGGCAGTGTGTGGTGATGACTAGCTGCCTTTCTTCTATTCTTATACCACTAAATCAGGGACGACTTGCGAAGATCGCCTTCCTGTAGCTTTACGCGAAATTCAAAAACAAACAAAAATGTAAAAACGCTTTTTTTTTAAAATAAATTTCTTATTTTCAGTTAGATGCTAGCCAGTTAAAACTTGTTTCAACTAGTTATAATTTAACTTTTTTTTTATTTTAGAAAAGGTCTTAGATACAGATCAAGCACTGAAATTCGCCACAGACGTGGCTCGAGGCATGGCATTTCTTCATACTCTGGAACCACTGATCCCACGGTTTTATCTGAATAGTAAACATGTTATGGTAAGCCAAAGTTGATTTGTTTTGTAATAAAATCGAAAACTGTGACAGTTTCTAAGTTAATGATTTAGGAAGCTTTCAGTACTTACAGGAATGAAACAATCTATTCCTTCTGTGAAACTGTCACATTTTTAGTCGATTATACTATCTTTCAATTATATACAATTAGAAACCCCACGTCTATCACTTCACGGTGTAAAATGTGGTAACACCTGGTTAGGCTCGGCGTGGCCAAGTGTGTTAAGGCGTGCGACCCGTAATCTGAGGGTCACGGGTTCGTATCCCCGTCGCGCCAAACATGCTCGCCCTTTCAACCGTGAGGTCGTTATGACGTCACGTTCAATCCCACCATTCGTTGGTAAAAGAGTAGCCTAAGAGTTGGCGATAGGTAGTGATGACTAGCTGTCTTCCTTCTAGTCTTACACTGCTAAATTAGGGACGGCTGGCACAGATAGCCCTCGTGTAGCTTTGTGCGAAATTGAAAATACAAAATACAAACACCTGGTTAACACCAACAGTCCCGAAGAGTAAACAAGGTTCCTAAACTAAGCTACATTATGTCTTGTTTGAAACTAAGCTTAAATTTATTGTTTTTTATTTAAGTTCTGTTGTCTCGTGTAAATTAATGTTTGGCGGAATGATATAACAAACGCTAAGTTTCGGATCTGATATGTTTATTCTTACTTCAAGACATTTCTCAACTTCAGTGTGTTTGTGTCTAAACAATGTTTAAAAATCTACATCTAATTATAAATGTAACTTCAAATACCATACGGTTGTAGTGAAGTTTTATTTCATATTCAATAAATAAGTACTTCAAAAATTTTTTTCTGATTTTTGTAAATGTATTTAAAATTTCGGGAAGGTCGTTTATCTCATATAATCCTAACCCTAACGAGGGTTAAGAGTATTCTGGTAAACCTACGTGTATTCTGATGTAGAATAAAACGTCTCAATTAGAAACAAGTATAAAAATCATATCAATCCACACGTAACTTTGTTTTTTGTTTGTGGCTTACAAATCAAAACCAAATCTTGATGTTGAATTGTCTTCAATCTAATTCAAGAATAGTACATTGTTGATTCGCCAGTTATGTTAATTTACGATGGAATAAAATATTGTGTTAAACTCCTACCTTCATTCTGACGCCAATAAAACTGATGAAAACTACATTAAGCCAACTTCATCCGGTCTCACACATTAACTGTTGTACTCCAGCCAACCTGACGAAAAGCGTTATCAAATAATGTGGATGATACTAATTAATAGGATTTAATAATAATTCTGCAAACTAACTCTATATATATCAACTTCTGATGTCCTAAGAGTAATATTTTCCCAAGTTATAAAGAAAAAATCACACATTGTTAGAATAATTTGTCATATTAGCATTAATAAAGAACAGTTTGTTTGGGTACCACTGTTTAAATCTTTAGTAACGTACGAGTGTGAAATAGTAATAAACTAGCACGTTGTCAGACCACAATATAAAATCTTGAGGGCGCTGGTCGTGGGCTTGAATCCCTTCCAGCCGCGGGGGACGTTAAAATATAACAGTCAATTCCACTACTCTCTGGTAAGAGAGTAGCTCAATAGTTGGCGTATTGTGGTGTGGACTAGCTGCCTTCCCTATAGTCTATCGCTACTAAATTAGGGACGATTGGCCTAGATAGTCCTCATGTGAAATTCAAAATCAACAAAGTTTTGGAAGAAATACTTTCCGAGCATTGTAAGAAAACTGACGTCACCAAATCTAGCGCCTGCTTACATTAATAATATCGGAATGTTCCAGCAGAAAAATGTTCGCTTCCTCAGATTTTCTTTTCAAAACAATTTCTAAGTTAAAAATGTCCCTTTTTTGTGGTTCTTTGTTTAGGCAAACCTCTAATAACCAGGTGACTAGTCCCGCATTCTCTAGTCCACTACCCCCTCACGCTGATGTGTGGAAAGAAAATTAGAAGAGTTTGTTTGTTTTGAACTTTGCACAAACCTACACGAGGGCTATTTGCGCTAGCAGTCCCTAGTTTAGTAGTGTAAGATGAGAGGGAAGGCAGTTAGTCGTCACCACCCACAGCCAACTCCTGGGCTACTCTCTTACCAGCGAATAGGGGGATTGACCGTGACATTATAACGCTCTCACGGCTGAAAGGGCGAGTATTTTTGGGCGACGGGGTTTCAAACCTACGACCCTCATATTACGAGTCGAAGGCCTTAACCCATCTGGCCATGCCGGGCCTACTTACAAGAGATAGTTCTAACTAAATACAAAGTGTAGGAAGTTGAATCATTTGCTGTGTTATTTCACAACAACAAAACTCGTGTAAAATAAATAAATACATTTTGCCGGCTTCTATGCTGGGTGTGTTATCAGGTGTGTTTCTGTAATATCAGTGAGTGTTGTAAAGACAGAAGGTTTCATACATTGTTCGAAAACACACACAAACATGAAACGCGTCTCTCAGTTGAAACTGTTTTTAATTGAATTCGTTATGCTTGGTGAACTTACGTTTTATTACACGTATATAGGTTGAACAAGATACAACACAGTTGTACATCGACAAAGACATCTGTATTTCGTTTTGTTAGTCCACAACGATGACATTGTTTTTAATTTGTGTTTGAATGGTCAAGTTCTTTACCATTTGTTCCTTCACGTACATTAACACATACTTTTTTCTTAAGCGTACAAAAATTTTTTTCGAAACTCTATTACGAATTCAAACAATTTTTTGTTAATATATCCTAAGCCTAGCACATTCTTACCAATGCATCGAGCGTAGCCTTATGTTATCGAGGGCCCAAGATTCGAGCTTTGATGTTTCTGAAGAGATTTCTCAGTCTTACATGCGAACGAAGTCATAAAAGTCACAATTAGTTTTCTTTATTCAATCCGGATTACACGAACATCCCTTGTGATGTTGAGGGCTACTGATCATTTGTCTCCACTTTTTCGTCAGTAGTTCAAAATTATGGACATTTATATCCGTACGAATCTCGGGGTCATTTAGCCTAATTACAGATAAAGTGCATTTTAAATTCTAATTAAATCTGGCTTTTAATTTCTAGTTCTTCTCGCTGTTTCGATAATAACTTTATTTTGATAATTAAAATATTTTAATTGGCTTCTGTTGTTTTGTTTTTTCAACAGATTGACGAAGACCTAACAGCACGTGTAAACATGGCCGATGCTAGATTTTCTTTTCAAGAAAGAGGTAAAATATATCAACCAGCGTGGATGGCCCCAGAAGGTTGGTTCGACATTATCACGCATGGTAATGTTTCTATTATAGTTAAGGTGTGTAAAATAATTATTTAAAGTATTTACAGGTGGTAGGAGTTTACAAAGCGACCTCTGGGTGTTCGGAACACAGTGAACTATGTAATATAATGAAAATGTTTATGAGATTGTATAAATGGTATTTAATGCGTCATCATCATAAATGTTCACTGTTTCCGTCATTAATTTCGACTGATGTCGCCATAGCAACTCCTCCTTAGAAACCACTGTCGCTAGGTTACCACATTATCGGAGAAAACAGTACTCTGTATAAGCTGACGAATGTATTTATCTCTGACACCGCCTCTTGTCTCTCCAGACTTTCTAATTATTGTGCTGACAGCTATATATAGCTTCTATCTTTTATTGGATATACGGCTGTATGCTACGAATGTTGATATACCATGAACAAGATCCGTGGTTCTAACCCTGACATACAGCTGTGATTACAAGCGACACAGTGAATATTGTTTTTATTTCATCCTGTACTTAGAGTAAGAGGCCTCGGCATGGCCAGGTAATTAGGGAATCTGAGTCCACATCCCCACCACACCAAACATGTTCACCTTTTCAGCCGTGGAGGATTTATAATGCTATGGTCAATCCCACCATTCGTCGGTAAAGGAGTAATCCAACAGTTGGTGAAGGGTGGTGATGACCTTTAGTCTTCGTGTATCTTTGCGCAAAATTTGCAAAACAAACAAAGCTTACGGGACGGGATCAAGAATGTCTCACTTCATTAATAAGGCAGTCTGTTGATCAAGAATGGCTCACTTCATTAATAAGGCAGTCTGTTGATCAAGAATGGCTCACTTCATTAATAAGGCAGTCTATTGATCAAGCATGGCTCACTTCATTAATAAGGCAGTCTATTGATCAAGAATGGCTCACTTCATTAATAAGGCAGTCTATTGATCAAGAATGGCTCACTTCATTAATAAGGCAGTCTGTTGATCAAGAATGGCTCACTTCATTAATAAGGCAGTCTGTTGATCAAGAATGGCTCACTTCATTAATAAGGCAGTCTGTTGATCAAGAATGGCTCACTTCGTTAATAAGGCAGTCTATTGATGGGCCCAACGTGGCCAAGCGTGTTAAGGCGTGCGACTCCTTATCTGAGGGTCGTGGGTTCGCATCCCTGTCGCGCCAAACATGTTCCCTTTCAGCCGTGGGAGCGGTATAATGTTACGGTCAATCCCACCATTCGTTGGTAAAAGAGTAACTAAGAATTGGCGGTGGGTGATAATGACTAGCTGCCTTTCCTCTAGTCTTACACTCTAAATTAGGGACGGCTAGCACAGATAGCCATGGAGTAGCTTTGTGCGAAATTCCATAAAACAGACAGTCTGTTGATATGTGAGGCTTACCTTTCGCGTCTCGTTACCGCAAAGAAATTGCACTTCACACTTTGTGGACGTCGATGCGTTATAAGGGTAATGGTCAAATCCCACTATTTGGTCAGCCAAGAGTTAGCGATGTATTGTTGCCTATCCTTTAAAAATTAAGGGCGACCAGCGGAGAGTAAAACAAACACAACTTAAAAGATGGTCCCCAAAGTAATAGCACAAAACTATAAAGAAAATAATTTTCCTTTTATTCTACAGATAACACGGTGTGAGCACAATTAGTCTGTACAGTATGTATTATACAGAGCACAGAAACAAACACAATAACCCCGTATTTCACCTGGTAAATTTTTAGTAAACTATGATTTAGTCAAAGTCTTAACCTATGATAAAAAGTAGGTCTATTATGGTTAAGAACACCACAAAAGTTCTAAAACCAAACCATGGAATAGAGATAAACTAACTGTGATTTTCTATAACGGAGGTTAACAATAGGTTAGCTATCAACAATCGTATAGACAAAATTTTCTGTATCAGGTCATACTGTGTATTACAAACTTAGGACAAACAGGAAATAATAATCCACAAGATGAAGACGTGGGTGATGAGTTCAGTGTAATCCACAAGGTGAAGACGTGGGTGATTTGTTCAGTGTAATCCACAAGGTGAAGACGTGGGTCTTGTGTTCAATGTAATCCACAAGGTGAAGACGTGGGTGATGTGTTCAATGTAATCCACAAGGTGAAGACGTGGGTGATGTGTTCAATGTAATCCACAAGGTGAAGACGTGGGTGATTTGTTCAGTGTAATCCACAAGGTGAAGACGTGGGTGATGTGTTCAATGTAATCCACAAGGTGAAGACGTGAGTAATTTGTTCAGTGTGATCCACAAGGTGAAGACGTGGGTGATGAGTTCAGTGTAATCCACAAGGTGAAGACGTGGGTGATGAGTTCAGTGTAATCCACAAGGTGAAGACGTGGGGGATTTATTCAGTGTAATCCACAAGGTGAAGACGTGAGTAATTTGTTCAGTGTGATCCACAAGGTGAAGACGTGGGTGATGAGTTCAATGTAATCCACAAGGTGAAGACGTGGGTGATGAGTTCAGTGTAATCCACAAGGTGAAGACGTGGGTGATTTGATCAGTGTAATCCACAAGGTGAAGACGTGGGTGATTTGTTCAGTGTAATCCACAAGGTGAAGACGTGGGTGATTTGTTCAATATAATCCACAAGGTGAAGACGTGGGTGATTTGTTCAGTGTAATCCACAAGGTGAAGACGTGGGTGATTTGTTCAATGTAATCTACAAGGTGAAGACGTGGGTGATTTGTTCAGTGTAATCCACAAGGTGAAGACGTGGGTGATTTGTTAAATGTGATCCTTGAGGTCCTCTCCTTGGTGAAGACGTTGGTAGTTGTGAAGCGGTTATAACTGTAAAAATATTCAAAACAGAATGCTGTGGTAAATTGTTATAAAAATAAAAGCAACCATTCTGTTATTGACCAATAAGCAAAAAATAATGAATTCGTAATGACGACTAAACAACCAGAACACGAATATCTTAAAAAAATAAAAACAGCGTTAGTTGCATTAGGACTTGAGGATAGCGGAACTGTAAATGGTAACACACAAAGAACATTAGGAACACGGCTTCGTACCAAAAGTGAATAAAACGGAATAGCCTTAAAAGTCATCACAAGCCAGTGGAAAACAGTGTGGGATTGTTTTGTTAATTGTGAAAGAGTTATTCACAAGAATGTGAACCATTACAGAAGATCCTATGGGAAAAACGAAACTTATCAAAAAAACCAGATGGGAAATTGAACTTTGCCTTAAATCTTTTGTTTTCATTAGGAACTGTGGTCCACTCTTTGAAAACGGCAATCCTTTATGAACCGTTGTTCATGATTCGTACCACTCTTTGAAAACGGCAATCCTTTATGAACCGCTGTTCATGATTCGTGCCACTCTTTGAAAACGGCAATCCTTTATGAACCATTGTTCATGATTCGTATCACTCTTTGAAAACGGCAATCCTTTATGAACCATTGTTCACAATTCGTACACTTTTCTTTGTAAGAACTTTAGAAATAAAAATTAATTGAAATTATATTTTTAATATTCACTTTATTCTAAATTTAAAACGATGAATCCTGGTAGTTGTCCAACCCTAATACTGTTAAATCTATCATTGTTTAAGTTTTGAGCATGAATGTTCGTGAAGAAATCTACCTTTTATTATTAAGTTTCAATAATTTTATTTCTTTTAACCGTGATGACTACATTTTTATGTGCCTTGAATTGGAAAAAGTTTTCCCGTGGATTTAAATTTTTAAATTATATAACATAAAAGTTGTTTCAAGTTAAGTCTATGCATCTGCTTTGTGTTATTATACATATTTGTGATTAAGTTTCTTATTGACTCTTAAATTATTTTGCATCTTTGTACACTAAACATCATTAACAGATTAACCACTGTTCTGAGGACAAGTTAGTGTTAACCGAATAGTAACACAATTAGCTCTTCGTCCTGCACAGAGATTGGACCCAAATTTATATGACGTTATAATAACTGAATTTAATATTTTCCACCAATAATGTACAGCTCTGCAGAAAAGACAGGAAGATATAAATGTGAAACTGGCTGACATGTGGAGTTATGCGATTTTACTGTGGGAACTGTTCACCAGATTGGTTCCATTCTCTGACAAGCCACCCATGGAGATTGGCACAAAGGTTAGATGTTGCTTTTAAATTCAGTTGTTCGCCTTTTTGAGTGGATAATTAAACCTTTTAAAATGAGATAGTTTCTTAATAAAATTGAATAACTTTTAGCCTCCCCGTGGACATTTTCTAGTCTATGTATTACGTTATTAAATCTTTAATATAGTTGTAATTTTATTTACTAATAATTCCAAAAGATGAAGGTAACTTTATTTACTGATAAAACTGAGTGATATGTGTACGGAGTGGGATTGGTTATTAAATAGATATGTACTAGAATAATAAAAATACGTAAATAACAGAAGTGAAGGTGTAAAATCAACTGTACATTTTACAAATAGTTCGCGCCTGGTATGACCAGGTGGTTAAGGTGTTCGACTCGTAATCCGAGAGTCACGGGTTCGAATCTCCGTCACACCCAACATGCTCGCCCTTTCAGCCATAGGGGCGTTATAATGCTATGATCAATCCCACTATTCCTTGGTAAAAGAGTAGCCCAAGAGTTGGCGGTGGGTGGTGATGACTAGCTGCCTTCCCTCTAGTCTTACACTGCTAAATTATGGACGGCTAACGTAGATAGCCCTCGTGTAGCTTTGCGCGAAATTGAATAACAAACAAACATGTAAATAGTTTAGTTATTAACGTCCATGGTTTCACCATTACCTAGTGACGCTTTCCTTAAGTTCTATAATTATTACATTCCACAAAGTGTTGATGGTTTAAATGATAAATCACATTAAGAATAAGTCAGTTGTTCTGTGAAAATACTTTGAAATTAATATTTATCACAATTTTAAATATTTTATGCTTAGACAACAGTCTTCATTCCCACCATATTTTAAGTACCTTTCATGTGTAAGCATGTCCAATCCACCCCATAGATAAATATTTTATATAGTCGTTCTTTCTCTGGTGAGGCTGTCAGCTTCTTAAGTTCTGTCCACGAAAGAACCAATAAAATTTTCGGTTTTTGTTATGTTTGTTATTCAAATCACCAAGATATCTGTAACTATTATAGAAAACAAACATCAAATATTTATATCTTCCACCAGATTTCTCTAGAAGGATTACGGGTAACGATACCCCCTGGAGTTTCCCAACACATGTCTCGTCTGATCCAGATCTGTATGAACGAAGATCCAAGGAAGCGTCCAACTTTCAATATGGTGCTTCCAATTTTGGAGAAGATGAAATAATATTGTGAAGCCTGGTCCTGAGACTGACGCAAATGCAGTGTCTCGGATAAATCCTTTCTGATTTCTGAGAAAGAGAGAAAAATCACTTTAGTATTTCTGAGTTTCACATCCAAACCAGAACTAGTTATCACTTACTTTGTTTCCACGGTTATTTCTTTTCTACACTGTTGCTGGTTGAATATTTTATGCTGTTTTCATTTCACTGACCTTGTGTTCAAAGCCAGAAATAAATCGCGTTATATGCATTTTAAAAGTTAGATCAAAGAAACTGATTTTCTTTGTGTCTTAGTTTGAAATACATAAATGATATAAAACTTTAGACTTGGTAGTATTGTTTCAACAGGCCCGGCATGGCGAGGTGGTTAGGGGCACCCTACTCGTAATCTGAGGGTCGCAGGTTCGAATCCCGGTAACACCAACCATGATCATGCTATCATCTAAAAGAGTAGCCTAAGAATTGGTGGTGGGTGACTGATAGCCCTGGTTTACAAAGAAATTGAGGCAAGCACAAAAATAGCTGTTTTAACCTAATTTGGGGGTGTTGAATTCAGATTTGAAATCCGTTTTTACTCATCACCTCTAGTTTTAGATATGCATGCTGTACATTTTGTACACATACTGTACATAAAGGCGTATATGCATTCAGAGCTAATTTCTAATATTGTGTGACTTATGTCTTCTTTTTTAGTTATTATGCAATAAATGTAAGTGATAGCATTGTCCTGGCATGGCCGAGCACGTTAAGGCGTGCGCTCGTAATCCGATGGTTGCGCTAAACATGCTCGCCCTCCCAGCCGTGGGAGTGTATAATGTGACGGTCAATCCCACTATTCGTTGGTAAAAGAGTAGCCCAAGAGTTGGCGGTGGGTGGTGATGACTAGTTGCTTTCCCTCTAGTCTTACACTGCTAAATTAGGGACGGCTAGCACAGATAGCCCTCGAGTAGCTTTGTGCGAAATTCCAAAAACAAACAAACAAACGTGATAGCATTATATTATATGACAATATGGAGCTTCTTTTAGAAGCTGTTAAGTACAACCAGTACCAGAGGAGTCTGTGTGGGGACTTCAAGGTCATTGGTCTTCTTATGGGTATGCAAGTGGGCTTCACAAAGTACTGTTGCTTTCTCTGTCTCTGGGATAGTCGAGCTGTATCCCAGCATTACAAGCAGAAAGACTGGGGGTCTAGAGGCACTTTTGTTCCTGGCGAACTCAGCGTCAAGGAGAATCCTCTGGTTGACATGAAGAAGGTGCTTCTTCCTCCTCTCCACATCAAGCTTGGTTTGATGAAGAATTTAGTGAAGGCCATGGACAAAAATGGTGCTGCCTTCCAACACTTGTCTACTGTGTTCCCAGGTTTCAGTGCTGCTAAGCTCAAAGAGGGCATCTTTGTCGGACCTCAAATCCGAGAAGTGCTGAAGGATACTGATTTTGAGGAGCTTCTTACCTTAAAGGAACTGAGAGCATGGGAAGCATTTAAGTCTGTCTGTAGTGGCTTCCTTGGTAACACACGCGTACCAAATTACCAAGCCTGTATTGAGAAGTTGCTAAAGACTTATGAGGATATGGGATGCTGAATGTCACTCAAAATTCATTTTCTCCATTCCCACCTCAACTTTTTCCCTCCAAACCTTGGAGCAGTGAGTGATGAGCACGGAGAAAGATTCCACGAAGACATTACGAAGATGGAAAGCAACTACCAAGGCAAGTGGAAACCCAGCATGATGGGAGACTTCTGCTGGATGCTCTTGCGTGACATCCCGGAGGCAAAATACACCAGATCATCTAAGAAAAACACACTTCTAACTGTCTGCAGTACTATGAATTGTGTACATTGTGTCATCCAAGTATATTTATTCTGTGAATGTTCTTTATCTATCCTGTTTTATCTGTAATAAGCTGCTGCAACTGTTGAAATAAGCACGTATATACTCTGTATATACTAAAATGAGACTATTTAAAAGCCAGAAAACTAGAGGTGATAGAGCAAAACTGTTTATAAATTTGAATTCAGCACACCCAAATCAGTAAAAAACACCTATTCACATTCTTGCCTCAGACAAAAAATACTTTTTTGTAAACCAGTGTAGCCCTCTCGTAGCGTTTAGCGAAATTCAAAACAATTGTTTTTTAAATGAAATAAAAACCAATGTCGGGTTTCCAAAACTGTTGATAAAATTATGTGCAAGTTATACAATATCAATTTTCAGGAAATCTCTAAAATTATAAACTTGACATATTATCTTGATCTGTAGAATAAGTACAAGTTAAACCAAACACACAACCTGTGTATCAAACTGACGTTAAACACAACAACAGTGGATTTGGGTAATGATGAAGATATGTTAACCAGGTAAAAGGTTAAGATAAAAGTATGTAGCTCTCATGTAGCTTTGCGCAAAATTCAAAAAACAAACAAAATAATAAACTACACTGATAAAAATAAACATAATGCGATATTTGTAAAAATAAATGTAGCTTCCAGGGAATCAATTACTTATACTGAAATGAAAAAAAATTACGAGAATTTAAAAATAGAGAAAGATGAAACTGAGGAAGGTGTGCCAAAAGTCAGACATAAGTTGTAATTAGTCACGTTACTTACAACGACAGTTTTTGCAGCTTTTGACAGATGGCAGCACCTACCAGAAAACTGAAATCAGCAAATTTTTATAAAATGGAATCATGTTTGAGATGATGAAGTCTGAAGATTAGTTGACGATAAATCTTTATTTCACGAATTTATCTCTTTATACAATAACTATCATCTTATCTGCTTGATGTTTCTTGTGTTGAAGCAATTGATTTATCTTCTAAATTTATCATAAAACTATGTTAATAATTTTACCAGTTGTCATTCGTTGTTACAATGGTTGCCTATATACACATTTTAAAACAGTTAAATACATTTTTACCATTCAGCACGTTATTGTCCAACGAAGGTTAAAGTATGACCAAACGACAAAATAACAATATTTTAATGTAGAAGTAATAATACCGTCTATATAACAATGTTTGTACTGGTATATACCTCACAATATATTACATACCACATGCTGTCGTGCACTATGCTAAAATTACTGTCCTTTCTCATTAAACATAAAGGGTTACATAAAATACACTACACAATAGCACATACGTAATACTATACTACAGCACACTATACAATAGCACATACGTTATTCTAAACTACAGCACACTACACTCTAGCACATACGTAATACCACACTACAGAACACTACACTGTAGTACATACGTAATACTATACTACAGCACACTACACTATAGCACATACGTAATACTACACTACAGCACACTACACTATAGCACATACGTTATACTATACTACAGTACACTACACTGTAGTACATACGTAATACTATACTACAGCACACTACACTATAGCACATACGTTATACTATACTGCAGCACACTACACTATAGAACATACGTAATACTACACTACAGCACACTACACTATAGCACATACGTAATACTATACTACAGCACACTACACTATAGAACATACGTAATACTACACTACAGCACACTACACTATAGCACATACGTAATACTATACTACAGCACACTACACTATAGAACATACGTAATACTACACTACAGCACACTACACTATAGCACATACGTAATACTACACTACAGCACACTACACTATAGCACATACGTAATACTATACTACAGCACACTACACTATAGTACATACGTTATACTATACTACAGTACACTACACTATTATCTGTTTTTAAAACAATATTCACAACTATCGCAACGTCGTATTAATAACAAAATTTCAGTTCAAAGTAAAACTGTGATGGATATATTAAAATATATATCATAAGATCAATATACTTATGAAAACTTTAAGTTTTTATGATTCTAATATTTTTTGAAATAGAAATATAAAATAGTCCTAACAAACATACTTTCAATATTGGCTTCAAACTTATAGAAGTCCACGAACTTCTTCAGTTCGTATGTAAGAAATTATTAACTTTAAGTTATATTAATGCAGAAGCTAATAAAATTATAAATAACATCTAATTGTCAAAAATAAACATTGGTGGTTAGGCCTACTGGATGAACTAAGATGTAAGACAATGAGTGTTGACAGAAACTTTTAAGCGGTGTTGTGAAGTGTCGTTAAGATGTGATAATTCGGAAAACCTCGATAAATCAATTTCACGAGAAGGCAGTCTCTCGAAAGTCACAGATCAGAACGATGACTGTGTGACCTTACTGATACGGAACCAACTACGGATGAGATAATAACGTTTTTATTAATGTGATGTCTCCGAATTTCTCGTTTGTCATTTATTTTGATGTGAAGTTATCTTCGTGGTGTCGTCTGATAAAAGAGTCTATTAATATTTGTCTGCACAAGTTTTTTTTTCAAATACAGTCAGTGTCCATCAAGGCAGTAACCTCAGTTCTTCGTGTCTGGGGTAAACTTATCAAGTTATTAGGTCTCTGATATTATTTGACATTGGACCCAGAAGCTATGATCCGTCTGGATGTTTAGAAATGTCGTTCATGTGTTGAAGATTTTTCCCTCAGGATATAAACTGTCACACTTTTCCTATATTTCTTCAGGCCTGGATCGGATTTCCCAGCTGACAGTTACACTTAACATGTCTATGAAATACCTAAAAATAGAATCACCGTTTCACTTCTTCCATCATTAGTGCTCGTACACACCTGTAGGGCACATCAGTTATCTAATAGATGGGCCGAGAGTAGAACAAAGGTCAGCGTGCTGGACCATGGCTGTATTTACCAACATTGATATCTTGTTAGTGAAGAAAAAAGAAAGTACACTCCGCACACTGGGGTTCTAAGTGGGTTATTATATAGACAATCAAATCACACTGCTAGTTCAGATCAGAGTAGCCTGTTATTATATAGACAATCACCTCGCAGAATTAGTTCAGATCAGAGTAGCCCGTAATTATATAAATAATCAAATCACACTATTAGTTCAGATCAGAGTAACCTGTCATTATATAGACAATCAAATCACACTGTTAGTTCAGATCAGAGTTACCCGTAATTATAAAGACAATCAAATCACACTTTTCGTTCAGATCAGAGTAGCCCGTAATTATATAGATAATCAAATCGCACTATTAGTTCAGATCAGAGTAACCTGTTATTATATAGATAATCAAACCACACTATCAGTTAAGAGTAGCCTATTATTTTATAGATAAGCAAATCACACAATTAGTTCAGATCAGAGTAGCCCGTAATTATATAAATAATCAAATCACACTGTTAGTTCAGATCAGAGTAGCCTGATATTATGTAGATAATCAAATCACACTATTATTTCAGATCAGAGTAGCATGTTATTATATAGATAATCAAACCACACTATCAGTTATGAGTAGTCTATTATTATATAGATAATCAAACCACACTATTAGTTAAGATCAGAGTAGTGGGTAATTATATAAATAATCAAATCACACTGTTAGTTCAGATCAGAGTAATTTGTTATTATATAGATAATCAAATCACACTATTAGTTCAGATCAGAGTAGCCCGTAATTATATAATCAAATCACACTATCAGTTCAGATCAGTGTAGCCTGTTATTATATACATAATCAAATCACACTATTAGTTCAGATCAGAATAACTTGATATTATATACATAATCAAACACCACTATTACTTCAGATCAGAGTAGCCCGTAATTATATAAATAATAAAATCACACTGTTACTTCAGAACAGAGTAACCTGTAATTATATAGATAATCAATTCGCACTATCAGTTCAGTTCAGAGTAACATGTTATTATATAGATAATCAAACCACACTATCAGTTCAGAGTAGCCTATTATTATATACACAATCAAACCACACTATCACTTCAGATCAGAGAAACCTGTTATTATATAGAATATCAAATCACACTATCAGTTGAGATCAGAGTAACCTGTTATTATATACATAATCAAACCACACTCTCAGTTCAGATCAGAGTAGCCTATTATTATATAGATAATAAAATTACACTATTAGTTCAGATCAGAGAAACATGTTATTATATAGATAATCAAATCACACTGCTAGTTCAGATCAGAGTAGCCTGTTATTATGTAGATAATCAAACCACACTATCAGTTCAGATCAGAGTAACCTGTTATTATATAGACAATCAAATCACACTGTTAGTTCAGATCAGAGTAGCACGTAATTATATAGATAATCAAATCGCACTATTAGTTCAGATCAGAGTAACCTGTTATTATATAGATAATCAAACCACACTATCAGTTCAGAGTAACCTATTATTTTATAGATAATCAAACCACACTATCAGTTCAGATCAGAGTAACCTGTTATTATATAGACAATCAAATCACACTATTAGTTCAGATCAGAGTAACATGTTATTATATAGATAATCAAACCACACTATCAGTTCAGATCAGAGTAACCTGTTATTATATAGACAATCAAATCACACTGTTAGTTCAGATCAGAGTAGCACGTAATTATATAAATAATCAAACCACACTATTATTTCAGTTCAGAGTAACATGTTATTATATAGATTATCAAACCACACTATCAGTTCAGAGTAGTCTATTATTATATAGATAATCAAACCACACTATCAGTTCAGAGTAGCCTATTATTATATAAATAATCAAATCACACTATTAGTTAAGATCAAAGTAGTCCGGAATTATATAAATAATCAAATCACACTGTTAGTTCAGATCAAAATAATTTGTTATTATATAGATAATCAAATCACACTATTAGTTCAGATCAGAGTAGCCTGTTATTATATAGATAATCAAATCACACTATTAGGTCAGATCAGAGTAGCCCGTAATTATATAGATAATCAAATCACACTATCAGTTCAGATCAGTGCAGCCTGTTATTATATACATAATCAAATCACACTATTAGTTCAGATAAGAATAACCTGACATTATATACATAATCAAATCACACTATTACTTCAGATCAGAGTAGCCCGTAATTATATAAATAATAAAATCACACTGTTAGTTCAGATCAGAGTAACATGTAATTATATAAATAATGAAATCACACTGTTAGTTAAGATCAGAGTAACCTGTTATTATATAGATAATCAAATCACACTATCAGTTCAGATCAGAGTAACCTGTTATTATATACATAATCAAACCATACTCTCAGTTCAGCTCAGAGTAGCCTATTATTATATAGATAATAAAATCACACTATTAGTTCAGATCAGAGAAACCTGTTATTATATAGATAATCAAATCACACTATTAGTTCAGATCAGAGGAACTTGTTATTAAATAGATAATCAAATCACACTATTAGTTCAGATCAGAGTAACCTGTTATTATATAGATAATCAAATTACACTTTTAGTTCAGATCAGAGTAACCTGTTATTATATAGATAATCAAATCACACTATCAGTTCAGATCAGAGTTACTCAAGATTTGGCGGTGGTTCCACTGAATACTTTCCTTCTATTTAGTTTATCAGTTTAAATTCAGGAACATTTAATTAGGGACAGTTAACCTTTAGGAGGCTTAACTCGGCTAAACGAAAAACAAATAACATTCCTTGTTAATGTTTCTGATTTCTTGGAATACGTTTTAATACAGTTTAATCGCACCGTAATATCTTTACTCTCAAAGTGACTCTCAGTTTGTTACAGTTCCAGTCAGAATCATAGAATTGAGCTCCCGAATCTTCTTTCAAGTTGTTATCCCTTATTAATCCGTTTTATGTCAGAGAGTATTAACACATGTTTCAGAGGATCGTTTAACCGGAACTGGTGTAAAACAGTTCTGTCTGGTTGTTAAAACATCAAAGACAAAAACATTCAAATGATATGTTTCTTAACAACAGCACAGAGTGCAATATTTACTCCGTGTTCCGCGTAATAGTTAACTTTTGCACAAAGTGTCCTGTGTAATACCAGTTATTCATAGTGTGAAGCGTAAAAGGTGATGTGAAAAATATAAGAAAACTTTAACTTAGATCTAGGTTGATTGGACAAATTTTGATTAAAAGTTTCTTTAGCTTTGTAACACGCTAGGTGATTGGTACAATGTATAGTTCTTATTTATTTCACTTTAATAAATTTTAATTTGAATCTAATATTTCGATATTGATTGGTTCGGTCAATGGTTCTGGAGTTTTTCTGGAGTGTTGGTTGGTTTAGTCTAGTGTACTGACACATTTTTAACATGTTTCTAGATGAATCTAACAAGCTATGTTGGTTGGTTTAGTCTAGTGTGCTGACACATTTTTAACATGTTTCTAGATGAATCTAACAAGCTATGTTGGTTGGTTTAGTCTAGTGTGCTGACACATTTTTAACATGTTTCTAGATGAATCTAACAAGCTATGTTGGTTGGTTTAGTCTAGTGTGCTGATATATTTTTAACATGTTTCTAGATGAATCTAACAAGCTATGTTGGTTGGTTTAGTCTAGTGTACTGATATATTTTTAACATGTTTCTAGATGAATCTAACAAGCTATGTTGGTTGGTTTAGTCTAGTGTACTGATATATTTTTAACATGTTTCTAGATGAATCTAACAAGCTATGTTGGTTGGTTTAGTCTAGTGTACTGATATATTTTTAACATGTTTCTAGATGAATCTAACAAGCTATGTTGGTTGGTTTAGTCTAGTGTACTGATATATTTTCAACATGTTTCTAGATGAATCTAACAAGCTATGTTGGTTTGTTTAGTCTAGTGTACTGATATATTTTTAACATGTTTCTAGATGAATCTAACAAGCTATGTTGGTTGATTTAGTCTAGTGTGCTAATATATTTTTAACATGTTTCTAGATGAATCTAACAAGCTATAATGGTTGGTTTAGTCTAGTGTACTGATATATTTTTAACATGTTTCTAGATGAATCTAACAACCTATGTTGGTTGGTTTAGTCTAGTGTACTGATATATTTTTAACATGTTTCTAAATGATTCTAACAAACTATGCTGGTTGGTTTAGTCTAGTGTACTGATATATTTTTAACATGTTTCTAGATGAATCTAACAAGCTATGCTGGTTGGTTTAGCCTAGTGTACTGATATATTTTTAACATGTTTCTAGATGAATCTAACAAGCTATGTTGGTTGGTTTAGTCTAGTGTGCTGATATATTTTTAACATGTTTCTAGATGAATCTAACAAGCTATGTTGGTTGGTTTAGTCTAGTGTACTGATATATTTTTAACATGTTTCTAGATGAATCTAACAAGCTATGTTGGTTGATTTAGTCTAGTGTGCTGATATATTTTTAACATGTTTCTAGATGAATCTAACAAGCTATGCTGGTTGGTTTAGCCTAGTGTACTGATATATTTTTAACATGTTTCTAGATGAATCTAACAAGCTATGTTGGTTGGTTTAGTCTAGTGTGCTGATATATTTTTAACATGTTTCTAGATGAATCTAACAAGCTATGTTGGTTGGTTTAGTCTAGTGTACTGATATATTTTTAACATGTTTCTAGATGAATCTAACAAGCTATGTTGGTTGGTTTAGTCTAGTGTACTGATATATTTTTAACATGTTTCTAGATGAATCTAACAAGCTATGTTGGTTGGTTTAGTCTACTGTACTGATATATTTTTAACATGTTTCTAGATGAATCTAACAAGCTATGTTGGTTGGTTTAGTCTAGTGTACTGATATATTTTCAACATGTTTCTAGATGAATCTAACAAGCTATGTTGGTTTGTTTAGTCTAGTGTACTGATATATTTTTAACATGTTTCTAGATGAATCTAACAAGCTATGTTGGTTGATTTAGTCTAGTGTGCTAATATATTTTTAACATGTTTCTAGATGAATCTAACAAGCTATAATGGTTGGTTTAGTCTAGTGTGCTAATATATTTTTAACATGTTTCTAGATGAATCTAACAAGCTATGTTGGTTGGTTTAGTCTAGTGTACTGATATATTTTTAACATGTTTCTAGTTGAATCTAACAAGCTATGTTGGTTGGTTTAGTCTAGTGTGCTGATATATTTTTAACATGTTTCTAGATGAATCTAACAAGCTATGTTGGTTGGTTTAGTCTAGTGTGCTGATATATTTTTAACATGTTTCTAGGTGAATCTAACAAGCTATGTTGGTTGGTTTAGTCTAGTGTGCTGACACATTTTTAAC
This sequence comes from Carcinoscorpius rotundicauda, assembly GCA_011833715.1. NCBI lineage: Eukaryota > Metazoa > Arthropoda > Merostomata > Xiphosura > Limulidae > Carcinoscorpius > Carcinoscorpius rotundicauda. Next base: position 98,607,969 of record CM022396.1, on the reverse strand, counting down.
ATGTTTCTAGATGAATCTAACAAGTTATTTTGGTTGGTTTAGTCTAGTGTGCTGATATATTTTTAACATGTTTCTAGATGAATCTAACAAGCTATGTTGGTTGGTTTAGTCTAGTGTACTGATATATTTTTAACATGTTTCTAGGTGAATCTAACAAGCTATGTTGGTTGGTTTAGTCTAGTGTACTGATATACTTTTAACATGTTTTTAGATAAATCTAACAAGTTATGTTGGTTGGTTTAGTCTAGTGTACTGATATATTTTTAACATGTTTCTAGATGAATTTAACAAGCTATGTTGGTTGGTTTAGTCTAGTGTACTGATATATTTTTAACATGTTTCTAGGTGAATCTAACAAGCTATGTTGGTTGGGTTAGTCTAGTGTACTGATATATTTTTAACATGTTTCTAGATAAATCTAACAAGCTATGTTGGTTGGTTTAGTCTAGTGTACTGATATATTTTTAACATGTTTCTAGGTGAATCTAACAAGCTATGTTGGTTGGTTTAGTCTAGTGTACTGATATATTTTTAACATGTTTCTAGGTGAATCTGACAAGCTATGTTGGTTGGTTTAGTCTAGTGTACTGATATATTTTTAACATGTTTCTAAATGATTCTAACAAGCTATGCTGGTTGGTTTAGTCTAGTGTACTGATATATTTTAACATGTTTTTAGATGAATCTAACAAGCTATGCTGGTTGGTTTAGCCTAGTGTACTGATATATTTTTAACATGTTTCTAGATGAATCTAACAAGCTATGTTGGTTTATTTAGTCTAGTGTGCTGATATATTTTTAACATGTTTCTAGATGAATCTAACAAGCTATGTTGGTTGGTTTAGTCTAGTGTACTGATATATTTTTAACATGTTTCTAGATGAATCTAACAAGCTATGTTGGTTGATTTAGTCTTGTGTGCTGATATATTTTTAACATGTTTCTAGATGAATCTAACAAGCTATACTGGTTGGTTTAGCCTAGTGTACTGATATATTTTTTACATCTTTCTAGATGAATCTAACAAGCTATGTTGGTTGGTTTAGTGTAGTGTGCTGATATATTTTTAACATGTTTCTAGATGAATCTAACAAGCTATGTTGGTTGGTTTAGTCTAGTGTACTGATATATTTTTAACATGTTTCTAGATGAATCTAACAAGCTATGTTGGTTGGTTTAGTCTAGTGTACTGATATATTTTTAACATGTTTCTAGATGAATCTAACAAGCTATGTTGGTTGGTTTAGTCTAGTGTACTGATATATTTTTAACATGTTTCTAGATGAATCTAACAAGCTATGTTGGTTGGTTTAGTCTAGTGTACTGATATATTTTCAACATGTTTCTAGATGAATCTAACAAGCTATGTTGGTTTGTTTAGTCTAGTGTACTGATATATTTTTAACATGTTTCTAGATGAATCTAACAAGCTATGTTGGTTGATTTAGTCTAGTGTGCTAATATATTTTTAACATAATTCTAGATGAATCTAACAAGCTATAATGGTTGGTTTAGTCTAGTGTACTGATATATTTTTAACATGTTTCTAGATGAATCTAACAACCTATGTTGGTTGGTTTAGTCTAGTGTACTGATATATTTTTAACATGTTTCTAAATGATTCTAACAAGCTATGCTGGTTGGTTTAGTCTAGTGTACTGATATATTTTTAACATGTTTCTAGATGAATCTAACAAGCTATGATGGTTGGTTTAGCCTAGTGTACTGATATATTTTTAACATGTTTCTAGATGAATCTAACAAGCTATGTTGGTTTATTTAGTCTAGTGTGCTGATATATTTTTAACATGTTTCTAGATGAATCTAACAAGCTATGTTGGTTGGTTTAGTCTAGTGTACTGATATATTTTTGACATGTTTCTAGATGAATCTAACAAGCTATGTTGGTTGATTTAGTCTAGTGTGCTGATATATTTTTAACATGTTTCTAGATGAATCTAACAAGCTATGCTGGTTGGTTTAGCCTAGTGTACTGATATATTTTTTACATCTTTCTAGATGAATCTAACAAGCTATGTTGGTTGGTTTAGTCTAGTGTGCTGACACATTTTTAACATGTTTCTAGATGAATCTAACAAGCTATGTTGGTTTGTTTAGTCTACTGTACTGATATATTTTTAACATGTTTCTAGATGAATCTAACAAGCTATGTTGGTTGGTTTAGTCTAGTGTACTGATATATTTTTAACATGTTTCTAGATGAATCTAACAAGCTATGTTGGTTGGTTTAGTCTAGTGTACTGATATATTTTTAACATGTTTCTAGGTGAATCTAACAAGCTATGTTGGTTGGTTCAGTCTAGTGTACTGATATATTTTTAACATGTTTCTAAATGAATCTAACAAGCTATGTTGGTTGGTTTGGTCTAGTTTGCTGATATATTTTTAACATGTTTCTAGATGAATCTAACAAGCTATGTTGGTTGGTTTAGTCTAGTGTGCTAATATATTTTGAACATGTTTCTAGATGAATCTAACAAGCTATGTTGGTTGGTTTAGTCTAGTGTGCTTATATATTTTTAACATGTTTCTAGATGAATCTAACAAGCTATGTTGGTTGGTTTAGTCTAGTGTGCTGATATATTTTTAACATGTTTTTAGATAAATCTAACAAGCTATGTTGGTTGGTTTAGTCTAGTGTGCTGACTCATTTTTAACATGTTTCTAGATGAATCTAACAAGCTATGTTGGTTGGTTTAGTCTAGTGTGCTGATATATTTTTAACATGTTTCTAGGTGAATCTAACAAGCTATGTTGGTTGGTTTAGTCTAGTGTGCTGACACATTTTTAACATGTTTCTAGATGAATCTAACAAGTTATGTTGGTTGGTTTAGTCTAGTGTACTGATATATTTTTAACATGTTTCTAGATGAATCTAACAAGCTATGTTGGTTGGTTTAGTCTAGTGTACTGATATATTTTTAACATGTTTCTAGATGAATCTCACAAGCTATGTTGGTTGGTTTAGTCTAGTGTACTGATATATTTTTAACATGTTTTTAGATAAATCTAACAAGCTATGCTGGTTGGTTTAGTCTAGTGTACTGATATATTTTTAACATGTTTCTAGGTGAATCTAACAAGCTATGTTGGTTGGTTTAGTCTAGTGTGCTGATATATTTTTAACATGTTTCTAGATGAATCTAACAAGCTATGTTGGTTGGTTTAGTCTATTGTGCTAATATATTTTAAACATGTTTCTAGACGAATCTAACAAGCTATGTTGGTTGGTTTAGTCTAGTGTACTGATATATTTTTAACATGTTTCTAGATGAATCTAACAAGCTATGTTGGTTGGTTTAGTCTAGTGTGCTGACTCATTTTTAACATGTTTCTAGATGAATGTAACAAGCTATGTTGGTTGGTTTAGTCTAGTGTGCTGATATATTTTTAACATGTTTCTAGATAAATCTAACGAGCTATGTTGGTTGGTTTAGTCTAGTGTGCTAATATATTTTAAACATGTTTCTAGATAAATCTAACAAGCTATGTTGGTTGGTTTAGTCTAGTGTACTGATATATTTTTAACATGTTGTTAGATAAATCTAACAAGCTATGTTGGTTGGTTTAGTCTAGTGTGCTAATATATTTTAAACATGTTTCTAGATAAATCTAACAATCTATGTTGGTTGGTTTAGTCTAGTGTACTAACATATTTTTAACATGTTTTTAGATAAATCTAACAAGCTATGTTGGTTGGTTTAGTCTAGTGTACTGATATATTTTTAACATGTTTTTAGATAAATCTAACAAGCTATGTTGGTTGGTTTAGTCTAGTGTACTGATATATTTTTAACATGTTTCTAGATTAATCTAACAAGCTATGTTGGTTGGTTTAGTCTAGTGTACTGATATATTTTTAACATGTTTCTAGATAAATCTAACAAGCTATGTTGGTTGGTTTAGTCTAGTGTACTGATATATTTTTAACATGTTTTTAGATAAATCTAACAAGCTATTTTGGTTGGTTTAGTCTAGTGTACTGATATATTTTTAACATGTTTCTAGGTGAATCTAACAAGCTATGTTGGTTGGTTTAGTCTAGTGTACTGATATATTTTTAACATGTTTTTAGATAAATCTAACAAGCTATGTTGGTTGGTTTAGTCTAGTGTACTGATATATTTTTAACATGTTTCTAGATGAATCTAACAAGCTATGTTGGTTGGTTTAGTCTAGTGTGCTGATATATTTTTAACATGTTTCTAGATAAATCTAACAAGCTATGTTGGTTGGTTTAGTCTAGTGTACTGATATATTTTTAACATGTTTTTAGATAAATCTAACAAGCTATGTTGGTTGGTTTAGTCTAGTGTACTGATATATTTTTAACATGTTTTTAGATAAATCTAACAAGCTATGTTGGTTGGTTTAGTCTAGTGTGCTAATATATTTTAAACATGTTTCTATATAAATCTAACAATCTATGTTGGTTGGTTTAGTCTAGTGTACTGATATATTTTTAACATGTTTTTAGATAAATCTAACAAGCTATGTTGGTTGGTTTAGTCTAGTGTACTGATATATTTTTAACATGTTTCTAGGTGAATCTAACAAGCTATGTTGGTTGGTTTAGTCTAGTGTACTGATATATTTTTAACATGTTTTTAGATAAATCTAACAAGCTATGTTGGTTGGTTTAGTCTAGTGTACTGATATATTTTTAACATCTTTCTAGATGAATCTAACAAGCTATGTTGGTTGGTTTAGTCTAGTGTACTGATATATTTTTAACATGTTTCTAGGTGAATCTAACAAGCTATGTTGGTTGGTTTAGTCTAGTGTGCTGATATATTTTTAACATGTTTCTAGATGAATCTAACAAGCTATGTTGGTTGGTTTAGTCTAGTGTGCTGATATATTTTTAACATGTTTCTAGGTGAATCTAACAAGCTATGTTGGTTGGTTTAGTCTAGTGTGCTGACACATTTTTAACATGTTTCTGGATGAATCTAACAAGTTATTTTCGTTGGTTTAGTCTAGTGTGCTGATATATTTTTAACATGTTTCTAGATGAATCTAACAAGCTATGTTGGTTGGTTTAGTCTAGTGTACTGATATATTTTTAACATGTTTCTAGGTGAATCTAACAATCTATGTTGGTTGGTTTAGTCTAGTGTACTGATATATTTTTAACATGTTTTTAGATAAATCTAACAAGCTATGTTGGTTGGTTTAGTCTAGTGTACTGATATATTTTTAACATGTTTCTAGATGAATCTAACAAGCTATGTTGGTTGGTTTAGTCTAGTGTACTGATATATTTTTAACATGTTTCTAGGTGAATCTAACAAGCTATGTTGGTTGGTTTAGTCTAGTGTACTGATATATTTTTAACATGTTTCTAGATGAATCTAACAAGCTATGTTGGTTGGTTTAGTCTAGTGTGTTAATATATTTTAAACATGTTTCTAGATAAATCTAACAAGCTATGTTGGTTGGTTTAGTCTAGTGTACTAATATATTTTTAACATATTTTTAGATAAATCTAACAAGCTATGTTGGTTGGTTTAGTCTAGTGTGCTAATATATTTTAAACATGTTTCTAGATAAATCTAACAATCTATGTTGGTTGGTTTAGTCTAGTGTGCTAATATATTTTTAACATGTTTCTAGATGAATCTAACAAGCTATGTTGGTTGGTTTAGTCTAGTGTGCTGATATATTTTTAACATGTTTCTAGGTGAATCTAACAAGCTATGTTGGTTGGTTTAGTCTAGTGTACTGATATATTTTTAACATGTTTCTAGATGAATCTAACAAGCTATGTTGGTTGGTTTAGTCTAGTGTGCTAATATATTTTAAACATGTTTCTAGATAAATCTAACAAGCTATGTTGGTTGGTTTAGTCTAGTGTACTGATATATTTTTAACATGTTTTTAGATAAATCTAACAAGCTATGTTGGTTGGTTTGGTCTAGTGTACTGATATATTTTTAACATGTTTCTAGGTGAATCTAACAAGTTATGTTGGTTGGTTTAGTCTCGTGTACTGATATATTTTTAACATGTTTTTAGATAAATCTAACAAGCTATGTTGGGTTGTTTAGTCTAGTGTACTGATATATTTTTAACATGTTTCTAGATGAATCTAACAAGCTATGTTGGTTGGTTTAGTCTAGTGTACTGATATATTTTTAACATGTTTCTAGGTGAATCTAACAAGCTATGTTGGTTGGTTTAGTCTAGTGTACTGATATATTTTTAACATGTTTTTAGATAAATCTAACAAGCTATGTTGGTTGGTTTAGTCTAGTGTACTGATATATTTTTAACATGTTTCTAGATGAATCTAACAAGCTATGTTGGTTGGTTTAGTCTAGTGTGCTGATATATTTTTAACATGTTTCTAGATGAATCTAACAAGCTATGTTGGTTGGTTTAGTCTAGTGTGCTGATATATTTTTAACATGTTTCTAGGTGAATCTAACAAGCTATGTTGGTTGGTTTAGTCTAGTGTGCTGACACATTTTTAACATGTTTCTAGATGAATCTAACAAGTTATTTTGGTTGGTTTAGTCTAGTGTGCTGATATATTTTTAACATGTTTCTAGATGAATCTAACAAGCTATGTTGGTTGGTTTAGTCTAGTGTACTGATATATTTTTAACATGTTTCTAGGTGAATCTAACAAGCTATGTTGGTTGGTTTAGTCTAGTGTACTGATATATTTTTAACATGTTTTTAGATAAATCTAACAAGCTATGTTGGTTGGTTTAGTCTAGTGTACTGATATATTTTTAACATGTTTCTAGATGAATTTAACAAGCTATGTTGGTTGAATTAGTCTAGTGTACTGATATATTTTTAACATGTTTCTAGGTGAATCTAACAAGCTATGTTGGTTGGTTTAGTCTAGTGTACTGATATATTTTTAACATGTTTCTAGATAAATCTAACAAGCTATGTTGGTTGGTTTAGTCTAGTGTACTGATATATTTTTAACATGTTTCTAGGTGAATCTAACAAGCTATGTTGGTTGGTTTAGTCTAGTGTACTGATATATTTTTAACATGTTTCTAGATGAATCTAACAAGCTATGTTGGTTGGTTTAGTCTAGTGTACTGATATATTTTTAACATGTTTCTAGTTGAATCTAACAAGCTATGTTGGTTGGTTTAGTCTAGTGTGCTGATATATTTTTAACATGTTTCTAGATGAATCTAACAAGCTATGTTGGTTAGTTTAGTCTAGTGTGCTGATATATTTTTAACATGTTTCTAGGTGAATCTAACAAGCTATGTTAGTTGGTTTAGTCTAGTGTGCTGACACATTTTTAACATGTTTCTAGATGAATCTAACAAGTTATTCTGGTTGGTTTAGTCTAGTGTGCTGATATATTTTTAACATGTTTCTAGATGAATCTAACAAGCTATGTTGGTTGGTTTAGTCTAGTGTACTGATATATTTTTAACATGTTTCTAGGTGAATCTAACAATCTATGTTGGTTGGTTTAGTCTAGTGTACTGATATATTTTTAACATGTTTTTAGATAAATCTAACAAGCTATGTTGGTTGGTTTAGTCTAGTGTACTGATATATTTTTAACATATTTTTAGATAAATCTAACAAGCTATGTTGGTTGGTTTAGTCTAGTGTGCTAATATATTTTAAACATGTTTCTATATAAATCTAACAATCTATGTTGGTTAGTTTAGTCTTGTGTACTGATATATTTTTAACATGTTTTTAGATAAATCTAACAAGCTATGTTGGTTGGTTTAGTCTAGTGTACTGATATATTTTTAACATGTTTCTAGGTGAATCTAACAAGCTATGTTGGTTGGTTTAGTCTAGTGTACTGATATATTTTTAACATGTTTTTAGATAAATCTAACAAGCTATGTTGGTTGGTTTAGTCTAGTGTACTGATATATTTTTAACATCTTTCTAGATGAATCTAACAAGCTATGTTGGTTGGTTTAGTCTAGTGTACTGATATATTTTTAACATGTTTCTAGGTGAATCTAACAAGCTATGTTGGTTGGTTTAGTCTAGTGTACTGATATATTTTTAACATGTTTTTAGATAAATCTAACAAGCTATGTTGGTTGGTTTAGTCTAGTGTACTGATATATTTTTAACATGTTTCTAGGTGAATCTAACAAGCTATGTTGGTTGGTTTAGTCTAGTTGTACTGATATATTTTTAACATGTTTCTAGATGAATCTAACAAGCTATGTTGGTGGTTTAGTCTAGTGTGCTAATATATTTTAAACATGTTTCTAGATAAATCTAACAAGCTATGTTGGTTGGTTTAGTCTAGTGTACTGATATATTTTTAACATGTTTTTAGATAAATCTAATAAGCTATGTGGTTGGTTTAGTCTAGTGTGCTAATATATTTTAAACATGTTTCTAGATAAATCTAACAATCTATGTTGGTTGGTTTAGTCTAGTGTGCTAATATATTTTTAACATGTTTCTAGATGAATCTAACAAGCTATGTTGTTGGTTTAGTCTAGTGTGCTGATATATTTTAACTGTTTCTAGGTGAATCTAACAAGCTATGTTGGTTGGTTTAGTCTAGTGTACTGATATATTTTTAACATGTTTCTAGATGAATCTAACAAGCTATGTTGGTTGGTTTAGTCTAGTGTGCTAATATATTTTAAACATGTTTCTAGATAAATCTAACAAGCTATGTTGGTTGGTTTAGTCTAGTGTACTGATATATTTTTAACATGTTTTTAGATAAATCTAACAAGCTATGTTGGTTGGTTTAGTCTAGTGTACTGATATATTTTAACATGTTTCTAGGTGAATCTAACAAGTTATGTTGGTTGGTTTAGTCTCGTGTACTGATATATTTTTAACATGTTTTTAGATAAATCTAACAAGCTATGTTGGTTGGTTTAGTCTAGTGTACTGATATATTTTTAACATGTTTCTAGATGAATCTAACAAGCTATGTTGGTTGGTTTAGTCTAGTGTACTGATCTATTTTTAACATGTTTCTAGGTGAATCTAACAAGCTATGTTGGTTGGTTTAGTCTAGTGTACTGATATATTTTTAACATGTTTTTAGATAAATCTAACAAGCTATGTTGGTTGGTATAGTCTAGTGTACTGATATATTTTTAACATGTTTCTAGGTGAATCTAACAAGTTATGTTGGTTGGTTTAGTCTCGTGTACTGATATATTTTTAACATGTTTTTAGATAAATCTAACAAGCTATGTTGGTTGGTTTAGTCTAGTGTACTGATATATTTTTAACATGTTTCTAGATGAATCTAACAAGCTATGTTGGTTGGTTTAGTCTAGTGTACTGATATATTTTTAACATGTTTCTAGGTGAATCTAACAAGCTATGTTGGTTGGTTTAGTCTAGTGTACTGATATATTTTTAACATGTTTTTAGATAAATCTAACAAGCTATGTTGGTTGGTTTAGTCTAGTGTACTGATATATTTTTAACATGTTTCTAGATGAATCTAACAAGCTATGTTGGTTGGTTTAGTCTAGTGTACTGATATATTTTTAACATGTTTCTAGTTGAATCTAACAAGCTATGTTGGTTGGTTTAGTCTAGTGTGCTGATATATTTTTAACATGTTTCTAGATGAATCTAACAAGCTATGTTGGTTGGTTTAGTCTAGTGTGCTGATATATTTTTAACATGTTTCTAGGTGAATCTAACAAGCTATGTTGGTTGGTTTAGTCTAGTGTTCTGACACATTTTTAACATGTTTCTAGATGAATCTAACAAGTTATTTTGGTTGGTTTAATCTAGTGTGCTGATATATTTTTAACATGTTTCTAGATGAATCTAACAAGCTATGTTGGTTGGTTTAGTGTAGTGTACTGATATATTTTTAACATGTTTCTAGGTGAATCTAACAAACTATGTTGGTTGGTTTAGTCTAGTGTACTGATATATTTTTAACATGTTTTTAGATAAATCTAACAAGCTATGTTGGTTGGTTTAGTCTAGTGTACTGATATATTTTTAACATGTTTCTAGATGAATTTAACAAGCTATGTTGGTTGGTTTAGTCTAGTGTACTGATATATTTTTAACATGTTTCTAGGTGAATCTAACAGCTATGTTGGTTGGTTTAGTCTAGTGTACTGATATATTTTTAACATGTTTCTAGATAAATCTAACAAGCTATGTTGGTTGGTTTAGTCTAGTGTACTGATATATTTTTAACATGTTTCTAGGTGAATCTAACAAGCTATGTTGGTTGGTTTAGTCTAGTGTACTGATATATTTTTAACATGTTTCTAGATGAATCTAACAAGCTATGTTGGTTGGTTTAGTCTAGTGTACTGATATATTTTTAACATGTTTCTAGTTGAATCTAACAAGCTATGTTGGTTGGTTTAGTCTAGTGTGCTGATATATTTTTAACATGTTTCTAGGTGAATCTAACAGGCTATGTTGGTTGGTTTAGTCTAGTGTGCTGACACATTTTTAACATGTTTCTAGATGAATCTAACAAGTTATTTTGGTTGGTTTAGTCTAGTGTGCTGATATATTTTTAACATGTTTCTAGATGAATCTAACAAGCTATGTTGGTTGGTTTAGTCTAGGTTACTGATATATTTTAACATGTTTCTAGGTGAATCTAACAATCTAATGTTGGTTGGTTTAGTCTAGTGTACTGATATATTTTTAACATGTTTTTAGATAAATCTAACAAGCTATGTTGGTTGGTTTAGTCTAGTGTACTGATATATTTTTAACATGTTTTTAGATAAATCTAACAACCTATGTTGGTTGGTTTAGTCTAGTGTGCTAATATATTTTAAACATGTTTCTATATAAATCTAACAATCTATGTTGGTTGGTTTAGTCTTGTGTACTGATATATTTTTAACATGTTTTTAGATAAATCTAACAAGCTATGTTGGTTGGTTTAGTCTAGTGTACTGATATATTTTAACATGTTTCTAGGTGAATCTAACAAGCTATGTTGGTTGGTTTAGTCTAGTGTACTGATATATTTTTAACATGTTTTTAGATAAATCTAACAAGCTATGTTGGTTGGTTTAGTCTAGTGTACTGATATATTTTTAACATCTTTCTAGATGAATCTAACAAGCTATGTTGGTTGGTTTAGTCTAGTGTACTGATATATTTTTAACATGTTTCTAGGTGAATCTAACAAGCTATGTTGGTTGGTTTAGTCTAGTGTGCTGATATATTTTTAACATGTTTCTAGATGAATCTAACAAGCTATGTTGGTTGGTTTAGTCTAGTGTGCTGATATATTTTTAACATGTTTCTAGGTGAATCTAACAAGCTATGTTGGTTGGTTTAGTCTAGTGTGCTGACACATTTTTAACATGTTTGTAAATGAATCTAACAAGTTATTTTGGTTGGTTTAGTCTAGTGTGCTGATATATTTTTAACATGTTTCTAGATGAATCTAACAAGCTATGTTGGTTGGTTTAGTCTAGTGTACTGATATATTTTTAACATGTTTCTAGGTGAATCTAACAAGCTATGTTGGTTGGTTTAGTCTAGTGTACTGATATATTTTTAACATGTTTTTAGATAAATCTAACAAGCTATGTTGGTTGGTTTAGTCTAGTGTACTGATATATTTTTAACATGTTTCTAGGTGAATCTAACAAGCTATGTTGGTTGGTTTAGTCTAGTGTACTGATATATTTTTAACATGTTTCTAGGTGAATCTAACAAGCTATGTTGGTTGGTTTAGTCTAGTGTACTGATATATTTTTAACATGTTTCTAGATGAATCTAACAAGCTATGTTGGTTGGTTTAGTCTAGTGTGCTAATATATTTTAAACATGTTTCTAGATAAATCTAACAAGCTATGTTGGTTGGTTTAGTCTAGTGTACTGATATATTTTTAACATGTTTTTAGATAAATCTAACAAGCTATGTTGGTTGGTTTAGTCTAGTGTGCTAATATATTTTAAACATGTTTCTAGATAAATCTAACAATCTATGTTGGTTGGTTTAGTCTAGTGTGCTAATATATTTTTAACATGTTTCTAGATGAATCTAACAAGCTATGTTGGTTGGTTTAGTCTAGTGTGCTGATATATTTTTAACATGTTTCTAGGTGAATCTAACAAGCTATGTTGGTTGGTTTAGTCTAGTGTACTGATATATTTTTAACATGTTTCTAGATGAATCTAACAAGCTATGTTGGTTGGTTTAGTCTAGTGTGCTAATATATTTTAAACATGTTTCTAGATAAATCTAACAAGCTATGTTGGTTGGTTTAGTCTAGTGTACTGATATATTTTTAACATGTTTTTAGATAATCTAACAAGCTATGTTGGTTGGTTTAGTCTAGTGTACTGATATATTTTAACATGTTTCTAGGTGAATCTAACAAGTTATGTTGGTTGGTTTAGTCTCGTGTACTGATATATTTTTAACATGTTTTTAGATAAATCTAACAAGCTATGTTGGTTGGTTTAGTCTAGTGTACTGATATATTTTTAACATGTTTCTAGATGAATCTAACAAGCTATGTTGGTTGGTTTAGTCTAGTGTACTGATATATTTTTAACATGTTTTTAGATAAATCTAACAAGCTATGTTGGTTGGTTTAGTCTAGTGTACTGATATATTTTTAACATGTTTTTAGATAAATCTAACAAGCTATGTTGGTTGGTTTAGTCTAGTGTACTGATATATTTTTAACATGTTTCTAGATGAATCTAACAAGCTATGTTGGTTGGTTTAGTCTAGTGTACTGATATATTTTTAACATGTTTCTAGTTCAATCTAACAAGCTATGTTGGTTGGTTTAGTCTAGTGTGCTGATATATTTTTAACATGTTTCTAGATGAATCTAACAAGCTATGTTGGTTGGTTTAGTCTAGTGTGCTGATATATTTTTAACATGTTTCTAGGTGAATCTAACAAGCTATGTTGGTTGGTTTAGTCTAGTGTGCTGACACATTTTTAACATGTTTCTAGATGAATCTAACAAGTTATTTTGGTTGGTTTAGTCTAGTGTGCTGATATATTTTTAACATGTTTCTAGATGAATCTAACAAGCTATGTTGGTTGGTTTAGTCTAGTGTACTGATATATTTTTAACATGTTTCTAGGTGAATCTAACAAGCTATGTTGGTTGGTTTAGTCTAGTGTACTGATATATTTTTAACATGTTTTTAGATAAATCTAACAAGCTATGTTGGTTGGTTTAGTCTAGTGTACTGATATATTTTTAACATGTTTTTAGATAAATCTAACAAGCTATGTTGGTTGGTTTAGTCTAGTGTGCTAATATATTTTAAACATGTTTCTAGATAAATCTAACAATCTATGTTGGTTGGTTTAGTCTAGTGTGCTGATATATTTTTAACATGTTTCTAGATGAATCTAACAAGCTATGTTGGTTGGTTTAGTCTAGTGTACTGATATATTTTTAACATGTTTCTAGGTGAATCTAACAAGCTATGTTGGTTGGTTTAGTCTAGTGTACTGATATATTTTAACATGTTTTTAGATAAATCTAACAAGCTATGTTGGTTGGTTTAGTCTAGTGTACTGATATATTTTTAACATGTTTTTAGATAAATCTAACAAGCTATGTTGGTTGGTTTAGTCTAGTGTGCTAATATATTTTAAACATGTTTCTATATAAATCTAACAATCTATGTTGGTTGGTTTAGTCTTGTGTACTGATATATTTTTAACATGTTTTTAGATAAATCTAACAAGCTATGTTGGTTGGTTTAGTCTAGTGTACTGATATATTTTTAACATGTTTCTAGGTGAATCTAACAAGCTATGTTGGTTGGTTTAGTCTAGTGTACTGATATATTTTTAACATGTTTTTAGATAAATCTAACAAGCTATGTTGGTTGGTTTAGTCTAGTGTACTGATATATTTTTAACATCTTTCTAGATGAATCTAACAAGCTATGTTGGTTGGTTTTGTCTAGTGTACTGATATATTTTTAACATGTTTCTAGGTGAATCTAACAAGCTATGTTGGTTGGTTTAGTCTAGTGTGCTGATATATTTTTAACATGTTTCTAGATGAATCTAACAAGCTATGTTGGTTGGTTTAGTCTAGTGTGCTGATATATTTTTAACATGTTTCTAGGTGAATCTAACAAGCTATGTTGGTTGGTTTAGTCTAGTGTGCTGACACATTTTTAACATGTTTGTAAATGAATCTAACAAGTTATTTTGGTTGGTTTAGTCTAGTGTGCTGATATATTTTTAACATGTTTCTAGATGAATCTAACAAGCTATGTTGGTTGGTTTAGTCTAGTGTACTGATATATTTTTAACATGTTTCTAGGTGAATCTAACAAGCTATGTTGGTTGCTTTAGTCTAGTGTACTGATATATTTTTAACATGTTTTTAGATAAATCTAACAAGCTATGTTGGTTGGTTTAGTCTAGTGTACTGATATATTTTAACATGTTTCTAGGTGAATCTAACAAGCTATGTTGGTTGGTTTAGTCTAGTGTACTGATATATTTTTAACATGTTTCTAGGTGAATCTAACAAGCTATGTTGGTTGGTTTAGTCTAGTGTACTGATATATTTTTAACATGTTTCTAGATGACTCTAACAAGCTATGTTGGTTGGTTTAGTCTAGTGTGCTAATATATTTTAAACATGTTTCTAGATAAATCTAACAAGCTATGTTGGTTGGTTTAGTCTAGTGTACTGATATATTTTTAACATGTTTTTAGATAAATCTAACAAGCTATGTTGGTTGGTTTAGTCTAGTGTGCTAATATATTTTAAACATGTTTCTAGATAAATCTAACAATCTATGTTGGTTGGTTTAGTCTAGTGTGCTAATATATTTTTAACATGTTTCTAGATGAATCTAACAAGCTATGTTGGTTGGTTTAGTCTAGTGTGCTGATATATTTTTAACATGTTTCTAGGTGAATCTAACAAGCTATGTTGGTTGGTTAGTCTAGTGTACTGATATATTTTTAACATGTTTCTAGATGAATCTAACAAGCTATGTTGGTTGGTTTAGTCTAGTGTGCTAATATATTTTAAACATGTTTCTAGATAAATCTAACAAGCTATGTTGGTTGGTTTAGTCTAGTGTACTGATATATTTTTAACATGTTTTTAGATAAATCTAACAAGCTATGTTGGTTGGTTTAGTCTCGTGTACTGATATATTTTTAACATGTTTTTAGATAAATCTAACAAGCTATGTTGGTTGGTTTAGTCTAGTGTACTGATATATTTTTAACATGTTTCTAGATGAATCTAACAAGCTATGTTGGTTGGTTTAGTCTAGTGTACTGATATATTTTTAACATGTTTCTAGGTGAATCTAACAAGCTATGTTGGTTGGTTTAGTCTAGTGTACTGATATATTTTTAACATGTTTTTAGATAAATCTAACAAGCTATGTTGGTTGGTTTAGTCTAGTGTACTGATATATTTTTAACATGTTTCTAGATGAATCTAACAAGCTATGTTGGTTGGTTTAGTCTAGTGTACTGATATATTTTTAACATGTTTCTAGTTGAATCTAACAAGCTATGTTGGTTGGTTTAGTCTAGTGTTCTGATATATTTTTAACATGTTTCTAGATGAATCTACAAGCTATGTTGGTTGGTTTAGTCTAGTGTGCTGATATATTTTTAACATGTTTCTAGGTGAATCTAACAAGCTATGTTGGTTGGTTAGTCTAGTGTGCTGACACATTTTTAACATGTTTCTAGATGAATCTAACAAGTTATTTTGGTTGGTTTAGTCTAGTGTGCTGATATATTTTTAACATGTTTCTAGATGAATCTAACAAGCTATGTTGGTTGGTTTAGTCTAGTGTACTGATATATTTTTAACATGTTTCTAGGTGAATCTAACAAGCTATGTTGGTTGGTTTAGTCTAGTGTACTGATATATTTTTAACATGTTTCTAGGTGAATCTAACAAGCTATGTTGGTTGGTTTAGTCTAGTGTACTGATATATTTTTAACATGTTTCTAGATGAATTTTACAAGCTATGTTGGTTGGTTTAGTCTAGTGTACTGATATATTTTTAACATGTTTCTAGGTGAATCTAACAAGCTATGTTGGTTGGTTTAGTCTAGTGTACTGATATATTTTTAACATGTTTCTAGATAAATCTAACAAGCTATGTTGGTTGGTTTAGTCTAGTGTACTGATATATTTTTAACATGTTTCTAGGTGAATCTAACAAGCTATGTTGGTTGGTTTAGTCTAGTGTACTGATATATTTTTAACATGTTTCTAGATGAATCTAACAAGCTATGTTGGTTGGTTTAGTCTAGTGTGCTGATATATTTTTAACATGTTTCTAGTTGAATCTAACAAGCTATGTTGGTTGGTTTAGTTTAGTGTGCTAATATATTTTTAACATGTTTCTAGATGAATCTAACAAGCTATGTTGGTTGGTTTAGTCTAGTGTGCTGATATATTTTTAACATGTTTCTAGGTGAATCTAACAAGCTATGTTGGTTGGTTTAGTCTAGTGTGCTGACACATTTTTAACATGTTTCTAGATAAATCTAACAAGTTATTTTGGTTGGTTTAGTCTAGTGTGCTGATATATTTTTAACATGTTTCTAGATGAATCTAACAAGCTATGTTGGTTGGTTTAGTCTAGTGTACTGATATATTTTTAACATGTTTCTAGGTGAATCTAACAAGCTATGTTGGTTGGTTTAGTCTAGTGTACTGATATATTTTTAACATGTTTTTAGATAAATCTAACAAGCTATGTTGGTTGGTTTAGTCTAGTGTACTGATATATTTTTAACATGTTTTTAGATAAATCTAACAAGCTATGTTGGTTGGTTTAGTCTAGTGTACTGATATATTTTTAACATGTTCTAGATGAATCTAACAAGCTATGTTGGTTGGTTTAGTCCTAGTGTGCTAATTATTTTAAACATGTTTCTAGATAAATCTAACAAGCTATGTTGGTTGGTTTAGTCTAGTGTACTGATATATTTTTAACATGTTTTTAGATAAATCTAACAAGCTATGTTGGTTGGTTTAGTCTAGTGTACTGATATATTTTTAACATGTTCTAGGTGAATCTAACAAGCTATGTTGGTTGGTTTAGTCTAGTGTACTGATATATTTTTAACATGTTTCTAGATGAATCTAACAAGCTATGTTGGTTGGTTTAGTCTAGTGTACTGATATATTTTTAACATGTTTCTAGTTGAATCTAACAAGCTATGTTGGTTGGTTTAGTCTAGTGTGCTGATATATTTTTAACATGTTTCTAGATGAATCTAACAAGCTATGTTGGTTGGTTTAGTCTAGTGTGCTGATATATTTTTAACATGTTTCTAGGTGATTCTAACAAGCTATGTTGGTTGGTTTAGTCTAGTGTGCTGACACATTTTTAACATGTTTCTAGATGAATCTAACAAGTTATTTTGGTTGGTTTAGTCTAGTGTACTGATATATTTTTAACATGTTTCTAGATGAATCTAACAAGCTATGTTGGTTGGTTTAGTCTAGTGTACTGATATATTTTTAATATGTTTCTAGGTGAATCTAACAAGCTATGTTGGTTGGTTTAGTCTAGTGTACTGATATATTTTTAACATGTTTTAGATAAATCTAACAAGCTATGTTGGTTGGTTTAGTCTAGTGTACTGATATATTTTTAACATGTTTCTAGATGAATTTAACAAGCTATGTTGGTTGGTTTAGTCTAGTGTACTGATATATTTTTAACATGTTTCTAGGTGAATCTAACAAGCTATGATGGTTGGTTTAGTCTAGTGTACTGATATATTTTTAACATGTTTCTAGATAAATCTAACAAGCTGTGTTGGTTGGTTTAGTCTAGTGTACTGATATATTTTTAACATGTTTCTAGGTGAATCTAACAAGCTATGTTGGTTGGTTTAGTCTAGTGTACTGATATATTTTTAACATGTTTCTAGATGAATCTAACAAGCTATGTTGGTTGTTTAGTCTAGTGGACTGATATATTTTAACATGTTTCTAGTTGAATCTAACAAGCTATGTTGGTTGGTTTAGTCTAGTGTGCTGATATATTTTTAACATGTTTCTAGATGAATCTAACAAGCTATGTTGGTTGGTTTAGTCTAGTGTGCTGATATATTTTTAACATGTTTCTAGGTGAATCTAACAAGCTATGTTGGTTGGTTTAGTCTAGTGTGCTGACATATTTTTAACATGTTTCTAGATGAATCTAACAAGTTATTTTGGTTGGTTTAGTCTAGTGTGCTGATATATTTCTAACATGTTTCTAGATGAATCTAACAAGCTATGTTGGTTGGTTTAGTCTAGTGTACTGATATATTTTTTAACATGTTTCTAGGTGAATCTAACAAGCTATGTTGGTTGGTTAGTCTAGTGTACTGATATATTTTTAACATGTTTTTAGATAAATCTAACAAGCTATGTTGGTTGGTTAGTCTAGTGTACTGATATATTTTTAACATGTTTTCTAGGTGAATCTAACAAGCTATGTTGGTTGGTTAGTCTAGTGTACTGATATATTTTTAACATGTTTCTAGATAAATCTAACAATCTATGTTGGTTGGTTTAGTCTAGTGTACTGATATATTTTTAACATGTTTTTAGATAAATCTAACAAGCTATTTTGGTTGGTTTAGTCTAGTGTACTGATATATTTTTAACATGTTTCTAGTTGAATCTAACAAGCTATGTTGGTTGGTTTAGTCTAGTGTGCTGATATATTTTTAACATGTTTCTAGATGAATCTAACAAGCTATGTTGGTTGGTTTAGTCTAGTGTGCTGATATATTTTTAACATGTTTCTAGGTGATTCTAACAAGCTATGTTGGTTGGTTTAGTCTAGTGTGCTGACACATTTTTAACATGTTTCTAGATGAATCTAACAAGTTATTTTGGTTGGTTTAGTCTAGTGTGCTGATATATTTTTAACATGTTTCTAGATGAATCTAACAAGCTATGTTGGTTGGTTTAGTCTAGTGTACTGATATATTTTTAATATGTTTCTAGGTGAATCTAACAAGCTATGTTGGTTGGTTTAGTCTAGTGTACTGATATATTTTTAACATGTTTTAGATAAATCTAACAAGCTATGTTGGTTGGTTTAGTCTAGTGTACTGATATATTTTTAACATGTTTCTAGATGAATTTAACAGCTATGTTGGTTGGTTAGTCTAGTGTACTGATATATTTTTAACATGTTTCTAGGTGAATCTAACAAGCTATGATGGTTGGTTTAGTCTAGTGTACTGATATATTTTTAACATGTTTCTAGATAAATCTAACAAGCTGTGTTGGTTGGTTTAGTCTAGTGTACTGATATATTTTTAACATGTTTCTAGGTGAATCTAACAAGCTATGTTGGTTGGTTTAGTCTAGTGTACTGATATATTTTAACATGTTTCTAGATGAATCTAACAAGCTATGTTGGTTGGTTAGTCTAGTGTACTGATATATTTTAACATGTTTCTAGTTGAATCTAACAAGCTATGTTGGTTGGTTTAGTCTAGTGTGCTGATATATTTTAACATGTTTCTAGATGAATCTAACAAGCTATGTGGTTGGTTTAGTCTAGTGTGCTGATATATTTTTAACATGTTTCTAGGTGAATCTAACAAGCTATGTTGGTTGGTTTAGTCTAGTGTGCTGACATATTTTAACATGTTTCTAGATGAATCTAACAAGTTATTTTGGTTGGTTTAGTCTAGTGTGCTGATATATTTTAACATGTTTCTAGATGAATCTAACAAGCTATGTTGGTTGGTTTAGTCTAGTGTAACTGATATATTTTAACATGTTTCTAGGTGAATCTAACAAGCTATGTTGGTTGGTTTAGTCTAGTGTACTGATATATTTTTAAACATTGTTTTTAGATAAATCTAACAAGCTATGTGGGTTTGTTTAGTCTAGTGTACTGATATATTTTTACATGTTTCTAGGTGAATCTAACAAGCTATGTTGTTGGTTTAGTCTAGTGTACTGATATATTTTTAACATGTTTTCTAGATAAATCTAACAATCTATGTTGGTTGGTTTAGTCTAGTGTACTGATATATTTTTAACATGTTTTTAGATAAATCTAACAAGCTATTTTGGTTGGGTTTAGTCTAGTGTACTGATATATTTTTTAACATGTTTTTAGATAAATCTAAACAAGCTATGTTGGTGGTTTAGTCTAGTGTACTGAGATATTTTTAAAACATGTTTCTAGATGAACTAACAAGGCTATGTTGGTTGGTTTAGTCTAGTGTGCTGACTCATTTTTAACATGTTTCTAGATGAATCTAACAAGCTATGTTGGTTGGTTTAGTCTAGTGTGCTGATATATTTTTAACATGTTTCTAGATGAATCTAACAAGCTATGTTGGTTGGTTTAGTCTAGTGTGCTAATATATTTTAAACATGTTTCTAGATAAATCTAACAAGCTATGTTGGTTGGTTTAGTCTAGTGTGCTAATATATTTTTAACATGTTTCTAGATGAATCTAACAAGCTATGTTGGTTGGTTTAGTCTAGTGTGCTGATATATTTTTAACATGTTTCTAATGAAGTTTAATAAACTTATAAGTATTTTGACAGTATATAAACTTTCCTTTATTTCTTGATTCTGTGTTCGTCTTCTTTAGTTGTCGGAAAATAGAAATAAAAGATAGAGCGAAAACGTTTCTTATGTGGATGGACGTCATCACCTCACGTGACAACATCCTTTATTTTGAAAACCTTTAATAGAAACAGTAGATGATTTAAACTGCACATTATATGGAGAAGAATACTTTGATAAAATCTCATCTCTCTGCTCAGTAAACACTCACTGATTCACACGTAGATTTGCTTCGTGGTTCACTCGTGAAGTATCAACAGTCATACCTAGCAGATTGTACAGACGTCGTCCATACCGTCTGTTTAGATTATAGTCTTGTGGCTTGCTACACAATGGAAGACCAGTTTCAAGTTATATCCATGAGTAACTAGTTGGTTAAAAACAGGTCTAGCCACGTGAAAAAATATATATTTATTGTCCTTTTTCGGACCTACTAAGAGAGATATAGAAAGAACTGTCTGACACTACCATTATAACGTAACCGTTTACTAAAATGTCTTGTCTAACTTCACGTAGCGGTCAATGACCCGAATTATTTCAGATCGTTTTTCCTACACAGCTGGACCCTAATCTCCTAGGTTAAAGAGAAACTGATATCATAACATTAAAATCTAATGAATATTTGTTAGCAAGAATCCCTCCGCATTACTATATAGTTCCCACTTGTACTTCTGGAAATAAAACCACACAAAATCTCTAATTAAAGGCGTTACCCCAATACTCCTGTGGCGTTAATTTTGTCCTCAGTTAAAGCTTTCTTTCCTAAATTTTAAAATTGTTTGCGTGCTGCTCCCTCTAGTGTTAAATATCACGCACTTTGTTACATTAATTATTGTTTTAACAGATGACTTGACGCTCTAAAAAAAACCACGCCCTATTTCACTAATAATTCCCAGAGGGGATTTGTTTCTGTTGGCGATTGAAGAAAGAAAATAAATTGTTCGTCTCTGAATGGTAGGAAGAATGTACTACAACTGTTTTCTATATTGTTTCAAGTCTTTTAAATAAATGTTTACGTTCTGTGAACTGAGAGACATTAGATGTGATAGGTCTGATAACGTAGCTGATGTAAAGGGTGATACACATCCTGTGAGTTTTGGCACTTCTGAGATCTGCTGTAATTAGCTTCAAGCGCTCACTATTAATTTTAGATGATTTCGGCATACCTGACAGAATGTGAATCTTTCGGTAGCCACACTAAAATACCACACAAAAACCGTGAACCCTCAGCGTTGCTATATTTAGTAAGAAGAATTCCTGACTTGTGAAGCGGTTTAGCTGCGCATTCATACCCTACTGTAATGGGAACTACTTAGCTATTTCAACCACAGTTATGAGAGATCGGAAAATCTATTAAATATTTTAAATCAAAACCGACACTAAAACCGAGGAAACGTCTATACGTGATGAGAACGTTTGTTTATTTAAATAACGAGATTCGAAGTATCATTCTGTTCATTGGCCAATTCGTGGTCCACAAGTTACTGCGCCCAAACACAGATTCCTACGTTTAATCTTTTTCATAACATATAACAGTTGTGAAATATTAATAAAATATACGTATTTAACTGTAGCATGGATGTCTTATGTAGAGATGTATTTAAATGTAACATGGAAGTATTAGATAGAGGTGTATTTAACTGTAACATGGATGTATTAGGTAGAGATGTATTTAACTGTAACATGGATGTATTAGGTAGAGATGTATTTAACTGTAGTATGGATGTCTTATGTAGAGATGTATTTAAATGTAACATGGAAGTATTAGATAGAGGTGTATTTAACTGTAACATGTATGTATTAGGTAGAGATGTATTTAACTGTAACATGTATGTATTAGGTAGAGATGTATTTAACTGTAACATTAGGTAAAATAAAAGTGTTATTTCCCAATTACTTGTGCCTTAAGTAAATGGAAAAGACTTTTTTTTATCTCCAAACTTTCCTTTTGTAATCTGGGAGTAAATAACTAAAACATGATGGGAGACTATATTTGGGGGCTGACACAAGAAATTGATTTACATTACAGTCGTAAATCTCGAAAAACTACTCACTTCTAAACATTTTTGTATAACTTTAGTATAAATACATGTAAATCTTGATTCATACGTTGTTTTATTCAGACCTTATTTAAATGAAAATGTGCAAATTTGCCCATTTTTACATACAAAATAGGTTAATATCTAAATTTCATTATCCAGGTCACAAAAGCAAAAGTTTGAAGGGAATAATAGCCATTTTGTGTACTTTTCCAACATAAGCAATTAAGGAAATAACACATACTATCCAGGAACAATATTTCTGTTACATAGTGTTATTTGACTATCAATATTGTGATTTGGTTCATTTGGTAGCGTTACGGGTCTGGTTTAGTGGTTGACTTATAATGTTCTGATAGCTTCTGATTTTCAGTCAGAAAATCATTTCACTGAAGAACACCAATTCTCTTAGCTTCTTCTAAAAATTTCTGTTTTTACCACGGTTTTGGTTTCATATTCTGATAACGTATCAGCTTTTGTATTGCCTTAAAGTCACAGTCGGTTTAAGAAGGTGATCTTACTTCCACACGAGGAAGTTTATCCACTTTATAACTGTTTTATACTACGTGGTTTCGTCAACTGCAATGTCTGTTCTCTCTTTCTGGAATATTGTTACATCATTTTACCATCACCTCTATAGAATATGGCACTGCCCTCTATGATGTCTGTTATCTTTGGAATGTTTTTTACATCATTTCAATATGGTCTTCACAGAACTTGGTATCAACTAATGTGATGTATATTCCCTTTAGGAATGGTGTACTATCACTCTACCATGGTCTCTAGATACCTTGATATTAAGTTATGTGATGTATATTCCCTTTAGGAATGGTGTACTATCACTCTACCATGGTCTCTAAATACCTTGATATTAAGAAATGTGATGTATATTCTCTTTAGGAATGGTGTACTATCACTCCACCATGGTCTCTAGAGACCTTGATATCAACTAATGTGATGTATATTCCCTTTATAAATGGAGTACCATCATTCCACCATGGTCTCAACACATATTGATATCAACTAATGTGATGTATATTCCCTTTAGGAATGGTGTATCATCACTCCACCATGGTCTCCAGAGACTTTGATATCAACTAAGGTGATGTATATTTCCTTTAGAAATGGTGTACCATCACTCCAAAATGGTCTCTACATTACTCTATCGCTTGACTATGGTCTCTATCACTACAATTGGAACCCATCAACCTTAGCTGTTTCTTAGTAATGTAATTGACTCAACCTATGGTCATTGAGAATGGAATAAAGAATGTTAATCCACATTTCACCAGATGACTTTAGCCTCGATTTTGCCACATTTGATCATGGATCATTCATGATGTTGATGCACATTCATTGTTTGTCGTATAAACATTGTTATTGTAAAAATACATAAACTAAGTATAGTTACCTATAAACATTGTTATTGTAAAAATACATAAACTAAGTATAGTTACCTATAAACATTGCTATTGTAAAAATACAATAAGTATAGTTACCTATAAACATTGTTATTGTAAAAAATACAAAAATAAGTATAGTTACCTATAAACATTGTTATTGTAAAAATACATAAACTAAGTATAGTTACCTATAAACATTGTTATTGTAAAAAAATACAAAAACTAAGTATAGTTACCTATAAACATTGTTATTGTAAAAAATACAAAAATAAGTATAGTTACCTATAAACATTGTTATTGTAAAAATACATAAACTAAGTATAGTTACCTATAAACATTGTTATTGTAAAAATACATAAACTAAGTATAGTTACCTATAAACATTGTTATTGTAAAAATACATAAACTAAGTATAGTTACCTATAAACATTGTTATTGTAAAAAATACAAAACTAAGTATAGTTACCTATAAACATTGTTATTGTAAAAATACATAAACTAAGTATAGTTACCTATAAACATTGCTATTGTAAAAATACATAAACTAAGTATAGTTACCTATAAACATTGTTATTGTAAAAAATACAAAAATAAGTATAGTTACCTATAAACATTGTTATTGTAAAAATACATAAACTAAGTATAGTTACCTATAAACATTGTTATTGTAAAAATACATAAACTAAGTATAGTTACCTATAAACATTGTTATTGTAAAAATACAAAAACTAAGTATAGTTACCTAAACATTGTTATTGTAAAAATAAAAATAAGTATAGTTACCTATAAACATTGTTATTGTAAAAATACATAAACTAAGTATAGTTACCTATAAACATTGTTATTGTAAAAATACATAAACTAAGTATAGTTACCTATAAACATTGTTATTGTAAAAATACATAAACTAAGTATAGTTACCTATAAACATTGTTATTGTAAAAATACAAAAACTAAGTATAGTTACCTATAAACATTGTTATTGTAAAAATACATAAACTAAGTATAGTTACCTATAAACATTGTTATTGTAAAAATACATAAACTAAGTATAGTTACCTATAAACATTGTTATTGTAAAAATACATAAACTAAGTATAGTTACCTATAAACATTGTTATTGTAAAAATACATAAACTAAGTATAGTTACCTATAAACATTGTTATTGTAAAAATACATAAATTAAGTATAGTTACCTATAAACATTGTTATTGTAAAAATACATAAATTAAGTATAGTTACCTATAAACATTGTTATTGTAAAAATACATAAACTAAGTATAGTTACCTATAAACATTGTTATTGTAAAAATACATAAACTAAGTATAGTTACCTATAAACATTGTTATTGTAAAAATACATAAACTAAGTATAGTTACCTATAAACATTGTTATTGTAAAAATACAAAAACTAAGTATAGTTACCTATAAACATTGTTATTGTAAAAATACATAAACTAAGTATAGTTACCTATAAACATTGTTATTGTAAAAATACATAAACTAAGTATAGTTACCTATAAACATTGTTATTGTAAAAATACATAAACTAAGTATAGTTACCTATAAACATTGTTATTGTAAAAATACATAAACTAAGTATAGTTACCTATAAACATTGTTATTGTAAAAATACATAACTAAGTATAGTTACCTATAAACATTGTTATTGTAAAAATACATAAACTAAGTATAGTTACCTATAAACATTGTTATTGTAAAAATACATAAATTAAGTATAGTTACCTATAAACATTGTTATTGTAAAAATACATAAATTAAGTATAGTTACCTATAAACATTGTTATTGTAAAAATACATAAATTAAGTATAGTTACCTATAAACTTGTTATTGTAAAAATACATAAATTAAGTATAGTTACCTATAAACATTGTTATTGTAAAAATACATAAATTAAGTATAGTTACCTATAAACATTGTTATTGTAAAAATACAAAAACTAAGTATAGTTACCTATAAACATTGTTATTGTAAAAATACATAAATTAAGTATAGTTACCTATAAACATTGTTATTGTAAAAATACAAAAACTAAGTATAGTTACCTATAAACATTGTTATTGTAAAAATACATAAATTAAGTATAGTTACCTATAAACATTGTTATTGTAAAAATACATAAATTAAGTATAGTTACCTATAAACATTGTTATTGTAAAAATACATAAATTAAGTATAGTTACCTATAAACATTGTTATTGTAAAAATACATAAATTAAGTATAGTTACCTATAAACATTGTTATTGTAAAAATACATAAATTAAGTATAGTTACCTAAACATTGTTATTGTAAAAATACATAAATTAAGTATAGTTACCTATAAACATTGTTATTGTAAAAATACATAAATTAAGTATAGTTACCTATAAACATTGTTATTGTAAAAATACATAAATTAAGTATAGTTACCTATAAACATTGTTATTGTAAAAATACATAAAATTAAGTATAGTTACCTATAAACATTGTTATTGTAAAAATACATAAACTAAGTATAGTTACCTATAAACATTGTTATTGTAAAAATACATAAACTAAGTATAGTTACCTATAAACATTGTTATTGTAAAAATACATAAACTAAGTATAGTTACCTATAAACATTGTTATTGTAAAAATACATAAATTAAGTATAGTTACCTATAAACATTGTTATTGTAAAAATACATAAACTAAGTATAGTTACCTATAAACATTGTTATTGTAAAAATACATAAATTAAGTATAGTTACCTATAAACATTGTTATTGTAAAAATAATAAATTAAGTATAGTTACCTATAAACATTGTTATTGTAAAAATACATAAATTAAGTATAGTTACCTATAAACATTGTTATTGTAAAAATACATAAATTAAGTATAGTTACCTATAAACATTGTTATTGTAAAAATACATAAATTAAGTATAGTTACCTTTAAACATTGTTATTGTAAAAATACATAAACTAAGTATAGTTACCTATAAACATTGTTATTGTAAAAAATACATAAACTAAGTATAGTTACCTATAAACATTGTTATTGTAAAAAATACATAAACTAAGTATAGTTACCTATAAACATTGTTATTGTAAAAATACATAAACTAAGTATAGTTACCTATAAACATTGTATTGTAAAAATACATAAACTAAGTATAGTTACCTATAAACATTGTTATTGTAAAAATACATAAATTAAGTATAGTTACCTATAAACATTGTTATTGTAAAAATACATAAATTAAGTATAGTTACCTATAAACATTGTTATTGTAAAAATACATAAATTAAGTATAGTTACCTATAAACATTGTTATTGTAAAAATACATAAATTAAGTATAGTTACCTATAAACATTGTTATTGTAAAAATAATAAATTAAGTATAGTTACCTATAAACATTGTTATTGTAAAAATACATAAATTAAGTATAGTTACCTATAAACATTGTTATTGTAAAAATACATAAATTAAGTATAGTTACCTATAAACATTGTTATTGTAAAAATACATAAACTAAGTATAGTTACCTATAAACATTGTTATTGTAAAAATACATAAACTAAGTATAGTTACCTATAAACATTGTTATTGTAAAAATACATAAACTAAGTATAGTTACCTATAAACATTGTTATTGTAAAAATACATAAATTAAGTATAGTTACCTATAAACATTGTTATTGTAAAAATACATAAACTAAGTATAGTTACCTATAAACATTGTTATTGTAAAAATACATAAATTAAGTATAGTTACCTATAAACATTGTTATTGTAAAAATACATAAATTAAGTATAGTTACCTATAAACATTGTTATTGTAAAAATACATAAATTAAGTATAGTTACCTATAAACATTGTTATTGTAAAAATACATAAATTAAGTATAGTTACCTATAAACATTGTTATTGTAAAAATACATAAATTAAGTATAGTTACCTATAAACATTGTTATTGTAAAAATACATAAATTAAGTATAGTTACCTAAAACATTGTTATTGTAAAAATACATAAATTAAGTATAGTTACCTATAAACATTGTTATTGTAAAAATACATAAATTAAGTATAGTTACCTATAAACATTGTTATTGTAAAAATACATAAATTAAGTATAGTTACCTATAAACATTGTTATTGTAAAAATACATAAATTAAGTATAGTTACCTATAAACATTGTTATTGTAAAAATACAAAAACTAAGTATAGTTACCTATAAACATTGTTATTGTAAAAATACAAAAACTAAGTATAGTTACCTATAAACATTGTTATTGTAAAAATACATAAACTAAGTATAGTTACCTATAAACATTGTTATTGTAAAAATACAAAAACTAAGTATAGTTACCTATAAACATTGTTATTGTAAAAATACAAAAACTAAGTATAGTTACCTATAAACATTGTTATTGTAAAAATACATAAATTAAGTATAGTTACCTATAAACATTGTTATTGTAAAACATAAATTAAGTATAGTTACCTATAAACATTGTTATTGTAAAAAATACATAAACTAAGTATAGTTACCTATAAACATTGTTATTGTAAAAATACATAAATTAAGTATAGTTACCTATAAACATTGTTATTGTAAAAATACATAAATTAAGTATAGTTACCTATAAACATTGTTATTGTAAAAATACATAAACTAAGTATAGTTACCTATAAACATTGTTATTGTAAAAAATACATAAACTAAGTATAGTTACCTATAAACATTGTTATTGTAAAATACATAAATTAAGTATAGTTACCTATAAACATTGTTATTGTAAAAATACAAAAATAAGTATAGTTACCTATAAACATTGTTATTGTAAAAATACATAAACTAAGTATAGTTACCTATAAACATTGTTATTGTAAAAAATACATAAACTAAGTATAGTTACCTATAAACATTGTTATTGTAAAAATACATAAATTAAGTATAGTTACCTATACCAAAGTAATTAAAGGGTTTTCACTCTCTTCGTATTTCATAAATGAATTCTCAGTTTGTCTAGGTACAGGAACATAAAATCATAAACACCATTAAACGTATCCTAAAACGCGAACTGAGAGTACACGAAGTAAGTGTCTAAATAAAGTGTTGGTTTTTATAAAATGTCCAATCTTCTGTAACATGGTCTTTGCTTATAATTTATATTTCATGTGAATAAATATTTATTCGTAAGTGACATCAGAATTCAAAGCACAATTAAAACTAACAAAACGTTGCTTAATAAGGATGCAAGACCCAGCCGTATCTGACTTCAACTTTTACAATAAGGTTTACCACATATCCCAGTTTTACCGGTGTTCAACTGATATGGTAATATGCAAGGCGTAGCTTAGCCTTACTAATGTTTAACTGATATGGTAAGATGTAAGGCAGAGCTTAGCCTAACTAGTGTTTAGCTGATACGGTGAGACATAATGCATAGGCCTTACTGGAGATGTAAGAATAGCCCAAGATTCTCAAAAGGCACGTCTCAAAAATACGGTTTGATTTTTTTTAAATATCACAGGCAATGTCAACATTGAATGACAAACGATTGTTGACAAAGATTTCTGTCTGGAAAATAAAAACAATCGCTCATGGATACCAAATAACGTCTGTATCCTAACTTAAACTGATACCAAATAACGTCTGTATCCTAACTTAAACTGATACCAAATAACGTCTGTATCCTAACTTAAACTGATACCAAATAACGTCTGTATCCTAACTTAAACTGATACCAAATAACGTCTGTATCCTAACTTAAACTGATACCAAATAACGTCTGTATCCTAACTTAAACTGATACCAAATAACGTCTGTATCCTAACTTAAACTGATACCAAATATTTACTTGAAAGAGAATGTTTTGATTACACTTTTTAAGGACAACATTTTAGAAGATTTAACTTGATTTCACGAATCCCAACTTATCACGTGCAGAGAAAGCAAAAGTTACCTTAGGTGTAAGATGGGTACGTGAGCATATTGAATGTACTTCGATCAGGGGCTGACATCTTCCACGAACAAAATAGAAAGAACGAAATGCGCTTTCTGGAGACCTCAAGTACATAGCATGAACGTCTCTATGACACCCTTAAAGCTATTAATGTTACCAATGACAACAAATAAATGAGTTAGGGTTAGGACTTTATAGAACCAAACAAAGATTTTAGTTGGAACAAGGACATGTTTTTGGTGCAAACTTGTTGTATAAATACCACAAAATATAGTAATAGTAGTTTAAGGGTATCAATACCATGAAGCACGGTATTAGTAGTTTAAGGGTATCAATACCATGAAGTACGGTATTACTAGTTTGAGTGTATCAAAACCATGAAGTACGGTATTACTAGTTTAAGGGTATCAGTATCATGATGTACGGTATTAGCAGTTTAATGGTATCAAAACCATGAAGTACGGTGTT
Organism: Carcinoscorpius rotundicauda; assembly: GCA_011833715.1. Classification (NCBI taxonomy): domain Eukaryota; kingdom Metazoa; phylum Arthropoda; class Merostomata; order Xiphosura; family Limulidae; genus Carcinoscorpius; species Carcinoscorpius rotundicauda. The sequence continues at coordinate 98,577,552 of CM022396.1, read as the reverse complement.
ACTAGTTTAAGTGTATCAATACCATGAAGTACGGTATTATTAGTTTGAGTGTATCAATACCATGAAGTACGGTGTTACTAGTTTAAGGGTATCAATACCATGAAGTACGGTGTTACTAGTTTAAGGGTATCCATACCATGAAGTACGGTGTTACTAGTTTAAGGGTATCAAAACCATGAAGTACGGTATTACTAGTTTAATGGTATCAATATCATGATGTACGGTATTAGTAGTTTAAGGGTATCAAAACCATGAAGTACGGTGTTACTAGTTTAAGGGTATCAATACCATGAAGTACGGTATTAGTAGTTTGAGGGTATCAATACCATGAAGCACGGTATTAGTAGTTTAAGGGTATCAATACCATGAAGTACGGTATTACTAGTTTGAGTGTATCAATACCATGAAGTACGGTGTTACTAGTTTAAGGGTATTAATACCATGAAGTACGGTATTACTAGTTTAAGGGTATCAATATCATGATGTACGGTATTACTAGTTTAAGGGTATCAAAACCATGAAGTACGGTATTACTAGTTTAAGGGTATCAATATCATGATGTACGGTATTAGTAGTTTAAAGATATCAATACCATGAAGTACGGTATTACTAGTTTAAGGGTATCAATATCATGATGTATGGTGTTACTAGTTTAAGGGTATCAATACCATGAAGTACGGTATTAGTAGTTTGAGGGTATCAATACCATGAAGTACGGTATTACTAGTTTAAGGGTATCAATACTACGAAACACGGTATTAGTAGTTTAAGGGTATCAATACCATGAAGTACGGTATTACTAGTTTAAGGGTATCAAGACCACGAAACACGGTATTAGTAGTTTAAGGGTATCAATACCATGAAGTATGGTATTAGTAGTTTAAGGATATCAATACCATGAAGCTCGTTATTAATAGTTTAAGGGTATCAAGACCACGAAACACGGTATTAGTAGTTTAAGGGTATCAAGACCATGATTTACGGTATTAGTAGTTTAAGGGTATCAATACCACGAAACACGGTATTAGTAGTTTAAGGGTATCAATACCATGAAGCACTGTTTTAATAGTTTAAGGGTATCAAATACTGTTCTATTTTTTAACCGTTAAGAATAAAGCTGCAAAAGTGACATATAGAAATCGAAACCAAATTTGTAGTTCTATAGATCCTGAGACTTATTTCTTAGTCACTAGAGGGCAATACTTAGATTCTGTATCATCACTATGAAACTTCGTTTTTACTGAACAAGAAAGGAAAACAAATAATGAAAACATGTAAAATATATTTACTTTTTTAAATTTTGATTTCGCTGTTAGAACAAAAGATATGACATTTAAATTGATGACATTAGCGCGCGATGTGTGGTAAGTTATTACCTAGTCAGCCTTCAGCAACCACAATAAGACAATTATTGTGTTTCTGTTTCTGACTATCAAACATCCTTTATGAAAATAGGTCTCGGGTCTTAAGATTCTATTTGAATGTAAGTGATGGTGCAGGTTTCGTGATGTTTCACCGATTTGGAAGCTACAACAACATCCGAAAAGAGATAACCAATCCGTAAAACTCGATCCGCTACTTGTATTTGTTCTATTGGTTTTGATGTACCCCAGTTCTCCCCCCCCCCAAAAAAAAATATAGAATAAATAAAAGCAGAATAAATATTACAATGCTTTTCTAAAGGTCATAAGTCAAAGTTCATCATGTTCGCCTATCGGAGTATTACTGTTAGCTTAGTGTTTTATTATACTCTCTTACCCAGCCTGATGGGCTGGATTTGATATTTTGGTTGTACCAGAATCCCTCACTAACAGAATATGTAGAAATCCCGTGAACGTTTCTACTTTACTAGAACCAGTAACAAAACATAAAGAGTTCCCGATAGCATTAACTCTTAGTAAGAGAGTCTATACTGTTTCTCTATACAGCGGTGTTTATCAGCTTGTGGGACTCAAACCCCTAGAATACAACACCGGTCTCAAGACTAAATAGTAATTACAGTGTGTTACCGATTTATTCTATTAGCTATCACTTAACACTGTTGTCTCACCTCTGATTAAGTTATTTTGAATTAACTTTTATTAATAATGTAAACCCGTGTTAACTTTTTAAGTATTTTATATTCCTCACATGGCGTCTGTGTCTCTCAGACCCCCAACCGGGGAAAAGCAAGATTAGTAAAGTTAGCAATCGTTCCATGACTGCCCTCTTGGCATTGGATTAGACTAACTGGAAGTAAAATGTCAGGTTGGCTCACAAAACGTTAATAATTACCAAAAAGTGTCATATATTTAAGAAAATTAAACATATTGGTATGGCAGAAGATTTAAAAGATACATCAAACAAGGATGTATGAGATCTGGTGAAACGGTACATCAAATAATGACGTATTAGATCTGGTGAAACGGTACATCACTTAAGGACGTATGGGATCTGGTAAAACGGTACATCAAGTAAGGACGTATGAGATCTGGTGAAACGGTACATCACATAAGGAAGTATGGGATCTGGTGAAACGGTACATCATATAATGACGTATGAGATCTGGTGAAACGGTACATCACTTAAGGACGTATGGGATCTGGTGAAACGGTACATCACTTAAGGACGTATCAGATCTGGTGAAACTGTACATCACTTAAGGACGTATGGGATCTGGTGAAACGGTACATCACATAAGGACGTATGGGATCTGGTGAAACGGTACATCACTTAAGGACGTATCAGATCTGGTGAAACTGTACATCACTTAAGGACGTATGGGATCTGGTGAAACGGTACATCATATAATGACGTATGAGATCTGGTGAAACAGTACATCACTTAAGAACGTATGAGATCTGGTGAAACGGTACATCACTTAAGGACGTATGAGATCTGGTGAAACGGTACATCACTTAAGGACGTATGAGATCTGGTGAAACTGACATCACTTAAACGTATGGGATCTGGTGAAACGGTACATCAATAATGACGTATGAGATCTGGTGAAACGGTACATCAAATAATGACGTATGAGATCTGGTGCAACGGTACGTCACATAAGGACGTATGGGATCTGGTGAAACGGTACATCATATAATGACGTATTAGATCTGGTGAAACGGTACATCACTTAAGGACGTATGGGATCTGGTAAAACGGTACATCAAGTAAGGACGTATGAGATCTGGTGAAACGGTACATCACATAAGGAAGTATGGGATCTGGTGAAACGGTACATCATATAATGACGTATGAGATCTGGTGAAACGGTACATCACTTAAGGACGTATGGGATCTGGTGAAACGGTACATCACTTAAGGACGTATCAGATCTGGTGAAACTGTACATCACTTAAGGACGTATGGGATCTGGTGAAACGGTACATCACATAAGGAAGTATGGGATCTGGTGAAACGGTACATCACTTAAGGACGTATCAGATCTGGTGAAACTGTACATCACTTAAGGACGTATGGGATCTGGTGAAACGGTACATCATATAATGACGTATGAGATCTGGTGAAACGGTACATCACTTAAGAACGTATGAGATCTGGTGAAACGGTACATCACTTAAGGACGTATGAGATCTGGTGAAACGGTACATCACTTAAGGACGTATGAGATCTGGTGAAACTGTACATCACTTAAAGACGTATGGGATCTGGTGAAACGGTACATCAAATAATGACGTATGAGATCTGGTGAAACGGTACATCAAATAATGACGTATGAGATCTGGTGAAACGGTACGTCACATAAGGACGTATGGGATCTGGTGAAACGGTACATCATATAATGACGTATGAGATCTGGTGAAACGGTACATCACATAAGGACGTATGGGATCTGGTGAAACGGTACATCACTTAAGAACGTATGAGATCTGGTGAAACGGTACATCACTTAAGGACGTATGGGATCTGGTGAAACGGTACATCACTTAAGGACGTATCAGATCTGGTGAAACTGTACATCACTTAAGGACGTATGGGATCTGGTGAAACGGTACATCACTTAAGGACGTATGAGATCTGGTGAAACGGTACATCACTTAAGGACGTATGAGATCTGGTGAAACGGTACATCACATAAGGACGTATGGGATCTGGTGAAACGGTACATCACTTAAGGACGTATGGGATCTGGTGAAACGGTACATCACTTAAGGACGTATCAGATCTGGTGAAACGGTACATCACATAAGGACGTATGGGATCTGGTGAAACGGTACATCACTTAAGGACGTATGGGATCTGGTGAAACGGTACATCACTTAAGGACGTATGGGATCTGGTGAAACGGTACATCATATAATGACGTATGAGATCTGGTGAAACGGTACATCATATAAGGACGTATGGGATCTGGTGAAACGGCACGTCAAATAAGGACGTATGGGATCTGGTGAAACGGTACATCATATAAGGACGTATGGGATCTGGTGAAACGGTACATCATATAAGGACGTATGGGATCTGGTGAAACGGTACGTATGAGATATGGCTGAAAATGAACAGTAAATATGAGAAACAAACATCAACATGTTTTGTCAAGACGGCTGTGTGGGTAATAAAACAGAGAACAACTTTTGGTTAACCTGGAGATGACTTAAGAAGGTCGAAACGTTGTTCTGTACTTTATTTTAATTAATGGTTTAATTCCCGTACCAGCCGTCTTGAGAATACAGTAAGGATTTCTTTACATACACAAAGAATAAACAAAACTTTAGAATGTGGGTAGCACACTTGAGGGGTAATAAAGGAAAACTTATATCTGATTATTAAAGCATAGCTGGGTCTTAAGAAACATTCTACGTTTTGAAGAGTTGATAGATGAAGACAAGACGACTGCATAAATTCTGAGTTGGTTAAGAAGACCTTTGGTAATTTAAAAACATCGATAAGGACCCTGGGCCAGATAATATTTCCCCCAGGGTTTTGAAGGAGGGTGACGCTTGGATATGAGAGTCACTTTCTACTATTTTTTTTATCAGTCCTTAAACAGTGGGAACGTACTAGAGATAATGAAACGTCTCTTTTCAAAACAGACGATAAAAACTGTCCCAGTATTATCATTTCACATCAGTAGTTAGAAATGTCTAAACAATGGGTGACTTATAGTTGTTCTGGAGACGGTAAATGTAAGAGACTTTAAGAGAAGGCTTGATAAATGTATGAATGATAAAGGCTGGTTTTAAGATATTTGTTTACATAATATCTCAGGATTGTATCATACCTACAGTAAAAGTGTTTATTTTTAGTGTTCTATACAACCTCTCTGTGCTGTATCATACCTACAGTAAAGGTGTTTATTTTTAGTGTTCTATACAGCCTCTCTGTGCTGTATCATACCTACAGTAAAAGTGTTTATTTTTAGTGTTCTATACAACCTCTCTGTGCTGTATCATACCTACAGTAAAGGTGTTTATTTTTAGTGTTCTATACAACCTGTCTGTGCTGTATCATACCTACAGTAAAGGTGTTTATGTTTAGTGTTCTATACAACCTCTCTGTGCTGTATCATACCTACAGTAAAGGTGTTTATGTTTAGTGTTCTATACAACCTGTCTGTGCTGTATCATACCTACAGTAAAGGTGTTTATGTTTAGTGTTCTATACAACCTGTCTGTGCTGTATCACATTTATAATAAAGGTGTTTATTTTCGGTTGTTTTAATTTTGAATACTTTTCCAAACTTCTTACTATCCTTCGTTTTATCACAGTTAATAATATGGGTAATTGTTTCTGGTTAATGTCAATGACATTGCTTTATTTTCGAATGATTAATATCAAATGTCTAGCAATGCAAAGACAAAACATGTTCAAAAGCTGTCAACCTACATTATAAAATTTTAAGTAAAAAATAAGACATCCTATATTTATTGTTACCTAATGTTTCAAGGTGTGTAAACGAAAGGAAACAAAATACGTATATGATAAGTAATACACACGTTTTAGGTTAGTAATATTATGATTTATGGGAACCGGTTACAACTATTGTAATTTATAAAATCTAAAGAAAAAATAAGTGGAACCAGGATGTTATTTTTTTATTGCTTACGAAAACAGGTTGTAAATTGCGATATTAATAAAATATAAAAGAATAAATAAGTACTGAAATATAGATCTAAATAAAAAACAGACAGGTTTGTTTATTTATATTATTTATGAGTGTAGGCTAAAACTGGTGTTACTTTCGAAACCAAAAAGAACAAAAGCTAAATTGTAACAAGAAATTAAGGCTTAGGAATTGTATTATCGCGTATTTGTGTAGATGTAATATTATCTTGTCAAAAGATGGCGCTATAAAAAAAAAGTGTTTAGTCACGTGACTAATCTGACTTTATTTATAACTGTAACAAATATTGGCAAATCTATTTCGATTTGACTGTTTCTTAAGCAATGAAAGCACTTTTTTTCAACAACATGATCTAGAAATAAATAAAAGCTCGTATTTCGTTTGCTTTCACACCAATATTCGTTCTAAACTCCAATTGGACACCAACCCTTCCAGAACGCGAACTTTCCAGCCAGTCATATTTGAACAACAAATTACAATTCTGAGCTTTCGAAACACGAACATTCTAGGGAAGAATATATACTTTATGCAACAAAACATATACATATATAATATGTATTGCGACTTAGTAACCAGTTAACTCAGTAACAAAAATTATTTTGACAGCAAATACTTGTTATAATGTATTTGTAAAGAAACGAGACAAATAACGTTGAACTGGATTTGGCAAGCCCGTAAAAGAGTTTTATTCCAGCACACCGTAAGAAAAAACTTCAAATTCTGCAGTTCTTTTGGAGAAACCTGTGAAGCAAAAAGAATGTTGTGTTGAAACCTGTTCCATATATGGTAAGAAGGCGGGGTTTGTATACGTGCAAATCAGAAACCCTTTGGCAACAGTAAGACTTACTTTTATTAAGGGAGAATTTCTAAATTACTCTTTTGTAATTATATTCATCCCAACGAGTGTAAAGATAAATTTCGTCAATATTTCGTATGGTTTACGTTATACATTTTAAATACGTAACTAATCAAGTATTTCCACTTATCATTCAAGTTTATATAAATCGTACAACACAAATGTTCATATCGACAGACAGAGGTTTTCTCAACAACCTACCTGTGTCTGATTCGGTTGATTAGACATTAAGTGTGCTCTTTGTATTAACCTACGGTCCTTCAGTGGAACAGCGGTAAGTTTAAAAACCTGAATCACTAAAATCAGGGATTCGATTCCCTTCCGTGGACATACCAGATAGCCCGACGTGACTTTATTGTAAGAAAGTACACACACATGTACAACATTAACGTGAAATATTTATACAAAAGCGTTAGAGTTCAAATATCGAAGGCATGTTGTGGGTATCGTATATATTTCCTTCTTTTATCTCGTCTCTGTAGCTTACGGACCACTCTTTCTGCTTTTCAAATTTAGGTGTTTATAACGACTTATTTGGTACAGTAAAATGTGGCCACTAGTTTCTTAATAGTTAGCATGCTGAGCTATGAAAGGTCCAAAGTTCGGGCCTCGATGTTCTGCTCTATACACTGAGAGTGACGTACAAGAATGGCATTAAGTTATTTATCTGACATAATGTTTGACACAGCGGTAGAAGGTGCAGGTAATTGGATCCTTCTTTGTGTTCAGAAGGCCGAAGTTAGCCTCTGATCTTACCATGCGCTGTAACTGGTGATGATAAAACCAATCAAGGTATGATTTTATATTTTGTAAGTTGAAAGCACGCGTATGATAAAAAAGAACAGATTTGTATTTCAACGTTCTATCTTCAAAATGTACAGAAAATATGTTTACTTCCGAAATTCGCGCAAAACTATATTACCGTAAATGCGAGCTAATAGATCATAAAAAAGGCCCACTAAACAACACTGTCTATCACCAGCTTTTCACTAATCTTTAATGGTCATTGGGACTTGACCGTCACACTTATAACGCATCAACAATTCCAATGTGCGGACCGTGTTTTTGCGGTAATATGATACAAACCGTGGGATTCAGTTTTACAGTCTGTCATAATATCCACCAGGTCACACCTGGTCTGGATTGGTATATATAAACCGTTTCGTAGAAGGCCACGTTGATTTCTGGATATTTTACTAATTTAAGAAAGAACATCAATTTTCCTTTATATGGCCTGATGTGCTTCGTGGCCATGAGTTCAAACCCCATCACTGAACTCGCTCGCTTTATCAGCTGTGAGGGCGTTATAGTGTGACGGTCAATTCCCTTACTCATTGGTAAAACAGTAGTTCAAGAGTTGGCGGTGGGTGGTGTTCACAAGCTGCCTTCCCTTAAATCTATTACTTCAAAATTAGAGATTGTTTGTTTGTTTTGAATTTCGCGCAAAGCTACTCGAGGGCTATCTGCGCTAGCCGTCCCTAATTTAGTAGTGCAAGACCAGAGGGAAGGCTGCTAGTCATCACCACCCACCGCCAACTCTTGGGCTACTCTTTTACCAACGAATAGTGGGATTGACCGCACACTATAACGTCCCCACGGCTGAAAAGGTGAGCATGTTTGGTGCAACTGGGATTCGAACCCGCGACCCTCGGATTACGAGTCGAACGCCTTAACATACTTGGCCATGCTGGACCCAAAATTAGGGACGGCCCACGTGAATAACCCCTATATAACTTTGCGTGAAATTCAACAATTAAAGCCTCTATCAAAACAACTAAACGGTTCTATGTGTTGGATAATGTTGAATAATGTTGATTAATGATGGATAATGATGGATAACGTTGGATAATATCTTTGTGTTGAAAAACGAAAGCAAATTAAAATCAAAATTTCCACTGAAATAATTTTACTTCGTAGTTTTTTTACGTCATCATAAAAAATAACAGTAGAAACAAAATAAGAAACGTAAGAAAGTGGGACAGTACCTGTATCTCAAGACGTAAGAAAAGTGGGACAATACCTGCATCTCAAGACGGGTGTTAAAACTCATATTAATATAAAGAAGGTCGAAACGTTGTTTTTCTTCTGTATTTTAATAAAAGTGTGAATATCCGCTGTGTGGAGCTACATTTTAACTTCAAGTGGGTTTCTCGTCATCACGTGACAGAACCTGATTTTTATTTTCTGTTCCAAAAGAAATTGATGACGAACGATAAATTTTGTGATAAAACTGTTTATATTCATGAGTATATGATTAACCTAGTGTAGAATCTTAGTTTATGATCACTTGATCTGTTACCGGTCTCGATTAGGTTTGCCTCGAATTGTCAGTAACAGAATCACGCGCAGACTATTGTAGTTGTGAACGTGCGTGGCTTGTATTAGGAGTCGCGAGTGCGTAACGTGCAGGCGGTGTTAAACACGCAGTCTCACAACGGTGAGCTCGGTACTGTGTTCTGGTTCTTTCTGTTGATGTTCCAGTGAAAGCACGAGGGGAAAAGTTGCATCATGAGATGATGTCAAGTTTGTGAATCAGATACTGAAGAAAAGGATGATAATATATATTTGTAATGTGTCTTGGAAAACAAATGTTTATCTAATTAGGATGGTTACGCAACGTGCTTTGTTTGAATGTATTTCTAACCTAAATCAGTTTGACGGTGATAGTAGGGTTTACTGATAAGCAACGGAATTTCTCACAAGGAAAATAGAAGAAAAAATTAGGCTTAAAGATTCTGAAGTTGGAGCGACAAAGTTAGTTTTAATATACATTCATAACAGTCTACTTGGCTCAATATACTGTTAGTACAAAAGGGGAGACAACATATAAGCGGCTGGACCGCCTTTGGATTTCGTATCAGACATGTTTTCACTGTCCACGTGTCTCGCTCTGAGCACGTGGCTATACCTGTGTTCACATAATTCTCAGCTGGCTGTTGCTGTTAGCAGCAGACAACGTCTACAGAGACTATTAAACCAGTCACCTCTTTCAGGCTCGACAACTTCAAACCAGTCACCTCTTTCAGGCTCGACAACTTTAAACCAGTCACCTCTTTCAGGTTCGACAACTCTGCATAGGAAGGTAAGTCACGCCTTAGTAACTGGGGAAAAAAGTGATTGTACACCAACTCCTGTACAATTATTTCTCGTTAAAACAATCTTGTACTTGTTAACTGTTAGAACAACAGTTGTATTAAGCAGGGGCCGTTTTACACCCATAGTGGCTTTACGAACTCCTACGAGTCATTACACCCCATCATCCAAAAGAAAGTTTAACTCAGTTTGGTTATTGCCATACGTTCTTTGTACTACATATATATAAAACCCTGTGGCAACAATGAATATTTTATAAAAAAAACTCCAAAAATACTAGTCACGTGTGCGTATGAGAAATTTACCGTGATATGAGAGTTATATGTACATGAGGAAGCAAGGACGTAGCGTCAGATGGTTGTATTTTTTAATTAGATTTGTTTTATCTGAAGTCAACCTTGCTAATGACCCCAAAATTATTTATATAAGGTTTATTAAGTTTTTTAAAGCTTATGTACGTATTTTTAACTTGTAATAGTAGAAATCACTTCGAGACAATAAATCGAGTACCTGGTTTATAAGTGTAGTACCACTTCAAACCAATAGAGGGCAGGACAGCTGCTTAAGAATCGTGAATGGTTTTGTTTTGAATTTCGCGCAAAGCTACTCAACGGCTATTTGCGCTAGCCGTTCCTAATTTAGCAGTGTAAAACTACAGAGAAAGCAGCTAGCCAACTCTTGAGCTACTCTCTTACCAATGAACAGTGGGAATGACCGTCACATTATTACGTCCCCACGGCTGAAAGGGCGAGAATGTTTGGTGTGATGAGGATGCGAACCTGCGCCCCTCGGATTACGAGTCGAGTACCTTAACCACCTGGCCATGCCAGGCTGAATACAGCCTGCCGTAACATGCAATGACTGTGTATATCGTGATACGTAATAGATAATACAAGTATTGTAAGGTTACAACTCTATCTTCTCGAAATGTATTTGGTTTCATTCTTGGTGTTCTTGTTGGTTGCCTAAGAGTAAAGCTACACAATGAACTATCAGCATTTCCATACACGCAGGGATCGAACCTCTACTTTAGTTAAGCCTGTTGACTTGCAGTTGTTATACCAGGAGAGCAATAAACTTGCTCTTTCCGTCTACAGCTGTATCACACGTCAAGGGAATTATGTTCAATTCACCTAGCGACTTACGTAACAACTTAGAAACCACGGATACGTTGACAATAACATATATTTGTTTGTAAATATAGGGATAGTTGACTAATATAAGGACAAACAAGCATTGAATTCCTCAACAAAACGAGGACTGTGGCCATGTGCGTGTTTTAAAGAAACCCGACATTAACTTTTAAAATGTCCATCGTGGAGTATCGAACTCCCAATTTTAGCGGGCAGGTCAGAAAAACATAAAATTATGACGAATTTTTTATACGAAGAATTAACTGACCTCACAAATTAATTAAAGACTCGTATTCCGTTTATACGCAGTTACAATTTCCCGCTTTTTACATTTTTACAAAAGAAAATAACACAGACCATTAAAAGCCAATAAAAGTTACTTTGGCCTAAATTCCATCACGATTCTAAACTGGACCCAGTATAGATGTAAGTTTTTGTAAATTGACTTAAACGATAAACATCACAATTGTTATCGTTAAAATCTAATAAGTCTGTACGACGAAATTAACTCTTTCGAGCTACGTTCCAGAGAGGGCGCGATAATAAATCAACCGATGCTTGCTGGTTTACCAAAAAAGGCTTAATTAAATATGGCGAATAAAAAAATAATACATAATAACTACAGTATAATAACAACCGAAGCATGTCACAAGTTATTACATGCACTTTGTTTATTCATTTTTGTTGCTTTTTTTTCTTTGAAATAATTTTTCAATTAAGCCTAAATTGGTTTACAAATGTCGTCGTAACGTCACCTTGACGCCATGTCACGAGTTCTGAATTCAGACGCTTATATTTTTCTTTCTCTTGGTGTATGAAGTACAAAGTACACTTTTGAGAAATATTGCAAAACATCCTAGCCCTAATTTGAGTGTAGAAAACTAATCTATAGCACGTGGAAGACTTTGTTTGTTTGTTTTGGAATTTCGCACAAAGCTGTGCTAGCCGTCCCTAATTTTGCAGTGTAAGATTAGAGGGAAGGCAGCTAGTCATCACCACCCACCGCCAACTCTTGGGCTACTCTTTTACCAACGAATAGTGGGATTGACCGTCACATTATACGCCCCCATGGCTGGGAGGGCGAGCATGTTTAGCGCAAGGCGGGCACGAACCCGCGACCCTCGGATTACTAGTTGCACGCCTTACGCGCTTGGCCATGCCAGGCCGTGGAAGACTGTCGAATGAGAAACTCTGTTATCTTTTATATTAATTATCTTCAATTTATATTAGATATTTCGGATCTAAAAGCAGTAACGTTATAATTATTTCTATTACTACTTCTCAAACTGAAGTCTCATTAACCTGAAAGTTATCTTCCAATCCACAAATGCCATCCAGTACTTTTGTTTATTTGAAATTAAGCATTGTATGTCTTAATAACATATGTTGTAAGGGTTATACACTGAATATTTATACTGGTTACATCACGGTTAAGTTTTCTATTATGAAATGTTTTGTACTTCAATTTTCGTTCAGCATGTATGTGCACGTGCTTGAGTTAATTTTTTTTAAATATTGAATTAAACAATCGATGTCACGCTTATAAAATATTATTCTCTTTTGATTAGGCTTACAGTTAGTCGAGCATAGAAAACAAGTTAAACCCGAAAGTTAGCGAAACGTATTATCTGAGAAGCCAAATATTTGTGACAAAACATCGTTGAGATACCAGAGACATTTTTTTATATTTTTTTAAAATTTGTCTTTTCTCATTTCAAATCCCAAATGGATATAACTTATATTTCAGATCTATCTTTTGTGTCACAGAGCATTTCCAGTCGAACTTTCATATCATACAACATTTCAGATTTATATTTAGTGTCACAGAAGAACATTTTAGTCTATAGTTTATGTCACACAATATTTCAGATCTATATTTAGTGTCACAGAACAACATTTCAGTCTATATTTTATATCATACACCATTTCAGATCTATATTTAGTGTCACAGAACAACATTTTAGTCTATATTTGTATCACACAACATTTCAGTCTATATTTAGTGTCACAGAACAACATTTTAGTCTATATTTGTATCACACAACATTTCAGTCTATATTTAGTGTCACAAAACATTTCAGTCTATGTTTTATCTCACAGAACATTGCAGTCTATAATTTAATATCACAGAAGAACATTTCAGTCTATATTTTATATCCTACAACATTTCAGATTTATATATAGTGTCGCAAAATAACATTTCAGTCTATATTTAGTGTCACAAAACATTTCAGTCTATATTTTATCTCACACAATATTTCAGTCTATAATTTAGTATCACAGAACAACATTTCAGTCTATATTTTATATCATACAACATTTCAGATTTATATATAGTGTCGCAAAAGAACATTTCAGTCTATATTTTATATCATACAACATTTCAGATTTATATATTGTGTCGCAAAAGAACATTTCAGTCTATATTTAGTATCACACAACATTTCAGTCTATTTAGTGTCACACAACATTTCAGTCTATATTTAGTGTCACAAAAGAACATTTCAGTACATATTTAGCGTCACATAAGAACATTTCAGTCTATATTTAGTGTCACAGAAGAACATTTAAGTCTATATTTTATCTCCCAGAACATTTTAGTCTATATTTAGTATCACAGAACATTTCAGTCTATATTTGGTATCACAGAACATTTCAGTCTATATTTGGTATCACAGAACAACATTTCAGTCTATATTTTATCTCACAGAACATTTCAATCTATATTTAGTGTCAGAGAACAACATTTCAGTCTATATTTTACATCATACAACATTTCAGATTTATATTTATTGTCGCAGAAAAACATTTCAGTCTATATTTAGTGTCACAGAAGAATATTTCAGTCTATATTTTATCTCCCAGAACATTTTAGTCTATATTTAGTATCACAGAACATTTCAGTCTATATTTAGTGTCACAAAACATTTCAGTCTATATTTTATCTCACAGAATATTTCAGTCTATAATTTAGTATCACAGAACAACATTTCAGTCTATATTTTATATCATACAACATTTCAGATTTATATATAGTGTCGCAAAAGAACATTTCAGTCTATATTTTATATCATACAACATTTCAGATTTATATATAGTGTCGCAAAAGAACATTTCAGTCTATATTTAGTATCACACAACATTTCAGTCTATTTAGTGTCACACAACATTTCAGTCTATATTTAGTGTCACAAAAGAACATTTCAGTACATATTTAGTGTCACATAAGAACATTTCAGTCTATATTTAGTGTCACAGAAGAACATTTAAGTCTATATTTTATCTCCCAGAACATTTTAGTCTATATTTAGTATCACAGAACATTTCAGTCTATATTTGGTATCACAGAACAACATTTCAGTCTATATTTTATCTCACAGAACATTTCAGTCTATATTTTATCTCACAGAACATTTCAATCTATATTTAGTATCAGAGAACAACATTTCAGTCTATATTCTATCTCACAGAACATTTCAGTCTATATTTGGTATCACAGAACATTTCAGTCTATATTTGGTATCACAGAACAACATTTCAGTCTATATTTTATCTCACAGAACATTTCAGTCTATATTTTATCTCACAGAACATTTCAGTCTATATTTTATCTCACAGAACATTTCAATCTATATTTAGTATCAGAGAACAACATTTCAGTCTATATTTTACATCATACAACATTTCAGATTTATATTTATTGTCGCAGAAAAACATTTCAGTCTATATTTAGTGTCACAGAAGAATATTTCAGTACATATTTAGTGTCACACATTTCAGTCTATATTTAGTGTCACACATTTTAGATTTAGATTTATTGTCGCAGAAGAATATTTCAGTCTGTATTCAGTGTCACACATTTCAGTCTATATTTTATGTCACACAACATTTCAGATCTATATTTAGCGTCACAGAACCCTCTGTTCAGAAGGTCTGGTACATGGTTTCTGTTTAGTTTCGCACAAAGCACCTCACATGTTCCCTGCTTTAACTTTAATCTAACTTTAAAGGCAGCTACTCAATACCTCTCACCATCAACCGCTGGGTTACGCAACGAATGGTTGGATTTATCGTCGCAATGTAACGTTCTCACAGCCGAAAGTGACAACCATAGTTAGCACCGGGTTTCGATCCTGGACCCACGCCCTAACTACCAAACCACATCAGAATGGTACTGGTTATCAAATGAACTCTTCGCATTCCTAACCTATATATAATAAACTTTAAGGGTTAGTATCACTTTTAGATCCGACTTAAGAGATTTGAGCACATTCTAATGTTGTCCAAGGTTCGATACTCAACGCAACTGCTTGCGTTGAAACTACTCATTTCTTAAAGTCATTTTATATAAGTGACTTTCTCACAGCCTTCAGTTGAAATTATTAATATTTCACACAAAAGACGAGGAATGGTCCCAGTAACTTAATGATAGCTTTGTCACCATTGGCTAATTTGAAAGGATGAGAAAGTCAATACATTATTTATTTGTTGGTGTGGCTCCGCATGGTCAAGCGTGTAAAGGCGTTCGACTCGCAATCTTTGAGTCGCGGGTTCCAATCCCTTTCGCACCAAACACGCTTGCCCTTTCAGTTGTTGGGGCGTTATTACGTTACAGTCAATTCCACTACTCGTTGGTAAAAGAGTAGCCCAAGAGTTGGCGGTGGGTGGTGATGACTAGCTACCTTCCCTCTAGTGTTACACTGCTAAATTAGGGACGGCTAGCGCAGATAGCCCTCGAGTAGCTTTGTGCGAAATTCAAAACAAACAAACTTGGTGATGCGTCCAATTTAGGTTTAGGCACTAATGATCTATCTCGTAACTACTTATGATCTATCTCGTAACTACTTATGATCTATCTCGTAACTACTTATGATCTATCTCGTAACTGTTGGAGTGGAAAAATGAATATTTGAAATTCTATCTGGATAGCCGGTGGTGTCTTTAGATCTCACCTGTAACATTCTCTTTCAGAAGAGATTTTTACATGTCCACCAGACGTCTCAGTGAAGTTGTGATATTTCACGTAGACGAAGAAATACCTGGAGAGCCACCTGCCGGCACACACGTACTCTACCTGAAGGTGGTTATTTCTCTCACACCTTTAAAGAATTGCCTTTATTTAAAAGTCTAATCTACAGCCTCCCCGGGCTTTCGTTTTATCGCTGAAACACGCTTGGTTGACGCTGGAAGTGGCACTCAACGACCGCACGTGCACCATGCTACTGTGACTCATCAGTCTGTCTGTGTGCGGTTGAAAAAAAATCAAAAAATGAAACACGAAAAGCCTCAGTATTTCTAATATTCATGTTTTTTTTTCATACTTTGATGCATTATCTGAATCTTTATGTTGAATCCCTGGACCATGAACTTCTGTAGAAGCTAATAACTAACACCTGATAAAGCGCAACGTTTGTTAGAACATAATCACACATATGTACAAGGTTTAGCGGTACACAGTTAACACATATACATATATGCAACGTTTACTTGTACACAGTTAACACATATACATATATAGAACGTTTACTTGTACACAGTTAACACATATACAAATATGCAACGTTTACTTGTACACAGTTAACACATACATATATAGAACGTTTACTTGTACACAGTTAACACATACATACATAGAACGTTTACTTGTACACAGTTAACACATACATATATGCAACGTTTACTTGTACACAGTTAACACATACATATATAGAGCGTTTACTTGTACACAGTTAACACATATACATATATGCAACGTTTACTTGTACACAGTTAACACATACATATATGCAACGTTTACTTGTACACAGTTAACACATATACATATATGCAATGTTTACTTGTACACAGTTAACACATACATATATAGAACGTTTACTTGTACACAGTTAACACATATACAAATATGCAACGTTTACTTGTACACAGTTAACACATACATATATAGAACGTTTACTTGTACACAGTTAAAACATACATATATGCAACGTTTACTTGTACACAGTTAACACACATATATAGAGCGTTTACTTGTACACAGTTAATACATATACATATATAGAACGTTTACTTGTACACAGTTAACACATATACATATATGCAACGTTTACTTGTACACAGTTAACACACACATATATACAATGTCTATAGCTACACAATTAACACATACATATTTATAACGCTCACTGGTACACAGTTAACATATACATATACACAACGTTTATCGGTAGACAGTTAACACATATATATAAAAAACGTTTACTTGTACACAGTTAACACATACATATATGCAACGTTTACTTGTACACAGTTAACACACACATATATACAATGTCTATAGCTACACAATTAACACATACATATTTATAACGCTTACTGGTACACAGTTAACACATACATATATGCAACGTTTACTTGTACACAGTTAACACATATATATAAAGAACGTTTACTTGTACACAGTTAACACATACATATTTATAACGCTCACTGGTACACAGTTAACACATACATATATGCAACGTTTACTTGTACACAGTTAACACATACATACATCTCGATCTCTTGAACTTGTAGTTCACTTCTGAGAAGAACCTTAAAACACGTGAAGTAATTTTAAATAGAAGCAGTTAATCACGAATCAATAAACGTTTATTTATATAATTTTTTTAACTTTAACATACAGATCGATGGTTCACACTCACAACAAGTCTCTTAGTAAAATCACTATCTGTTAAGCAGGTCAGAATTATCAAACATTGTAGAACCCACACCGTGACAGGTTCGGTGTGTTCTAATAATATTTGTGTGGCTAGCTGAGAAGAATCCACACCGGTCCATTAAAAGGATGCAGTAATAACTCAGTAATTACCCTTTGTCATTTAGCCTCGTTTTATAATGATAAGTTGTATAGTATCTTATATCATCTAATGTTAAATTAGATAACCTGTCATTGAAATAATGTAACTTGGAATTAACGCGACAAAGGCACCATGGGATACTGGAATGTGGAGTGGAACGTGAAAAGAGCACTATAGGTTTGTTTGTTTGTTTTTGAATTTCGCGCAAAGTTAAGCGCGGTCTGTCTGCGCTAGCCTTTCCCTAATTTAGCAGTGTAAAACGAGAGGGAAGGCAGATAGTCATCACCACCCACCGCCAACTCTTGGGCAACCCTTGGACCAACGAATAGTGGGATTGACCGTAACGTAATAACGTCCCCACAACTGAAAGGACAAAAGTGTTTGTGCGAAAGGGATTGGAACCCGCGACCCAAAGATTGCGAGTCGAACGCTTCAACCCACTTCGCCATGTCAGCCATGTGACACCGTAGGATAGCGGAGTATGAATTGTAACGTGACAAAGGCACCAGATGATAATGAAGTGTGATTTATTCGATTTTAGCTTATTTTTCTTGAAATTCCGGAACACGTTCACAAATTCCAGTGGATAAATTGTCCTAGTTGGCATTCAAGTTGACCACAAATACGTTCAGTAATTCTCACTTTTATCTTTGAAACTAATTCCATAGAATCCGAGTACATTTAAGTGTATGCTGTTAATGATAACCACTTTTACTTTTAAAACTAATTCCAAAGAATACGAATACGTCCAAGTGTATGTTGTTCAGAGAAACCACTTTTATCTTTGAAAGTAATTCCAAAAATAAGAGTACATTCAAAGACTGTGAAATGGATAAAAGAACTATAAACGTTCAGATACGCACTGAATCTCATGTGCTACTACTACAATATTGTTACCCACACTATTACACCGTCTCTAACATTTTCACTATTAGAACAATATACAGTATCTGTGTTTCATACATATTAATGGTATTTTAGATTTTGTTTTTTAGTGTTCTGTACATGTGTATCCGCATTTACGCTTCTGTGTACTCCTTCATAACATCTGTAAAGTTTCAGTTGATTCGAACTACAGTATATGTTCTTTGTGATTGTACAATGAGTAATGCTGCCGTTGATTTCCTCAGTTTTCGTTTTTCATAAATAAAAAGTTAAATTTAATTATTTCTCCCTGAAAAGAAATTTTAGAGCACTGGAAAGAACAACATTCACCATTTGAAAACTAAGTCTGACAGCAATGAAAGATGATATAATTTATCGTACAGAACCTTAACCAGTCATAATGTGTACAGGATAAACAAATTATTGGCTTTATTTGTAAACCCAGGGCACCTAGCTGCCGTAGACAGTGTGTTTACTTACGATGATATCAATATTACGCCACACATTTCTCAAGTTTCATTGTATAGAGGATTAGTCTCTCGTCATGTGGACAATTTACACAGTGGCCCGTAATTTGTATAAACTGTAGATGGATTTTTAAATGATGCAGACTAAAGGACACAACGTTTAAAGACAACTAGAGCCTTGAATGTTCTCCATAACCACATTCCAAGCCAATCCATAAAATATAGGCAAGAACTACGAAAGAGGATCCTTTAACCCAAAATATTTCCAAAATTTTAACATATGATATTCCTATGAAACTAACAGCAACATCCTATACCATTTACCACAGCAGATTGAAAATATATTAGTGTCAATCCTAAACACTGTTTAACCCTCGATAGAAATTAGGCTTGTGTGATTTATAAAATTTTATTTTTTTCATTTCAAGGATGAAAGACCAAAAACTGAAAGTAATTTACTATCTGTATATTTACTCATTTTAGTTGTATAAACAAAGTTTGTAGGTGGCTGTTTACATTGGAGGACATGTTCCCGCGAAATATGTAGATTTTGCAAAAGTGTACAATGTGTTTAATAAAAATTTGGCATATCTGGTACGAATTTCGTGATAGTAAGCTGAGATAAGGTTCAACTTCGTGTGGATTTGATCCTACTTCTTAAAAGGTGATCCAGTATCTTTTTGAAAGCTTATAATTAATTTATTCACGCTCGAAATATCGTGAACAACTACTGTTTTAGCACTCAACACCGACTAGTCAGTGACTCACTAGTTAGGCTTAGCTATGTAGGTTAGCATTCCACAGTTCGTGTAAGTTTCTGTGTAGATGTTACAATGTTTCCCGAGTCACGAGTTAGGCTTACCTACATAGATTGACGAACGAGTAGTTCTGTGTAAAAGTTCAAATGTTCACAGCATCACACAAAACTGAATACCATCTGATTCCCCACATATGAGTATAATAAATCTGAATTACCACAAATTTTACTTCTAAATGAATTTGTCAGTCATCCTTCCGTCGTCGAAAGTGTTCAAGCAATATCTGTTATTGTATTTCCGGTGTATCAGCGTTAAATTAACAGGGTTATAACTATCATGGTGATTTTCGTAACCGCGGTTGGCATAGCGCAGATAGTCCACTGTGTGTGTTTTGCTTAAAAACAAGCAGTCCTTATGTATGTGTGTGATATCAGAAAAGTATCTGCTTAGCAATATTTAATAAAGGAAAGCAAGTTTGGGCTACCGAATTTTGTTTGAAGGAATATACATTGTTTTCCGTCTTTATTCAAAACCTACACTTCACATCCCATGAAGGAAACTTTCAGAATTAAAGTGTTGTTTTTAGGCTCACTTTTATGAAACTCGTTTTCTCGAATATTTCACCGTCGCATACTCAAGTAAACAGGGAACAATCATCTCGCCGTTCTCAGAGATAGGAGGAACAAAAATAGCGAATGTTTGTAATGGTTTTTCCTCAGGTCAGCGATAGATAAAGTCTTTTTTTTTTTCTTCATGCGGAATTTATAATTTTTTTGTACTGTTTTTCATTCATTGACCCTCCAGACTCTTTAACTTAATCACTCACCCTATAGGTTTAATTAAAACTTGTGTCATGTACCTAGATAAATTACCGCACTATCATTAAATTAAAAGTTCTTTGTGCCACCGCTTAACGAAATATCTTCCAAAAGATAGCGCTACACATTTCATAAGACTGCCTATTTTAAAACTAAGATGCATTAAATATAAATGACAACTGAAATCCCATATATTGTAGATAAACTTTATCAGTTTTGATATGCTAAACTTAAATGACCGTTAGATGGTGCTGCATCTGTGAAGTTGTTGTTGTTTAGAATTAAGCACAAAGCTACACAATGGGCTATCTGTGCTCTGCCCACCACGGGTATCGAAACCCGGATTTTAGCGTGTAAGTCCGCAGACATACCGCTGAGCTACTGGGGGGCAATGCATCTGTGAAAGAAATGCTGATTTAATACCTTAACGCATTCTCTCATCAGAACGAACGCTTCAACATTTTCATTATTCATGATGACGAGAAATCCACTTAAAGGTGAATAACAAAAACGGCTGCTATGGATACTAAACAAACAAACTACAAGCACAAAGTTTTGACATATCCTGGGGACGAGAGTGTAAACAGATAGATATTGTTGGGGACGAAACATGTTATATTATTAATTAGAAGTGTAAATCAGTTGTTAGTTCATGTTCGATCTTTGGTTTTAGCTGTTGTATAAGTGTTTGTTTACACTTGTTTCCCTCCGTAGTATCTGGGTGTTTTCTATGGTCATGTTGTGTTTATTTGATTTGCAGTGTTCAAAAACGTGTTTTTTTCTTTGTTTATTTGTTTTTATTGTTGTTCTCTGACGCTGGATTCCGTTTTTCTGCTCGTTTTTCCAACGTAGAAGTCGTGGCAATTGTTGCATTGTGTTTAATATACAATATTAGTGTTGTGTTTGTCAATGTAGTTTTTACACAGTGTGGACTTTTAGTTTAGTACCTGGTTTTTGAATAAAATTAGTGTTTACTGAAATGTTATGTTTTGTTGTAAAGTTTATTTTTCTTTCAAATGTCGGTTATTATATCGCTGATATCGAGAGTATATAGTATGAAACAGTGTATTATATCGCTGATATCAAGAGTATATAGTATGAAACAGTGTATTATATCGCTGATATCGAAAGTATATAGCATGAAACAGTGTATTATATCGCTGATATCAAGAGCATATAGTGTGAAACAGTGTATTATATCGCTGATATTGAGAGTATATAGTATGAAACAGTGTATTATATCGCTGATATCGAAAGTATATAGCATGAAACAGTGTATTATATCGCTGATATCAAGAGCATATAGTGTGAAACAGTGTATTATATCGCTGATATTGAGAGTATATAGTATGAAACAGTGTATTATATCGCTGATATCGAGAGCATATAGTGTGAAACTGTATTATATCGCTGATATCGAGAGTATATAGTGTGAAACAGTGTAAGATTCAATGGTTTATTGTTTGAGTGAATTTATCCGTTTGTTTACCGTTAATTGTTTTGACGGCCTAAGTTTGTGTGTAAAATGTTTTCGACAGTTTTAAAGAAATTTGTTAACCTTTCTTAATCTGAAGATGACCAAACACAGTTTTATGTACTTTTGTTTAATTAAAGTTCTTAATATCCACACCAGCCCTCGCTGCCAGCATCCTGACTCGTAAGGTAACACTAATTATGTGGCTGTTCTTTACCATGTTATTTACATAGTTTTAGAATTCGCTCCTTGGACATGGTATCGTACAAGTAACACAAAACTGTTCATGTTTCTAACATAGTTAACGTTTTGCAAAAGTAACGTTCCTGGTGGTTCAGTGGTGGCTTAAAGTCCCAAAGTTCAAATTTCGATACCTGTGATGTAAGTAACACAATGATGACGTGTTGATTAATGATAAACAAAAGAGACAATGGAGCGTCTCACCTGTAAAGGGTTTTTGTTATTATATTACTGAATACATTAAACAGTTTATCTGTATTAATTTACTTATTACAATTTAATGTTGTACTGAAAACTATTCTAAAGGATACTGAAGATAAAAGAAACAAATAAATAGTGAATATTCAATTAATTATCAAGACCTGATGGTGAGGGCGCTTCACTAGTTAATTGTAGGCCTCCCGATCGAAACCCGTCGCCAAGCGCTTTAGTCTTATAAACAAAGGAGTCCTTGTAACGTGACACTCATTCTGATATTTATCGGCAAAGAAATGCCTAAGAGTTGGCGGAGGACGGTGTACTGGGATTCCTCTAGTCTAGTCATTTCTCGACTGAAGACGACTTAGCGCATAATTTAAGAAACAAACACACAAGCTTCCAAGTGTAAGACACCGTGTTTACAGTAAGACATCGTGTTTACAGTAAGACACCGTGTTTACAGTAAGACATCGTGTTTACAGTAGGACACCGTGTTTACAGTAAGACATCGTGTTTACAGTAGGACACCGTGTTTACAGTAGGACACCGTGTTTACAGTAAGACATCGTGTTTACAGTAGGACACTGTGTTTACAGTAAGACACCGTGTTTACAGTAAGACATCGTGTTTACAGTAGGACACCGTGTTTAAAGTAAGACATCGTGTTTACAGTAAGACACCGTGTTTACAGTAGGACACCGTGTTTACAGTAAGACACTGTGTTTACACGGATCTCTAAACCATTAGCTCCGGATCATGTATGTATGTTATTTCCTTCACTTACGTTCTAGAAATTATTCAAACTTGTGCGAGAAAAACGAAATAAAAAAATAGGCATCTTCTATGGTGTGTTTCTTAAGGAGAAACAGGTCAAAGGTCGGTTGTTTTAATATGTTTGTTTCTTCAGGAGAAACAGGTCAAAGGTAGGTTCTTTTAATGTGTTTGTTTCTTTAGGAGAAACAGGTCAAAGGTAGGTTCTTTTAATGTGTTTGTTTCTTTAGGAGAAATAGGTCAAAGGTCAGTTGTTTTAATGTGTTTGTTTCTTTAGGAGTAACAGGTCAAAGGTCGGTTGTTTTAACGTGTTTGTTTCTTCAGGAGAAACAGGTCAAAGGTCGGTTGTCTTAATGTGTTTGTTTCTTCAAGAGAATCAGGTCAAAGATCGTTTGTTTTAATGTGATTCTTCTTAAAGAGAAACTGGTCAGAGGTCGTTTATTTGTAATTAAGCACAAAGCTACACAAAGGACTATCTCTGGTCTGCCCACCACGGATATCGAAACCCGTTTTTCAACGTTGTAAATTCGCAGACATAACGCTGTGCTACTGAAGGCAGAATTGGTCAATGGAACATAAATTATGTAATTTTGTCTACTAACGTTTAAAGCAGTGCTATATCTTACGTATTCTTTATATACAAGCATAATAATGAGAAACATGGCAATAAAAGAAAAGTGTAAGAAAACTCGTTAGTAACCATTCTGGTCAACCTTAGAGACTGTGTCGGTAAAGGATTGACTGCTTGTATCCTAAGGCAAACTCGTATTGGGCTATCTGCTGTGGGAACCGCGGGAATCCAACCCTGGACTTTAGCACACTGTAAATCCGTAAACGTGCCATTCCCGCCTGTAGAAATGTGGTAAAGTAGTGGCTTGTCAAGGATTCTTGAAATATACTGGTAGCAGCCCTGGTTATCGTTCCTAAACGTGTTTTTATTTGTTTGTGTTTAGCGCAAATCTACACAATGGGTTGTCTGCCCTCTGTATCTTTAAGTTTTCATGTTCCATTCTAAATACATCTGTTACATTGTACTGAGTTTAACATTTTTCTGTAACACCTTCAGTTTCCATTTCTTCTACATGTTGCTATGTCTGTAACTGTACCGAAGACATTCTTCAGTATTACGTAAATACGACAGTCAGGTGTTTGTCATCCACTAATATTATTACTTAAAATGTGAAACTTACGAAACTACAAACGTCCAGAGAAAGTCAGTCCCACCTCCCCCAGTGGCTCAGCGGTATATGTGCGGGCTTATAACCCGTGGTGGGCAGAGCACAGATAGCCCATCGTGTAGCTTTGCGCTTAATTCGAAACAGCAATAAATTCGAACCATCATTGATGATGAATAGAAGTCGTCTTGAAGGCTCTGTGTCAGGTGATCAGCTCACAGTAGGAACACGTGGCATTTCTATCTAAGTAACTCTTAATGTTGAAATGGGAAATCTGAGAGACAAGTACTTGTATCATTGCAAACAGTCTGATCTGAAATATGTATTGTGTGAATTAATGTATGAACGCTCTACAAACATTCTCATCTAGTTTCGGAAGTTAATAAAACAAGGACGTTTGTTTGTTTCGTTTGAATTTCGCGCAAATCTACACGAAGGCTATCTGCGCTAGCTCTCCCTAATTTAGCAGTGTATGACTAGAGGGAAGGAAACTAGTCAGCACCACCCACCGCCAACTCTTGGGCTACTCTTTTACCAACGAATAGTGGGATTGACTATTACATTATATTCCCTCTACGGTTGAAAAGGCGAGCATGTTTGGTGTGATGGGGATTCGACCCTGTGATTTTCAGTTTGATAGTTGAGAGCACTGACCATCTGGCCGTGTTAGACTTAACAAGGGACGAAATGGTCAACAGGTCCAAGAAATGAAGGAGTCAGAAAGTCGAAGAAACGTTGAGAAGACGATTAAAAGCGATTTAACTTTATGTCGTTTTTCTGCAGGTCAGTTAGATCTTTATATTTCAAGTTTAACATGACTTTTAGTGGTTTTTCTTTCTGTAAAACCAAAAATCGTCAATAGAAAAATGACATTCGTTTCATCTAATAGTACAGAAAGGGAAAACTAATCCCTAGTTTGTGAAGATAAAACTATCCATGAATTTTAACCATAATTTACAAAAAAAAAACTAGTAAAAGCCATGTTAAACTCGAAATATATAGAGGATTGACCGTTGCATCTGATGTGTTTGTAATCGAAATATATAGAGGATTGACCGTTGCATCTGATGTGTTTGTAAAGAGCAAGTGTTTATACGATGAATTACCTGATATTTGGTTTGTTTGTCAATGTTTTAATAGTTGGATGATCTATCCGTCCCTAAAGTTTGATCTGAGGGTAAGCGGTTGGTGAATAGCACCGGCCTTCAAATCTTCTGCTGTTGTGATCTGAAAGTGGGATTTATTATTTTTGTAAAACAAGCAAGGCCCGAAAGTGCAGAGAACGATTCATTTTTTCGGCAAAGCAACCAATACGTGGAGCATCGTATCCACAGTCCGATAATTAGGTGTCGCAAGTTTGTCATTGTGTAGCTTTGTGTAAGTTTTCGATACAGACGAACAAAATAAAGGTACATATTACATTGTCCAAATATATGTAAAAATGTATTGGTCGATCGTTTACTTGTTAGCGTCGACGAGAACTGGTGTTTCTCTAAAGTGCTATAGTTAATTTGTCAAATTACAGTTTCACATGTTTTTCGTCACGTTACAACTTCACCAGTCATTGGTTCTGTTGCAAGTTCACCAGTCATTGGTCACATTACACCTTCACCACTTATCGGTCCTGTTTACACTTTCATCAGTTATTGGTTAAGATACAATTTCACCAGTCATTGGTCATGTTACAACATCACCTGTCATTGGTCACTTTACAACTTCATGAATCACTGCTCCTGTTACATCACCTGCTATTGGTCACTTTACAACATTATCTGTAAGGATCCAGAATCAAAAACAGTTTTATTTTTGCTGTAAAGTCCCAGAATAAAAAACAGCTATATTTTTACTGTAAGGTCCTAGTATTAAAAGCAATTTTATTTTTACTGTAAGGTCTAGATGACACTTGTAACTGAGTAAATTAACCAACATTTTGTGCTGAAACAATACTGTCTCTAGAACCATTTCTTTATTTATAAAAATTAGTGCATGTTGTAAACAACTGAACAAAATCAACCAACTTTGACACTTTAAGCACGCATTTGGTGAAATAGTTTAAAATTGTTTGTTTCTTGTTTGACACAGAGATGCACAATGACCTGTCTTTGCTGGTATCGATACCTGATTTTTAGTGTTATGAGCCCGAAAGGGAGGTAGCTCGAATAAACCAAGATTTTGCAAAATTAGATATTTTGATAAAAGTTTACTCTACTGAAATAAACTGTCAACTTATTTTGCCAACAAATATTTTTGTCTGTTTATTTTGCTTGAAAGTAAGTACAAAGCAGCACAGTGGACTATCGTGTTCTGCCCATAAAATCCATATTCTTGCGCAAGTATGCCGTTGTACCGCTAGGAGGCGCCAACGAATATATAAATATTCGGTTTGTTATGAGTTGTCACAGCTATCATTCTTAGAAAATGTCTACTATTTGAGTAAATAGATACATATATAAAATGCTAACAGTTCTACAAACCTTCTCCATTTTCCTATAAGTGTTCCTGTAATTTGTTTTAAGAACTGAAACCACGTGGTAAGAAACTGAGAAAGTCCAACCGTTCTTGGCAGTTTGTCAAAAACCACAAACTTCCACAGGTGTCGACAATGAGGAAATTTCTTGCTGTGAACCAATCGCCTGTAAACACGTTAAGTTCTGTGTAATTTCGTCAACACCAGTTTGTAAAAAGAGTTAAAATTTTAAATTCAATGTCGTGTTTCCAGAGTCATCATTGGAAACCGGTATTTCTGGCTTATCTTGGGTTTAATACGTTTCAATGTATTTTTCCTCTATTTTAAAAAACCACCACAACTACAGAAAATGATATTTCAGTAAGGGAGAAAAATGTAATTTTGTGTTAATTAAAGTACAGTATAGAGTTAGGGTAACAAAGTGAATTAATAAAGTTTCGTTGTACATTGTGTTGCATACACGTGACCTTTCGTGACAAGAAACAGTAACTGATATTTATTTGCCTAAATCACTCAAAATGTTACTAGGGTAACATTTCACTACGTCGCTAGGATAACATTTCACTACATGGCTAGGGTAACATTTCGCAACGTCGCTATGGTAACATATCACCACATGGATAGGGTAACATATCACTACATGGATAGGGTAACATTTCACTACATGGCTAGGGTAACATTTCACTTCATGGCCAGGGTAACATATCACTTCATGGCCAGGGTAACATATCACAATGAATATAACAAGTAATGTTTTTTGTATTTATTTGATACTGTCGCTCTTTACTTTACAAACACAACCCTAACATTTATCTGTGTTCATAAGGTAAACAGACAACCCTAACATTTATCTGTGTTCATAAGGTAAACAGATAATCCCAACATTTATCTGTGTTCATAAGGTAAACAGACAACCCTAACATTTATCTGTGTTCATAAGGTAAACAGACAACCCTAACATTTATCTGTGTTCATAAGGTAAACAGACAACCCTAACATTTATCTGTGTTGATAAGGTAAACAGATAATCCCAACATTTATCTGTGTTCATAAGGTAAACAGATAACCCTAACATCTATCTGTGTTTATAAGGTAAACAGACAACCCTAACATTTATCTGTATTAATAATGTAAACAGACAACTCTAACATTTATCTGTGTTCATAAGGTAAACAGATAATCCTAACATTTCTCTGTGTTCATAAGGTAAACAGACAACCCTAACATTTATCTGTGTTAATAATGTAAACGATGGCATTGGTGTTTCTATGCCGCTTAGAAAACGAGAAACACCCATCTTCGAGAGCACTGATTGGCTAACAAGCACCGATGACGTAACTATGTATTCCCCCACGTACCTAGTATGGAGAAGCACCTCACTCAAACTATTGGTAGACGTTGGAGATACAAATATTTTTTATTATTTCAAGAATAAACATGATTATCGCAAGTCATCATTTGGACCATGTCCATTATTTATTATCAAAATTTATTTGCATCTCACTAGAAATTTTCTTTTCACCCCTTTCAAGCTATGGAAGAACAAATTATCACTTTATTGTATAGGCTTATATAATATATAATAATTTGAGAGTTGTAACAAGTCGTAATACTTGTCTATTTGAGCATATAGTCGTAATGGTTGACATCTCTGTACATATACATATCATAAATAAAATATAACATGAATATTAAATAAAAACTATTATAAAGAAGACATACAACACGGATATTAAAGAAATTTCTGTCATGTTTAACATATTTCAATCGCAGTACCTGAACAGGGATATAATCTTAGATTTTCTATTCAAATATAGGTACCTTTCAAAACGGACTTCACTGTTCGGTTGAATCACGTGCTTCGTGGTCTGATGTAACACCTTTTTCTAACATAAGTAATACGCATTTCGTTCGACCAATTACTACTGGATGTACAAAGAAAATACAAAGTGACCCCTTGTCTGGGTGTATCAACATGAAGGTTAAAAAACTTATCTATGTAATTTCCGTAATACACTTTAACTTTTCCAAGATCCCATGGTCAACTATTTGTTATCTTCACAGATGTAAGTTTTAAATACTTTAACATGTTTTAATAAAGCCAATTTCAGCCTCTCCCTCCAAACTAACTGACCATTTTATCATGGTAGTTTGATCTCTGGATTGTGTTTGCCACGGGGAATTGAACCCTGGATTTTAGCGATGTATGACGGTAAACTTACCGCCCTTTAATTAAACAAAATGCATAATCAGACCGAGCTTTAATCCCTTGTAAGATTACAATGCATTTTTTTCACACATTACACAGGTAAATGACACAAAACTGGGCAAACTGCAACACGAGACCAGGAAATGACAGTAAAACAGGACTTACGTAAGTAAGAAGTTAACTTAGTAGGAAAGAAAACAACGTGAAGAGAAAGGACGTCAGACAACGTGTTAATAACAGTTACTGACACTATTCAAGTTCTAGTTCTTTAGTATTTCAAACTTACGTGATGTGGTTTTTTAAAAACATGTTTCAGGGTTAGTGACTTGGTTTTTATATTGAATAAATACTGTTAACTACCTTTTACGTAACACAGTTAAATAATAGGTCATTTAGAAAATATTTCAACATTCAAGTAAAAGACAAAGAGAAAATCAAAATCCTGCCACGCAGGGCTCGGCATGGACGGGTGGATAAGGGACTCGACTCGTAATCTGAGGATCCCGGGTTCGAATCCCCGTCAAACTAAACATGTCCGCCCTTTCAGCCGTTGGGGCGTTATAAAGTGTGGTTAATCCCGCTCTTCGTTGGTAAAAGAGTAGCCCAAGGGTTGGCGGTGATTGGTGATGACTAGCTGCCTTCCCTCTAGTCCTACACTGCTAAATTAGGTAGGGACGGCTAGTGCAGATAGCCCTCGTGTAGCTTTTCGCTAAATTCAAAACAAGCCAAATTCTGCCACCATAAAAGTTTGATGTTTTATTAAAATATGTTATTTTTGCAGAATATTCAAAACAAACAATCTGGAAATGGATTCGTGCCTAATGTCTCACCAATATTATATTTCGAGTCTAAAGCATCTTATTTCAAGGACGTCAAGTTCTTTGTTTGATTCCAGAATTCAACACGTTTATCCCTCTATATTTATGCTTATCGAACATTCTAGACAAATAAGGTTCTCGGTTTGATCCTCTGTTTTCGCCTATCTCTCCGGGCTAAGTAACAACAAAGCCCTGAACGACCTAGCCCATGCGGTGGACATTTTCAGTAAAATATGATTTGTTTCACAAGTGCCTAAATCAGAATGAAGTTTCGGACAATGCATAAATCAGAGTGAGGTTTCGGACAGTGCCTAAATCAGAGTGAAGGTTCGGACAGTGCCTAAATCAGAGTGAAGTTTCGGACAGTGCCTAAATCAGAGTGAAGTTTCGGACAGTGCCTAAATCAGAGTGAAGGTTCGGACAGTGCCTAAATCAGAGTGAAGGTTCGGACAGTGCCTAAATTAGAGTGAAGTTTCGGACAGTGCCTAAATCAGAGTGAAGTTTCGGACAGTGCCTATACTTTCTTTATACATAGTACTTAAGTTATTATCTACAAAAAACATGACTTAAAAATACTTTAAAAAGTCCTGGTAAAACATACTTATTATATGATTGGTATAGCGACAGGCTAAAAGACAGAGGTGAGTGTTTGATCTATCTTACAGAAATAAAAGTTAAAATAAAATGAACTTGAAGGTCAAAGATGGAAAGTAATATAATAAATTTTGTATGTTTTGCAGTCACGCGATTCGTTAACATTCGTTTTTTTTAATTATAATTAAATATCGTAACAACAAGAGGGACACTGCAGTAGGTGTTATGGTTAACAGGTAACATTGCAGTAGGTGTTAGGGTTAATAGGTAACATCATAACTCTCACTTGCCCTTCACTGCGCATTGTTAAGCCTACGTCCAACACAGAGTATGTATCATCCGTAATGGTAGATGAAGGTAGAAACGATTGTTTTACTGTTACGTTTTTTATGTATGTTGACTGTAGAATGAACGCAACAGAAAGACACAGATAACAGCTTGTATAATTTATTACACTAAACTATTATATATGTAACAGATATAACATAAGTTACATAACAACAATGACAGATATTCAGTTTCAACCTTCAAAATTAATTACAATACGAAATGGTACTCGTTTCAACCTTCAAAGTTAATTACAATACAAAATGGTACTAGCCTGTGTCCGATATAATGATCTAGAATGAAAGTCCAAAAGTTCAGATCAAAAATCCGGTCTAGGGTGTGAATTTGGTCCCACGAAGAAATTCCGAAGTTTGAATTGAGAAGTTCAGAAACAATTCACAGTTCAATAAATTTGACGAAGTTCTTTTCACGATGCCTCCGATGAACGTCTCAAACTTGTCGCCTTCCAATTTTCCCGGTCTACCCTAAACAGTTCTACACGTGTTGACTTTCAGTACAACCAGTAATTCAGATGAATCGTAAAGAATGACGAAATAAAATCACAGCTTCTGTAGGTCTAGCTCTAGTCACAAATCCAAGTTGAATAAACACACAGTAAACGTTGAAAACTTCTCGAACAAAGACAATATCTCTTGAATCGAAATAAAAAACTAATGACTGACTCTTCCTTTTTTCCTCGCGTCGCCGTCTGTTTATATATTAGTAGGCCTCTTCTCGAACAATCGCGTAACTTCCACAGAACTCCAGAGCAATCCGCGCATGTCCGTTCTTGCACGAGACTCGACGTCTAGACACTATGCCGCCATACATTTCCGTTTACAGTCAAATGATCAATCTGCTTAATTCTAGAAATTTCTAAATGTTATTTTAAATGAATAACAACATATTTTATTCGTTTAAACTTTGAAACAATAATATAAACAACAACATGGCATTTTAAACGCTTTTATACCTAACATTACTTAAATCCATATGCAAGTACTACAGCTACAACCAACAAGCACTGTAATGGACTAACACTGTACAAATAAATATTTATAAAATATTGGGGATTTCTCCGTGCTTTGTGAACAGAACGCCTACAGTAATAGTATTAAATAGTGACACACGAAAATCTAATAAAAACCTCACGTATAATTTAACACAATCACCTTAAAATGTGTTTCAAATAGACAGCACTCAAACTCTCCTAGAGTGGCTTTTCCTTATGTAAAGTATTTCTCTAACATTGTGTGGTCTTCACAATCACGGGTAGTGAAACGTGTATGTTTGACCTGACCAACCATCTAGAGGGGAAATAAGGTGATGATTAAAATGAAACGAGCACATCATACGTTTGTACTATTATTTATTGCTTTTATCAAAGTTTAATTTTACACAGAATTCACGACAGACTTATGTGGGAACAAGTCAACTTTATCACGATACGATTATATAAAAACAAGTCAACTTTATCACGATACGATTACATAAAAAACAAGTCAATTTTATCACGATAAGATTACATAAAAACAAGTCAACTTTATCATGATAAGATTACATAAAAAACAAGTCAACTTTATCACGATAAGATTTGTTTGTTTTGGAATTTCGCACAAAGCAACTCGAGGGCTATCAGTGCTAGCCGTCCCTAATTTAGCAGTGTAAGACTAGAGGGAAGGCAGCTAGTCATCACCACCCACCGCCAACTCTTGGGCTACTCTTTTACCAACGAATAGTGGGATTGACCGTCACATTATACACCCCCACGGCTGGGAGGGCGAGCGTGTTTGGCGCGACTCGGGCGCGAACCCGCGACCCCCAGATTACGAAGCGCACGCCTTAACGCGCTAGGCCATGCCAGGCCCCTCACGATAAAATTACATAAAAACAAGTCAACTTCATCACGATAAGATTATATAAGAAGTACACCTTGTCACGACAGAATTATATAGGGGCAAATCAACTTTTTCGCGATAACATTCTATAACAAAAACTAAACTTAATCGTGACAGAATCATATAACAACAACTTAATATATATAACATTTTTATACAGATTTCAACTTGTACTGCTGAAAAAACTTTCCATTACATCTCTCTTTTGCATTTTCTGGCGGTTTATATTTAAAACACTTATTTCACAATGCGGTATTTTATAAATTGACATATCTATAGCTCTTAGATAATGTGTTCTTGTATCTCGAAGTTTCAACAGATGTTTCATTATATACGATACTCGCTAATGTTTAGATGATGTTACATACATTAATATTTGCCTAGAACATATTTCGTTATGATGAAACGTTAAGTTTTATAAAATAAAATGGCAGAACATTAATTTATTACTGATGATTATTATATTTCGTAATATTTCCCCAAAGTGTAAGTGTTGTAAAATATAACGCATTACACGTTGCGTTTCACGTTTCGAAATTTACGTGAGACAACTATCTGTTTTGAAACGTAAAATAGTTTTGCTGAACGTAACTGCAATCTTGAATGCGTAATTTGCATGGAACGTGCAGTGTGAACCAATCATACTGCTGGTGTCATAAACAAATTACAATTGTTTGTAATACACATGTTTAAACCCTTTCTTGTTGACTTGTGAACTGACATGTCTTCAGTATGTTTGTGAAGTCCGTGACTTTATATTTTTAAGGTAAACCGTATTATGTTGTAATGATGCACAGTAAATGTGTTGGATTTAGAGATGTGAAGGAATGATCAGTTGATTTGTGATCAAAGATCATTTTAAGGCTATGATTGTTTATTTTGCGTTGCAAAATTTATTTATTAATTCATGTATATCACTGAGTTCGTTTGTGAAGTAAAAGAGTTAAATATTTTAGTACAATAGTATCTCTAATTTATCAACAAATACTTAATACACACGTTTAAATCATTATAAAATAACACAACTTTAGTCCGGTTAGAAACTAGAAATAACATATTTTACCAAAATCGTGCATGTCTGTGTGTACAGTGTACAGTGGTGTGTTGTTACAGATGTGAGTGATACAGTGGTGTGTTGTTACAGATACGAGTGATACAGTGGTGTGTTGTTACAGATGCGAGTGATACAGTGGTGTGTTGTTACAGATACGAGTGATACAGTGGTGTGTTGTTACAGATGTGAGTGGTACAGTGGTGTGTTGTTACAGATGTGAGTGATACAGTGGTGTGTTGTTACAGATACGAGTGATACAGTGGTGTGTTGTTACAGATACGAGTGATACAGTGGTGTGTTGTTACAGATACGAGTGATACAGTGATGTGTTGTTACAGATACGAGTGATACAGTGGTATGTTGTTACAGATATTAACTATAGCGCCAGTGGAATAATGTTTAGTACCAACAGTATTTATAAAAATATATTAACAGTGTTGTGAATACATTACCACTTAACAGTGTAGCGCCTCAATGAATAAACTAAAGGAGGGAAGGTTATAAGAAAATCTTTCTTAATAAAAATTCAAAGAGGAAAATCGTTAAGCGACGTAGATTTAGAGATTAGTCTATGGAAGCAAAACCATTGTGATCCGAAACCAGACTCCATCCCAAAGTGAAGCGACGCCTTCATCCACGAAATTAAAGCTGTGATTACGACGGAGAACCGTAAGACCCACCTCAAAAAATTCAATGAAGTTGTGCACACCTCCTGGCATTTTTAACGAAATAACAAATAAAGATGATAAATTCATCAAGGTTGAGGAACCAAACACACCTGAGTTTCCAGCTCACGACTAATAACGCTGCAGCTGTTTTCAATAGAAGGAAAGGAATATTATTTGACTTCATATCTATCAGTGAAGGTCTAATTGATTTTAACATCTTTGAGTTTTCAAAAAAAAATCGAATAAAAATGAAGCACCTCGTCGTTTACTGTTAACAGTTAACAGTCCAGATATTTTGTTTAGTTTAGTTAGGGTTTACAGACTGGCACATTAGAAATGTTTGTTTAGTTCAGTTTAGTTAGGTTTAACGGACTTTCACATTAGTTTCTTTGTTTGTTTTGGAATTTCGCACAAAGGTACTCGAGGGCTATCTGTGCTAGCCGTCCCTAATTTAGCAGTGTAAGACTAGAGAGAAGGCAGCTAGTCATCACCACCCACCGCCAACTCTTGGGCTACTCTTTTACCAACGAATAGTGGGATTGACCGTCACATTATAACGCCCCCACAGCTAAAGGGCGACCCTCAGATTACGAGTCGCACGCCTTAACACGCTTGGCCATGCCCTGCCAATAAGTGGTCAAACAACAACAACAAAATGTTCATTTTAACATGTTTATTTCTTCAATCATAAACAGATAGGTATTGTGTCAATATTTCTAATGGTTACAACATTAGTTCAGGTTTGGCTTAAAGTGAAATCCTTTCGTACTTTTACTGTCGTGTTTATACAAGTTTTTGTTTTTTTTAATTTCGCACAAAGCTACTCGAGGGCTATCTGTGCTAGCCGTCTCTAATTTAGCAATGTAAGCCTAGAGGGAAAGCAGCTAGTCATCACCACCCACCGCCAACTCTTGGGCTACTCTTTTACCAACGAATAGTGGGATTGACCGTCACATTATAACGCCCCCACGGCTGAAGGGGCGAGCATGTTTGGCGCGACCAGGATGCGAATCCGCGACCCTCAGATTACGAGTCGCACGCCTTAACACACTTGGCCATGCTAGGCCACACACGCCATAACGTTCGTTACTTAATGTGGTTCGCACCATAACATAAAGAATCGTCCATCTTAAATTAGTAATACGTAAACAAACAAAGAATCTTCCATCTTAAGTTAGTAATACGTAAACAAAGAATCGTGTATCTTAAATAAGTAATACGTAAATAAACAAGGAATCTTCCACCTTAAATCAGTAATACGTAAACAAAGAAAGAATCGTCCATCTTAAATTAGTAATACGTAAACAAAGAATCGTCCATCCTAAATTAGTAATACGTAAACAAAGAAAGAATCTTCCATCTTAAGTTAGTAATACGTAAACAAAGAATCGTCAATCCTAAATTAGTAATACGTAAACAAAGAATCGTCCATCCTAAATTAGTAATACGTAAACAAAGAAAGAATCTTCCATCTTAAGTTAGTAATACGTAAACAAACTAAAATGATATAAAAGAAAACACAGTCTACCATAGACTGAACGATGTAGTTATGATTTCACTCGTTACAAAAGTTTCCACTTCTCAGACGTTTACTCCGGACACCATAAAACGTTTTATCAGAGAATCCATCTCCACGTGAAGGGCCACGTGGTACTCAAGTACTTCCGGTGAAGTAATTCTCACAACTTTCAGGAGATTGTTTTTATTGGTAAAGTCCTTGAAAAGTTTAAGATATGTTTTAAAAATATATATTCATGTCTTTAGTTCACCATTAGGTACTTAACAGAGACCTCTAACTGGTCTTGGTCTTCGCTTCTTTGAAATTTGTCATTGGGTTGCTTTTCCTAACAACAGAATATGCCTTATTTGTAGTTTATTGAATGAAGTAAGTTCCGATAACCGACGAGAGAAGTGTTACTCGTGTTTTCTGAAATCACCGTTCTCACGTGCACCACGTGCGTTGTTTGTTTGTTTGTTTTGGAATTTCGCACAAAGCTACTCGAGGGCTATCTGTGCTAGCCGTCCCTAATTTAGCAGTGTAAGACTAGAGGGAAGGCAGCTAGTCATCACCACCCACCGCCAACTCTTGGGCTACTCTTTTACCAACGAATAGTGGGATTGACCGTCACATTATACACCCCCACGGCTGGGAGGGCGAGCATGTTTAGCGTGACGTGGGCGCGAAACCGCGACCCTCGGATTACGAGAGCACGCCTTAACGCGCTCGGCCATGCCAGGCCTTGCACCACATGCTACCTGTCTTCGTTGCAATAATAAAAGTAATTTTCTTTAGTCATGAACAAAGTAAAGAATTGTTCATAGTACCATACATTGGTATTTTGTGACACGTACATACCCTGGTCTAGTGTTTATGTTTGTATGGCTTAACTAGAGTGTGAATAAATCTCAAGTCTCTTGTGAACATGTGAAAATAA
Organism: Carcinoscorpius rotundicauda; assembly: GCA_011833715.1. Taxonomy (NCBI): domain Eukaryota; kingdom Metazoa; phylum Arthropoda; class Merostomata; order Xiphosura; family Limulidae; genus Carcinoscorpius; species Carcinoscorpius rotundicauda. The sequence continues at coordinate 98,540,290 of CM022396.1, read as the reverse complement.
AATGGTCGATTAAATATATATTTAGAATAAATGTATGAATAATTTAAGCAAATAAAATTATATTTGCATACGTAATAAATCCTGACATTAACGTGTGTGTGTGTTTACCAACTTTGAGTACGATGTATTCATACCATTTTTAAGCTTCACCTTGCTGTTATACCGCATGTCGTCATGTCCGGTCATACACTGTCTGATGATTACTCCTGACAATAGCCCTACAACGTAATTTAAATGACAAACGGATTCGTTGTATGGTTTGTCATATCAATAGCACATGCCACAACTCCCATTACGCTTTCCGTATTCATTTATTGTACGAAAACGATGGATTTCTGCTAGCCCCTTCGAAGGTTACACCCAAGTTCACATGTGGCGACCAATCGTTTCGTCTTAGCAGAAAGAACCATGGAAACCCATTTCATTCTCTAATTCCTTGAGGTACGGCGCTTGAATGGGTATGTTGTAGAAGCAACTTATGTACACGTGACTAGTGTTACCTTTCTAGACACAGGCCCTTTTTGATTAAGTTATGAATATTTGTCTGGCGAGGATGACTTTTACCACTCACCTTTATGCTCATGGATTCTCACCTGTTACAAAACGTCGCACTTTTCTTACAGTGATTGGGATACGACTTGGTGCAGGTCTCTTTGTAGATGGTTCTGGTACCCCAAGCTAAGCCATATCCCCCTGTTTTCCAGTATCATTAACTACAAGAGATCACATACCTTGAAAATTGTAAATCTTCAATCTGAAGATGTCTTTATAATCTGAGTATAAGAATATTTTACGTTGGAAAGGGCTGTTACACGCCTTTCCAAACATCAGTTGGTTTTCAATGAAACCACGCAATCTACTAAACACCAAGCAGCGTCAAAACCTAATTCTTCTGTATTCCATTCCTCAATGACTGTATATCAGCTGTCGTCGCCATTCAACTAGCCAATTTGCGTATTGAAAATCGTTATAATATAACGTATAGAGGGCGCTATGAAGGTATAAGCCTATTAGGCACATTAGCTCTTAATTTGTGTAATATAGCTTATGGACTTCATTTCCATTAGCTTTTGAAATTTGAACTAAAATACCTTCTTAATAATTCACTAGGTAAACACTAACTGGCCACCAGATGATGGCTCTGGACATTCTTATGAAAAGGACAAAAATGACACTCCAAGTTCCTATCACCAATTCTATCAGACGTATTATGGAACAACGGAAGCAGTAAATAGCCTGAAAAGGACTTATGGACCTATGGGATTGAGGAAAGCTTTAGTTTCCAGCAATATTCAACAGAGTAAGATTAATAATAAAATATTACATTTGTTTAACTTTACCATTATTTTCTATTGAGCTGTTACTGTGTAACGTAGTTACGATGAGATTCAACATTATATGTCTCGAAATTACTTCTTTAATAATAAGTCACCTGTATATTACATATTGTTCATTTATTTCTATGTGTGCAATTTTGCGCAAAGCTACTCAAGGGTTACCCGCATTAGTCGTTCTTAATTTAGAAGTTGTAAACCAGAAGGAAGGTAGCTCGTCAACATCATCCACCGCCAACTCTAAGGCTACTCATTTACCAACGAAATGTGTGATTGACCGTTACTTTATAATGCCTTCTGTTACGGCTTTTTTGTGTGGACTGAACGCAACAGAAAGACACAGATAACAGCTTATATAATTTATTACAATAAACTATTATATATGTGACAGATATAAAATAAATTATATAATAACAATGACAGATATTCAGTTTCAACCTTCAAAATTAATTACAATACAAAATAGTATTGGCCTGTGTCCAATATAATGATCTAGAATGAAAGTCCAAAAGTTCAGATCAGAAATCCAAAATTCCAGTCTAGGTGGTGAATTTGGTCCCACGAAGAAATTCCGAAGTTTGAATGGAGAAGTCCAGAAACAATTCACAGTTCAATAAATTTAACGAAGTTCTTTTCACGATGTCTTTGATGAATGTCTCAAATTTGTCGTTTTCCAACTTGCCTCGGTCTCCCCTAAACAGTCCTGTACGTGTTGACCTTCAGTATAACCAGTAATTCGAATGAATCGTAAAGATTGACGAAATAAATCACAGCTTTTGTAGACCTAGCCCCGGTCACAAATCCAAGTTGAATAAGCACACAGTAAACGTTGAAAAATTTCTCAAACGAAAACACATCTCTTGAAACGAATAAAAACGAATGACTGATTCTCCTCGCATCGCCGTCTGTTTATATATTAGTAGGCCTACTGTGTTCTCGAACAATCGCGTAACTTCCACAGAATTCCAGAGTAATCTGCGCATGTCTGTTTTTGCACGAGACTCGTCTAGACACCAGGCCGACATACATTCTATTTATGAACATATGATTGATCTACCTAATTCTAGAAATTTTTAAATGAATTCTAATTAATTCTAAATGTTATTTTAAATGAATAACAACATATTTTATTGATTTGAACTTCGAAACAATAATATAAATATGGAAATATAAATAATAGATATGGAAATCCAAACACAACACGACATGGTTGTCGTTTACATAACATTTACATGACATTTACATAACACTTCACTGCTGAAAAGGCCATTATGTCCTGTGAGAGATTCGAACCCGCAAATTACGAGTCGCGTGCCGTAGCAATCAGGCCATGACAGAAATGTTTTCTACTTTAATATGTTGTTGTTATTGTGTAGTACAAAACGACACAATAGGCTGCCTGCAGAATGTCTACTACAGGGAATCGAACCTCAGAATTTAGCCTGGTAATTCCATAAATTTACTACTGACCCATCGAGACCCCCACTTGAACGAACCCGGTATTCCAAGAACTTTAGGAAGGTAGACCTTCTTTGACCGAAATGTTTCTACCTCGTGCCTGAATATGTTAGGTTCGTTTGTTGACTTGAAAAACACTTTACACTAAAAGTGACTAGCTAGGTCACATTTCTGTGGTTCACACATAGTCATATCTAATATTGTACATGGGACCAAGGGCAAGGAAACAAGACGACAGCACCCGCTGCCTCAAAATGCTAGCATTAACCGAATATTGGAATTGATTGTCACTTTTTTAACACACCCTTAGCTGAAGTGCGAAGTGTGACCGCGAGATCAGGTACCAAACTGAAGACTCTCGGATCTCCTGTTCGATACGTTAGACCACTTTTTTAAAACCAGTATCCCACACTAAAGTTGATTTCTGGTTGGTTTTTGTGTATTTTCATAAATACAAATCCGATGTTCGATGTGTTTATTTATTAGCTTGAGTTATCTGAATCTTATTTAGAAATATCAAGTAACACACATTTTATTTACTAAAACGACACGCTTTGCAGTGTCTCAGTGAAGTGTTAAGGCTTATAACACTACAAACCAGGTTTCGATACTTGTGATGAGCGCAGCACAGACAGCCCGTTGGGTAGTTTTAAACAACAAAGAAACTAAGTCATCAACAAAAACGGCAATAATTAATTATTCTTAATATGTAAACTTCCCGTTAGTTTTGTTTTTCATTCATACACACCAAAGTGTTCTACTTGTGTGTGTTCGCGACTGTAAGATGGTGTCAATTAGATACCAATCATTTCCATGGTAACTAAATCTAACTCATTAATTTGTTGGGTTATTATCATTATCCAGTCATTATGCTTTGTTTCGTCCTTTTGGGTTACAAGTCTGCCGTCATATTAAGGAAACTGACAAGAACAATTTTTTATGGCTGCAGAAAACAGGATTCGAACCTGTGTTCTTACTGTTAAATAATAAAGTTGTGGCAGTCATTCGTCGACTGTCCTTCCTCACTCAGTCACCAGGAGTTGTTAACTATGTCCTGTTTCAATACTATAGCTGTCTTTGTCGAGTTCCACTCCTCACAGGTCCTATTTATAAATGTCTTTGAACAGTTATCAAAGAAACGATCTTTGATAACGGCGCTCTAACTAGGTTCGATTACTGCTGTGATCCGTTATTTTATAAACTAACCATGATGTATCCACGTGGTACTTACAGAACCCTGGCACATCACATGGTCGGCCGTTTTTTACATTTAGACATAGATGAAGTGTTCATGTTATGTATGAATTGTAAAAAATGGCAGTATGCATCCTGTATAACCATCATTCAGTGGAGATATTCTCTACAGATTCAAGTGCTAACCACTGAAAACCCATAACCCATATAAATACTTCACAGGTTAAGATTAACCATTTGTTAAATCATGTGTACTAACACTGAGAGTTATGAGGCATGAAAAGTATATGTAATGTATGTTATGATAACACATTAATATTAACTGTAATGTATGTTATGATAACACATTAATATTAACTGTAATGTATGTTATGGTGACACATTAATATTAACTGTAATGTATGTTATAATAACACATCAATATTAACTGTAATGTATGTTATAATAACACATAATATTAACTGTAATGTATGTTATGATAACACATTAGTATTAACTGTAATGTATGTTATGGTGACACATTAATATTAACTGTAATGTATGTTATAATAACACATCAATATTAACTGTAATGTATGTTATAATAACACATAATATTAACTGTAATGTATGTTATGATGATACATTAATATTAACTGTAATGTATGTTATAATGATACATTAATATTAACTGTAATGTATGTTATAAAATATCAATATTAACTGTAATGTGTGTTATGATAACATATCAATATTAACTGTAATGTATGTTATGATGACACATTAATATTAACTGTAATGTATGTTATGATGACACATTAATACTAACTGTAATGTATGTTATGATAACATATCAATATTAACTGTAATGTATGTTATGATGATACATTAATATTAACTGTAATGTATGTTATAATGACACATTAATATTAACTGCAATGTATGTTATAAAATATCAATATTAACTGTAATGTGTGTTATGATAACATATCAATATTAACTGTAATGTATGTTATGATGACACATTAATATTAACTGTAATGTATGTTATGATGATACATTAATATTAACTGTAATGTATGTTATGATGACACATTAATATTAACTGTAATGTATGTTATGATGACACATTAATATTAACTGTAATGTATGTTATGATAACATATCAATATTAACTGTAATGTATGTTATGATGATACATTAATATTAACTGTAATGTATGTTATGATGACACATTAATATTAACTGTAATGTATGTTATGATAACATATCAATATTAACTGTAATGTATGTTATGATGATACATTAATATTAACTGTAATGTATGATATAATGACACATTAATATTAACTGCAATGTATGTTATAAAATATCAATATTAACTGTAATGTATGTTATAAAATATCAATATTAACTGTAATGTATGTTATGATAACATATCAATATTAACTGTAATGTATGTTATGATGACACATTAATATTAAGTGTAATGTATGTTATGATGACACATTAATATTAACTGTAATGCATGTTATAAAATATCAATATTAACTGTAATGTATGTTATGATAACATATCAATATTAACTGTAATGTATGTTATGATAACATATAAATATTAACTGTAATGTAGGTTATGATGATACATTAATATTAACTGTAATGTATGTTATAATGACACATTAATATTAACTGTAATGTGTGTTATGATAACATATCAATATTAACTGTAATGTATGTTATGATGACACATTAATATTAACTGTAATGTATGTTATGAAGATACATTAATATTAACTGTAATGTATGTTATGATAACATATCAATATTAACTGTAATGTATGTTATGATGATACATTAATATTAACTGTAATGTATGTTATAATGACACATTAATATTAACTGTAATGCATGTTATAAAATATCAATATTAACTGTAATGTATGTTATGATAACATATCAATATTAACTGTAATGTATGTTATGATGACACATTAATATTAACTGTAATGTATGTTATGATAACATATAAATATTAACTGTAATGTAGGTTATGATGATACATTAATATTAACTGTAATGTATGTTATAATGACACATTAATATTAACTGTAATGTATGTTATGATAACATATCAATATTAACTGTAATGTATGTTATGATGACACATTAATATTAACTGTAATGTATGTTATAATGACACATTAATATTAACTGTAATGTATGTTATAAAATATCAATATTAACTGTAATGTATGTTATGATAACATATCAATATTAACTGTAATGTATGTTATGATGACACATTAATATTAAGTGTAATGTATGTTATGATGACACATTAATATTAACTGTAATGTATGTTATAATAACACATCAATATTAACTGTAATGTATGTTATGATGACACATTAATATGAACTGTAATGTATGTTATGATGACACATTAATATTAACTGTAATGTATGTTATGATGACACATTAATATTAACTGTAATGTATGTTATGATGACACATTAATATTAACTGTAATGTATGTTATGATGACACATTAATATTAACTGTAATGTATGTTATGATGACACATTAATATTAACTGTAATGTATGTTATGATAACATATAAATATTAACTGTAATGTATGTTATAATGACACATTAATATTAACTGTAATGTATGTTATAAAATTTAAATATTAACTGTAATGTGTGTTATGATAACACATCAATATTAACTGTAATGTATGTTATGATGACACATTAATATTAACTGTAATGTATGTTATGATGATACATTAATATTAACTGTAATGTATGTTATGATGACACATTAATATTAACTGTAATGTATGTTATGATGACACATTAATATTAACTGTAATGTATGTTATGATGACACATTGATATTAAATGTGATGTATGTTATGATAACAAATCAATATTAACTGTAATGTATGTTATGATGACACATTAATATTAACTGTAATGTATGTTATAATGACACATTAATATTAACTGTAATTATGTTATAAAATATCAATATTAACTGTAATGTATGTTATGATGACATATCAATATTAACTGTAATGTATGTTATGATGACATATCAATATTAACTGTAATGTATGTTATGATGACACATTAATATTAAGTGTAATGTATGTTATGATGACACATTAATATTAAGTGTAATGTATGTTATGATGACACATTAATATTAAGTGTAATGTATGTTATCATAACACATCAATATTAACTGTTATGTATGTTATAATAACGCATCAATATTAACTATAATGTATGTTATAATAACACATTAATATTAACTGTAATGTATGTTATGATGACACATCAATATTAACTGTAATGTATGTTATAATAGCACATCAATATTAACTGTAATGTATGTAATGATGACACATTAATATTAACTGTAATGTATGTTATAATAACACATTAATATTAACTGTAATGTATGTTATAATAACACATCAATATTAACTATAATGTATGTTATAATAACATTTATATTATCTGTAATGTATGTTATAGTGACACATTAAAATTAACTGTAATATATGTTGTAATGACACAAATACTTTGTTTGCTTTGAGCCAAAGTTGCACAAAGAACCATGTGCACAACTCACACAGAAATGATCGAGTCCCAAATTTCAGCATTATAAGATATCAAGCTTACCGCTGAATCAACTGTGAGGACATGACATAAATGAAACCCATGATACATCTGTTAAACAAAGCAAAAAAAAACAAAAAACAAATAACGACTGACTGATAAACCATTATATGGAGTTCATGTGAAGCCCCATTCCTAACTTATTTCTTATCTTTCCATGTTAAAAGTAATATAACAACTCAACTAGTGTTGATTTATAGGTTATGTTCATATACCGTGAAATACTAACACAGTTACTGTCATCATGATCCAACACTTGTTGGTTGATGTTCCGGATTCTTATATTTGAATTGATAGACAAGATGGAAGGCAGCTGGTCGAAAGTACCCACCGCCCACTATCGGGGTATTCTAATCGAATAATGTAATTTACCGTCACCCTTAAATAACTTACCTATGGCTCCAAGTAAGGAAACATTATTTTATGGCAAAGGGACCCAAGCCATGGAGTCTTATATTCGCAGTCCGACAAAGCAATAACCAATGTTATAATGGTCTGAGGATTCCAGGTTTGTAATCCCCATTATAGTCAGAATAACGTGAATATAACATTATCATCAATCTTATTAAATTAGTGTCATTCCGGGCACGGCATGGCCAGGTGGTTAGGGCGCTCGACTTGTAATCTGAGAGTCGCGGCTCGAATCTCCGTTACATCAAACAAGCTCGCCCTTTCAACGAGGTAGAGGCATATAAAGTGACGATCAATTTCACTATGCGTTGATCAGTGGGCAGCTCAAGAGTTGGCGGTGGGTGGTGACGACTACCTGCCTTTCCTCTAGTCATATACTGTTAAATTAAGAACGGCTAGTGCAGATAGTCCTCGTGTAACTTTGCGCGAAATTCAAAAGCAAAACAGAGTCATTCCTATGCCTTTTATCTTCACGCATAAAACGTTTCTCATTTTAAAACTCTACGTTTAACAAAAAAATACTTTGAAACTATAAAACTAAGTTTCAGATTTTATCCTGTGAACTTAGTGAGACAGTACAAAGGTAATCCGCACAATGAAGAGACCAGCAAACACAAAGATGCTAATAGAAATACAGGATCAAACTACGTATTTTTTGGCGGTTTATAAGTGTAAATGTTCAAGTTGTCACTACACAGAGACGTTGACTGTACATGTTACCGTTGTAAGTGCATTTTACAGAAGGGTGTTACTTCCCAGAACATGTTACATGAGCATTACTTCCCAGAACGTGTTACATTAGTTTTCGCAGCACCTCATAGTAAAGACATTCAGTTGATATCTAACTTTGTGACTTTATTCTTCCCATCAGTTGATATAAAGCTCACACACCGTAAGAAGAAATATTTTCCATATTTCTATTAATCCTACTATTTATTACAGTTATTTGTACAATATATTTTACATATACCTTCACAGAAGGTGATGTAATATATGTATTCTAGTGATAATTATCTCCATTCAGTCAAATAGGTAATAAAAGGAAAAGGCACGAAACTGTTGGCTCTCTGCCACTGGCTAAGGATGTTGTTCTAATAATTATCTAATAACCTTACGTTTCCTTTCTATAATGTATTAGTTTACCAGAATACTTGAACGAAGCATTTCCACTTGTGGTTTACAGCTACAGTTTGGACGCGTGTATTAAAATAACTCGGCAAGAATAATGTAGGATTAACTTTATAATGTCACAAAAATGTCTTTTAACCAGTCTTCTAAAACCAACCTTTAACTTAAACATGCATCGCTTGTTAATCCTGTTATATTTAAAACCGTTTATAGTAGTATTAATCCTGTACAGTTTTTAATCCTACTTAAATCACTGATAGTATTATTAATCCTGTAAAGTTTTTAATCCTACTTAAATCGTTGATAGTATCATTAATCATGTACAGTTTTTAATCCTACATAAATCACTGTTATTATTATTAATCCTGTACAGTTTTTAATCATACATAAATCACTGATAGTAGTATTAATCCTACAGTTTTTAATCCCACTTGAATCACTGATAGTATTATTAATCCTGTAGTTTCTAATCCTACTTAAATCCCTGACAGTATTATTAATCCTGTACAGTTTTTAATCCTTCTTAAATCCCTGATAGTAGTATTAATCCTGTACAGTTTTTAATCCTACTTAAATCACTGATAGCAGTATTATTCCTGTACAGTTTTTAATCCTACTTAAATCACTGATAGCAGTATTAATCCTGTAGTTTTTAATCCTACTTAAATCCCTGATAGTAGTATTAATGCTGTACAGTTTTTAATCCCACTTAAATCATTGATAGCAGTATTAATCCTGTACAGTTTTTAATCCTACTTAAATCCCTGATAGTATTATTAATCCTGTACAGTTTTTAATCCTACTTAAATCACTGATAGCAGTATTAATCCTGTAGTTTTTAATCCTACTTATATCCCTGATAGTAGTATTAATGCTGTACAGTTTTTAATCCCACTTAAATCATTGATAGCAGTATTAATCCTGTACAGTTTTAATCCTTCTTAAATCCCTGATAGCAGTATTAATCCTGTATAGTTTTTAATCCTACTTAAATCGTTGATAGTATCATTAATCCTGTACAGTTTTTAATCCTACTTAAACCACTGATAGCAATTTTAATCCTGCACAGTTTTTAATCCTACTTAAATCCCTGATAGTATTATTAATCCTGTAAAGTTTTTAATCCTACTGAAATCACTGATAGTATTATTAATCCTGTACAATTTTTAATCTTACTTAAATCACTGATAGCAGTATTAATCCTGCACAGTTTTTAATCCAACTTAAATCCCTGATAGTAGTATTAATCCTGTAAAGTTTTTAATCCTACTTAAATCCCTGATAGTATTATTAATCCTGTACAATTTTTAATCTTACTTAAATCACTGATAGCAGTATTAATCCTGCACAGTTTTTAATCCAACTTAAATCCCTGATAGTAGTATTAATCCTGTACAGTGTTTAATCCTACTTAAATCACTGATAGTAGTATTAATCCTGTACAGTGTTTAATCCTACTTAAATCACTGATAGCATTATTAATCCTACAGTTTTTAATCCTACTTAAATCACTGATAGTAGTATTAATCCTGTACAGTTTTAATCATACTTAAATCACTGATAATGTTATTAATCCTACAGTTTTTAATCCTACTTAAATCACTGACAGTATTAATAATCCTGTATAGTTCTTAATCATACTTAAATCGCTGATAGTGCACCACAGTAATACGGTTTGTAAATCCCGTTGTATTTACAGGATAACAAAAACTTATAAAACATTCGAAAGACAAAGATTCGATTATTTTCGACACTTTTCAGTCGAACGGCTTTCAGACAAGCACATAATTATGAAACATATTTAATTTTTTAGTTTTCTGTTTTGTGAGATAATGTTGATGGTTTTGTGAGAAAATTCTTTGAACAAATTATTTAAGATGCTTTTAGGTGTTTCTGGAAAATATAAAATTTTAATTTTTCCTGGGAAGTTTGGCTGTTGGATGTCAATAGATTTGTTGAAGTTGTTTTCTTTCTGTTGGTTACTGTTAACACAGCATTACATCCACCACGGGTACAGATATGTAGACGACACGATTGCGGGATTCACATCTACAGAACACACACTTAATTTTTTCAATCACATTAACTCTATACATCCCAACATTAACTTCACATGTGAACAGGAATAAAGCAATAAAATATCATTTTTTAACCTCAAAATTACAAGAACCGATACACAATTTAAAACAAAAATCACCCATACTGGACTATACATTCCGTGGGACTCAGCACATGAAACAAAACAAAAACTCAACATACTGAGAAACCAAATAAACACAGCCATAAAACTATGCTCACCGGATAAAATTAACGATGAATTAGACAAAATAAAACAATACTTCATGAACATCAATAAGTTTCCTCCACAAACCGTAGAAAACGTTATACGCACACACCTAGACAAAAGTAAATATATCTCACAAATTTAAAACTCACACAACCATATACTGCTACGTACCATATATTACCGACATCAGCAGAAAAATAACCAACATTTGGCAAAAGCGAGTAACAAAATATGACATTCCAGTTAATACCAAATTTATTCAAAAACCAGACACAAAACTGAGGTCTATACAATGTAAAAACTACACTGACAAACACCACACCAACATTATTTATAAAATACAATGTGATAACTGCCACAACTTCTATATTGGAGAAACAAGTAGAAAAATGGAAACCAGATTCAAAGAACACAAAAAGTCACCTTCACTCGTTTTCGAACACTGCAAGTCAAATAAAAACAACATAACCATAGAAAACACCCAAATACTAAATGAAGAAACAAACCTAAACATATGCAAACGTAATGAAGCCTTACTTATACAAAAACTCAAGCCCAAAATAAACCAATACAAATGAACACTTTTATACCTATATTAATAAATATAATCAAACATCTAAGTACGCCCTCTACATTCCTACACTCAACTTCACAACCCCCTTCAAATATACTGTCAGATATCGGTCAGTTACCTCTTCCTTTCTTTGTGAACCTGATTAGACGTTGTTCGCTCATCTACATACTGCTTTCTTTTCCCATACTAGCTGTTTTTACATGTAGACAATGTTGTAGTGTAAAGGATATATCCCAAATAAAAAATAACATATACAATGAAGTTAATTAGCGTAACAGAATTATTGATAAACAAACTAATGTGTTTACTTCTAATTATCGACATTTGATGCTGAGCTCACTTCAAACGGTGTAATTAAATTGTTTGAAAATTTACACAACATACTTGTTTAACATTATTTAACACTGAATAGTAGATAGAGTATGTTTAACATTATTTAACACTGAATAGTAGATAGAGTAGGTATAACATTATTTAACACTGAATAGTAGATAGAGTATGTTTAACATTATTTAACACTGAATAGTAGATAGAGTATGTTTGACAGATTATAATTATTTACACTGAATACAGTAGATAGAGAATGTTTAACACATTATATAAATTGAATACAGTATATAGAGTATGTATAACACTATTTACTCTGAATACAGTAAATAGAGTATGTGTAACATTATTTACACTGAATACAGTAGATAGAGTACGTATAACACTATTTACACTGAATACAGTCGATAGAGAATGTATAACACATTATTCATACTGAATACAGTATATAGAGTATGTATAACACTATTTACTCTGAATACAGTAAATAGAGTACGTATAACACTATTTACACTGAATACAGTAGATAATGTATAACATTATTTACACTGAATACAGTAGATAGAGTATGTATAACACTATTTACACTGAATACAGTAAATAATGTATAACAAGTAATGTATAACATTATTTACACTGAATACAGTTGATAGAGAATGTATAACACGTATTCACACTGAATACAGTAGATAGAGTATGTGTAACACATTATTTATACTGAATACAGTAGATAGACTATGTATAACACTATTTACACTGAATAGAGTGGATGGAGTATGTTTTGCACATTATATACTCTGAACATAATACCCCAAAGAGACTGAAGAACTCTCTTATTGGACGGATACACCTGTTTACTTCCTTTCATTTGTTTTATAAAGAACTTCGAGACAAGTAAATACAACTAAAAAAACAAACTATTTTGAATCTATTTGTGTTAATTGTGTTTCGATACACCCTTACCCAGTCTCTTACTGTACGAGTTAATTACTCGTTGTCTTCCAGTTAGCTGTTGTCTTCCGATATTACGCCTTATAAAGAAGTTATGTTACCAGGTAGGTTGATTTTTACCTGAGACACCTCTCTAAGGAACAGCTTACACTCCTATGTTCTTCATTAGTCCATTTTCTTTGTTTTTCAGGGCACAAAAACATCTACTTAACTCTCAACTGAAGGCTGATAACGTGTAATTACGTTTTGTTTTTTATTGTTGTTTGTAACAATCTGTTTTTATTTTATACATCACATAAACTTTGGTTTCTTTTGCTTTGCCTTACCCTAACTTTTAAGTAAACTAAGGTTTATCTCTTTTGTCTTGTCATAGCTTTTGTTTTATATAACCATTTGCACCGTACTTTGGATTCATTCAAAAGTTATTATATTTTTAGTGTGTTGTTGCTCTTATATTTCTATGACGTAATGAAATCTGACCAACATTCACTTTGTGAAACTGTCACGTTCTTCCTAGTTTTTGTTATTTCAAAAGGTCGAGCGTGGCCCGTCATATGATTCCTGAACGGCCAGTCCGACAATTCGTGATTCACGCTTTATTGCCCCAGAAACACTTTTCTAATTTTGTGGCCACGGGTGAGCTAAAAAAGTTGAAGGTCAAACCGCACTGTTCGTTGAAGCAAAAATAAACTGATATAACGGGTGAGGTGCTGTCCTAAGCACCCGTTATTTAGTTTGTCAGGACGGTTACACCCAGATAACACTCGTATAGTGTTGTTCCATCATCTATAATGATTAAAGAATTATTTAGTTAGAATTCGGAGTTAATTACTCAACAGTGGGAAAGTATGACTTTTTGTTCTGTATATATTGATAGAAGTCCGGCTACCATTTCAAACAATTAATCCTAAAAAGTCAGATAAGATGACGTAACATAGTAACATTAATGACTCAGACGTTAAAAGTCCTTGAACATGCATGTTACCTATGTGTTACGGTATTCACTTTGGATGTTGCTTCTTTGTGTGTGTTGAGGGGAAGCAGGGGCTGGAAAATGGACAACCACTAATTTCTTTGAATGATGAGTCATTTCCAAGAAAGCCTACAGTTCAATGTTTTTGCGTGTCTTTGATTTCGTGACTACCCGCGAGGATCACAAAATCCTTTTTAGCCCAAAGGACTTTCGTGCTATTGCGGGTTGGTTTTCAGTAAAAATTCTTTCTAATAAATATTGAACCAAGTAAAGACATTCCAGAGTGGGATTCGAAAAGCAAAAGGTACAAACAAGACACGACAAGTTATTTTACGTTTATTGTTATTTTCTTCAATATCAATGTATATCTTTGTATTACATAACTGCTTTGAAACCAATATTATTTCTCACGGATTAAACATACAACTTGTAAGAACTGATGAACAAAATAAAAATATAAACCAGTTATTTTCCTGTTTTCTATAACACGTAACGTCATGAATTGGGCTCTATGTTTAACTGGTAAGGTTTCATGGGCTCTATGTTTAGAGGGTAAGACTTCATGGGCTCTGTGTTTAGCTGGTAAGGTTTCATGGGCTCTGTGTTTAGCTGGTAAGGTTTCATGGGCTCTATGTTTAGCTGGTAAGGTTTTATGGGCTCTATGTTTAGCTGGTAAGGTTTCATGGGCTCTATGTTTAGCTGGTAAGGCTTCATGGGCTCTATGTTTAGCTGGTAAGGCTTCATGGTCTCTGCGTTTAACTGGTAAGGTTTTATGGGCTCTATGTTTAACTGGTAAGGCTTCATGGGCTCTATGTTTAGCTGGTAAGGCTTCATGGTCTCTATTTTTAACTGGTAAGGTTTCATGGGCTCTATGTTTAACTGGTAAGGTTTCATGGGCTCTATGTTTAACTGGTAAGGTTTCATGGGCTCTATGTTTAACTGGTGAGGTTTCATGGGTTCTATGTTTAGCTGGTAAGGCTTCATGGCCTCTATGTTTAGCTGGTAAGGCTTCATGGTCTCTGCGTTTAACTGGTAAGGTTTCATGGGCTCTATGTTTAGCTGGTAAGGTTTTGTGAGCTCTATTTTTAACTGGTAAGGTTTCATGGGCTCTATGTTTAACTGGTAAGGTTTTGTGAGCTCTATGTTTAACTGGTAAGGTTTCATGGGCTCTATGTTTAACTGGTAAGGTTTCATGGGCTCTATGTTTAGCTGGTAAGGTTTCATGAAGTTTGGTAGTCAGAGGAGTTTTACTCCTTTTATTTAATTATTTGATATGATAATAGGTGTTCAGGAGACGAAAGGTATTTTATTATAGTTGTAGGTTTGTAGTCCATTCATGTCTGTTTCTTCTTTTTATTCATTCTGTCTTGTTGCGTTATTTATCCCGCGAAATCTAACGTCATAAACCAACAATAGGAACAGCAAATGAGCATTGAAGTATCTTCATGATCAGCGTCACCTAACGGCTAGGACATGACATAATGGTGTAACAAATGTTCCGTTTGTTGTAACAACATCTACAAATTGAAACCGAAAAGGAGAAAATGTCTCCAAACAGGAAGTTTGAATACAGAAACAGCAAGGAACAAACTGAGATCGATTCGCACCAGAGTCTGTGGAAAATATTGAATCATAATTTTTTTTTCTGAACTAGGTAGTTGGAGTGTTCCTATCTGGAATATACAACGCTGCGGAGTCTGTAGTCTGCTGCAGTAGAAGAGAACTCCAAGCGTTGTAGTCATATGTTTGTCAAGGCCGAATGAAGTCTGTATGGGGATACACTCCAAACAGTGTGGCCATATGGTAGACGAGGTCTAGAGAAGGCTGCAAATGGATATTCTCCACGTAGGGTGTCCATATGTTTGTCAAGGCCGAATGAAGTCTGTATGGGGATACACTCCAAACAGTGTGGCCATATGGTAGACGAGGTCTAGTGAAGGCTGCAAATGAATATTCTCCACGTAGGGTGTCCATATGTTTGACAAGGCCGAATGAAGTCTGTATGGGGATACACTCCAAACAGTGTGGCCATATGGTAGACGAGATCTAGTGAAGGCTGCAAATGGATATTCTCCACGCAGAGTGTCCATATGTTTGACAAGGCCGAATGAAGTCTGTCGGAGATACACTTTAAATAATGTGTCCATATCTTTGATAAGGCCGAATGAAGTCTTTATGGAGATACACTCCAAGCAGTGTGGCCATATATTTGACGAGATCGAGTAAAGTCTTTTGTGAAATACACTCCAAACAGTGGAGCCATATGTTAAACGAGGTCGAGGGAAGTATCCAAGGAGATACACTCCAAGCAGTGTGGCCATATGTTAGACGAGGCCGAATATAGTCGTTATGGAGATACACTCCATACAGTGTGGTTATATGTTAGGTGAGGTCGAGTGAAGTCTTTATGGAGTTATAAGATAAGCGTTGCTTTAAGCCCCAATAAGTGAAATCGGAATGGAACAATTTATCAAAAAGCTGTGAGCTGTCTCCCAGGTTATCAAGTGGTATTTAACTGAGGCATTGGGAACATTCTCGACATTATTGAGTTCTGACATGGTTAAAATTTATGTCGAATTAGGACAAGGAAAGTTTATTTGATTTTGGAATAATGGAAACCAAGATACCAATAGTCTCAGGTGTGGCTAGTTGGTGACCATCCAGCTTTACTTAGTAGATTATTTTGTTGATAGAGGATTTGAACTTCTGAATCATTTTCCATTCTGAAATTACTAAAATAATTTTAAAACTTTGACAATCATTAACTTCTTACTCATTTCTTTTATCGTAAATTCAGTGGCAATTGACCAGTCATAGAACAATAGTCTTTCTATTAATTAATTAATTAATTACATAAATACACTGTCGCCCAAAATCTTAAGGCCAATGAACATAAAGAAAAAATATGCATTTTGCGTTGTTAGACTTAACCACTCATTTGAGTAGAGCTTCGAAAGATGAATACAAGAAAAGGGAAAATAAAAAAAAATTTTAGCGTTTAATATGGAAAATATGAACACTATGAAATTAAACTAAATACTAATTGGTCAAAAGCTTAAGACCATACCAAAAAGCAGTACTAAACATGGTAGGAAATGCCCAACAAGAGGTCTCAGTAGTGAGTTCCACGGCCATCATTGCGAATAACTTCAAACATTTTCTTTGGCATGGTCGATATAAGTGTTTGCAGAAGGCTGGCTGGAATGTTATTACAAGTGGTGAAGATGGCTTCACCAAGATCATGCATTGTTTGGAATTGACTTCCCTTGTCATCCACCCCCCAAACATTTTCAGTGGGGTTCAGTTCGGGCGAATAACGTGATTCTTCTGGACCATCCAGCATTATGGATTGCAGCGTTGTCCTGCTGAAAAATCCAGTCATTTCCACACGAGCGAGGGCCTTCAGTCAATAAGGATGCTTTCTCCAACATGCCAATATAGCCAGCTGCTGTTTAACGCCTTTGTATAACCTGAAGCTCCATTGTTCTATGATGGAGCCTCCACCACTGTATCGTGTAGAAAATGTCTCCGATGGGATATTCTTATCGTGCCAGTAACGTTAGAAGCCATCTGGACCATCCAGGTTAATTTTTTTTTATCATCAGAGAACAAAACCTTCTTCCACTTTTCTACGTCCGATGTTTTGTGTTTCTCAGCAAAGTTTAACCGAGCTGTTTCGTGGTGTGGAAGGAGGCGTGGCCTTTGAAGACGTTTACATTTTTTAAAGCCTTTCTTTCGTATGTGCCGTCTTATTGTTCTTGAGCTGCATTCTGTATCCGTAAGGGTCTTAATCTGGTTCGACAATCGGCTGGTGTCTTAAAATTCTCGTTCCGTATCCCTCGTTGAGAGAGACCTTGGTTTTGCAGCTCGACAATTCTGCCACGTTCAAACTCTGTCAACTTTTTAGCCTTTGCCATGTTTTTACCCAATGTAACACAGCAGGTGTCACTGTGAGATGTTGACAACGCTAACGCTTGAACACAAATAACTAAATTTCGTTACGTGTTTACCAATTAACGCTTCGTGCCAGTGATGGTCATAAATTTTGACCAGCTAGTATTTAGGCTAATTTCATTGTGTTCACATTTTCCCTATTAAATGTTAAATTTTTTCCCCTTTTTTTATTTTCATATTTCGAAGCTCTACTCATATAAGTGGTTGAGTCTAACAACGCAAAATGCATATTTTTTTTGCGTTTATTGGCTTTGATATTTTGGCCAGCAGTGTGTGCTTTAAAATTTCTTTTTCGTGTTAAACACTTTGTTCTGAACAACGAGCATGTTTTTTATTATTTATGAGTTGGTTTGTCTTTTCAATGTAAAGGAATACGTTATATCCATATCCACAACAAGGTAACTATTTGTTTGAATACGGCTGATCATTATTCAAGATCCTAAGAGGAAGATGATTTAAGCTGATCCTTTCTTTAGGTTTTATTTGGATTCCATTTTTTCACCTGCGATGCTGCTGAAGGAGAGCAATGTTAATATCTCGCTGGTCTATGGTCATAGTTTCCTCATGAAACTAAAATATGAATCTTCATTAAATGCCCCATGAGTTTGTTTGTTTCGGATATTGCCCAAAGCTAAACGAGGGCTAATTTAGCAGTGAAAGACTGGAGAAAAGGCACATAAACACCATCAACCACCGTCAACTGTCGGGCTACTCTTTTAACAACGAATAATGGGATTCACTGTAACATTACAACGCCCTCAGGACTGTAATGGCAAGCATGTTTTGTAAAACGGGGATTCGAACCATCGACCTTCAGACTGCGAGTCTCGCGCCCTGATCCCCTGGCCATGCCGAGGCCTGCCTAATGTCAATGTCTCTATCAATGGTTCACTCCTTGCTTGAAGTAAGGATTTCTTCAGTTATTTCTTTTGTGGTTGTCTTATCTTAAATAGTCTTCAGTTAGACGTAGGTTTAGGCTCGAAACGAAGGAGGTGTATTTGTAATGAAACAACAGTCTAAAGTTTTTCTTTCCACACTCATTCTGGTTACAGTAAGCCTCTCTTACGTGTTTTTAGTCTGTTTACAGACTAACAGATAGACATAAACATGTACAGGAGGTTACTAAACTTTTAACCAAAATTTTGTTGGGGAGACCAGAGTATCGTTCTTCTTCTACACAATTTTCAGTTGGTTTTGATAAGGTACAGCAGAACTGGATTTCCTGTGACCCTGTGAACAAAATTTTCTGTTATTTCTGAAAATTATGACAATACCCAAAGACTATCAAGTGGGAGTCTTCCTCAGACTGTTCAACTGCACCTGAAGTGGCTTAAGGTTTATGTTTCCTAATCAGATAACCATTGGGTTCTAACACCCTTGTGCAAATTAACAAATGGTCATTTTACAACATTTTTACCATGGTGGTCGGTGTAGGATCGCTGGACACAGATGGCGTCATTAGCTGTGTTTTGCAGTGAGGTCGATCTAGTTTTGGGATATATGACGACGTTTTGCGGAATATTACGTCATTCGAAATTGCGTTAGAAGAGCAAGAAGATCAG
Organism: Carcinoscorpius rotundicauda; assembly: GCA_011833715.1. Lineage (NCBI taxonomy): Eukaryota > Metazoa > Arthropoda > Merostomata > Xiphosura > Limulidae > Carcinoscorpius > Carcinoscorpius rotundicauda. The sequence continues at coordinate 98,520,465 of CM022396.1, read as the reverse complement.
TCAAAAAACAACTTCTTACCAACTCAATGAAGAAAAAACTGTATCATTAGGGTCTGAAATACAATAACTGGACGCAAGAACAATGGAGGAAGGTGTTATTCAGTGACGAGACTCATTTCTTCGTACAGGGCCAAAGAAGTCTGCCTGTTCGCAGATCTCCAAGTGAGAAACTTCGAGAATCTCACATCAATCAGCTCGTAAAACATCCCTTGAAGAAGATGTTTTGGGGCTTTTTCAGCTATTATTACATCGGAGGCTTACATATCGTAGAAGGTTTGATGTGAGGACCACGGTACATCGAAGTTTTGCAGAGAAGAGTCGTTCCAGAATTGAAAAAGAGATTTTCAGATGGATCTGGCATTTTTCAGCAAAATCTGGCTCCGTGCCACACATCGAAACTTGTGAAGAATTTTATGAGTACAACGCGAATAAAGGTGCTGGATTGGCCTGGAAACTCTCCGGATTTAAATCCTATTGAAAATCTTTGGGCGATTTGTAAAGAAAGACTTCGGGGAAAAACCTATACTAAGAAAGATAAGCTAATTGAAGCCATAATTGAGGTGTGGTACTGCGATCCAAAAGTAAGTAAAGATTGCAGTCAACTCATGGACTCGATGCCAAAGCGGATTAATGATCTTCTGAAAAATAAAGACGGTCATATCATGCATTAATTTGTGAATAATTTTTGGATTTTCAGAAATAAAACGCAAAAAAAATTGAAGAAATCGTAGTTTTCCGTCTCGTTTTAATTAATTTGCACAAGGGTGTTTTTTGTTCGTGACATCATAACACGTGTAATTATTTTTGAAAGGCATCCCTGATAGATTTAACATCTAATATTTAATGACAATGGTGTGTTGGGCAGCATATAGACAGTAACCCAATGTTGTTTGTTTATTGTTAATCACAAAACTACACTGTAGGCTATCTGTGCTATGCCCACAAGAAGTATTGAAATTAGGGTTTCAGGTTTAGAAATTTTTATACTTACCACTGAATCACAAGGAGGGAAACAACCTATTTTCAATGGTTTCTGATTCGTTAGACGTTCCAACAACACTTTCCATATGCTGGATAGCTTATTTTCAGCTAATTCCGATAAACGCTGAGGTGGATGCCCCAGTGACATCTATTAAACTATCGAGCGTGAAGTGTAGGGTAGATGTTCCAGTGGCTTGCATTAGCAGTGGGGTAGATACCCCAAATGGTTATGTTAAACTCTCGAGTATGAGCAGTTGAGTAAATATCTCAGAATCGTGTGTTAAACTATAAAATGTGAACTGTGAGGTGGACGTCCCAATTGACTCTGTTAACCGTCATGTGTGATATGAAGTATTATAATCACACTCTAATTTAGGGTAGCCCTCGAGGGGGGGGCGAGGAACCTCTGTTTGAGAACTATTAATGTATTTATGCCACCACCCCCTTGACTCTAACCTCCAACTTGAACATGTGTAAGGTTATGTAACTAACAACTTTAGCAAATTGTATTGAAGGAAATATACAATTATTCATGAGAAATTATAATCAGCGCGTGCTTGTACTCGTATATAACTTGTTTCAATTCATTTTATGAGTCTTCGTCACTGTTCAGTGGAAGGATGGAAGACATATTGTTGTGTTGTTTCTGTAGAACTTGAAGACGTCCGTCGAGCAAATGACCACTTCCTGGAGATTAGGAGGAAGACGGTGTGCAAGACCCCACAGCCCCAAGTAGTTCGAGTGAAGGATTACTTTCCAGACGTTTCCAAACAGTACGTACCTCGTTGCACCATACTTCATCGGTGCGCAGATGAAACTGGGTGTTGCGATGACGAACTCCATACATGTGGCCCCCTATACACGCAGGAAGTCACCTTACATTTTTATGTAAGTGTTCCGTAACGAGGCCTGGTTTAGTTTGATAACTTAGAAGTGAGACTGTGTGTCAACTGTGTATTTATTTTTATACTTAGGCCAAAAGTTGTAATATCAAAAACAAAGAATGATTAATGAACCGTTCTATTGCTCCAAATCTTCAGCCAATAATTGTTTTATTTTATCTTTTCCCAATCTTCTGTTTTCAGTTTTGCTAAAGTCACATTAATGAGAACTGTCACATAGAATATTTAACGTTCGCTTTTAGACCTGCATGTAAATCTTAAAGTTTAAAATTTCATTACATACTTTGACCTCATTTTAAGAATAAATAATAAATCATTATGATTTAGGAATTGTTTAACTTTCAAAACAACAAAATCCATTATCATACTAATAAACATATAAAGAAGACGTCTGTTCAACTTAACACAAAATTTATCTTGAAAGATGGCGAGATTTCCACGTTATTTATATATAGGCCTAAATTAATCAGTGTTTACATAAAAACTTGTTGTATGCAAAGTTTTGCTGCCTAATCTACCCTGAAGATCTTCATTTATCAGTACGAGAAAATTTTCACCATGAGGTTTGTTAACGTTCATTACGGGGTTGAGCAAACTGATTGTAATTAGGCCTAAATGAATCAACATTAATTGATTGTGCTGCAAAATCTCTCATCTGCAAAGTTTTGTCCGATGTCTCGCTTGTTGCCCTGCCCACAAACAACAGTGAAACATATTTTATACCACATTATGTACACGTGGTCCTATTTAACATTGTTATTCTCTTATGTCCCAGGATGAAAGTCTGGTCACTCCATGTTGTCCCCCAGTGACACAGTGATGTGCTTCCGGACTTATAACGCTAGAAATCGAGTTCAGATACCCGTAGTGGGCAGGTATAGATAGCCCATTGTGTAGCTTTGTGCTTTAGTAGGAACAAAAAAAACGCTTTATATTATAATATGATAAATTCGATTATTTAAAGAGAACCTCTCATACACCTAATTTTGTGGAGGATTTATAATTCTACGTTACAATGAAAATAGTCTTCCCTATCAACGTAGAAGAAATCATTTCGTTGTACTAATATAAAATGTTTCATAAAAAACGAGTTTATTGTTGTTTTTTTCGTACCGGCATCGACGACAATGAACCATACCAAGGGTTTGAAACTTTCACCGCGATGTTACTAACATTGTACCTTTCTCTACAACAGACCCTCCATCTACAGGACAACAACATACGAATAGGGTTGAACAATGCCGTACAAAAATTACTGTTTATCAATCATACCGAATGCGAGTGTCAACCAATAAACAACCAACCACGAATACAGGAAAAACCCATCGGTCAACGTCGTGGGCCCCCTGGTGATCAAACATCAAAGTAAGTTGTATATTTTTTGTTTGCCAAGGAAATTACACGTTAAATTCTCCTGTCAGCTCTGTTTTAGTGATGTTACAATGTACACCAGGAATCTAAGTAGTTCAAGGAAGAAAACAAACAATTGTTCGAGTTAACAAAAATAAAATAAAAACCATATTAGATTTCTAGTATGATTCAACATCACGTGACGAGTTGTTGCTTCCCTCGTTCGTATTATCTACATCACGTGAGGTACTCGTCTCATTCTAGTCCTTTGTTTGGTGTGATAGGTATTGGATAAACAACCTCCAGTTACTTTCAACATTTTCAAGACAACTACTACGAAATATTTCGACTGTTGCTGTAAGGCCAGTGACTTAATAAAGTCGTAACAGCTAACCACAAAGAACCAAAATGAAATGTTCATAATTATGTGTACTCCTCGATAATTCATTAAAAATATATTTAAATAAATTAACTGAAGGTTACAGATTACTTGTAGTTAACATGTGAAGAAGTACTCATAGCTCACTTACCTGTTGGTACTGTGGTAACATTTCAACGGGTGTTTTAAATATTGCTAGGTAGTAATCACGTTGTAAACTAAACAGAAAATTAAAAGGTCGTGTAAAAGTTGTTTGTTTTTGTTAAATTAAATAATATATTAGTTGTAAGATGCGTATTGTCAAATATCCATGGGCTAAACGGCTAGGTCAGAGACTACTAACACTCAGGCATAACCTCTTGTAGTCTAAAATTACCGCTGACCAGAGGAAGGGCAAGTGGGATCAGGTGGTTAATCTGAGGATCGCGGGGCGTTATAATGTTACGATCAATCCCACTATTCATTGGTAAAGGAGTAGCCCAAGAGTTGGCGGTGGGTAGCGATGACTAGCTTCCTTCCTTCTAGGCTTACACTGCTAAATCAGGGACGGCTAGCATAGATAGCCCTCATGTAGCTTTGCGCGAAATTCAAAAATAAACACATTTTATCGTACGTATTACATCTTATTTCATGAAGGTTTTAAAGTTGTTGTTTTTTTCCTCTCTCTCGAGCACTGTTGAGTGTCAGTCACGAAACCCGGGTAAAGGTTGCAGGTTTTAGTTATTGTTTGGTATTTAATTGCATGAAGAATTTCAGGAAAAATCGGTCGTTAATTATAGGTGAAAAATAAACGATGACAACAACAACCCGCGTGACATTTATTGTTACATGTTTTAACATTAGTTATGTTCAGTGTGGTGTTCTTAAGCTGATCATGAAAGCACCTAGACTAATATTTTCTTTTGTTTTCCTAACAGAAGTATTATTTAGGTAGGTTTTTTTTCTTCAGCGGGCAGCACGTCTAGCTTTGAAATACAATAACATTTAGAAACGTGTGTTCGTAAAATGGTGGTGTGTGTGTGTGTTTTCTTATTGCGAAGCTACATTGGGCTATCTGCTGAGTCTACCGAGAAGAATCGAATCCCCGATTTTAGTGTTGTAAATTCGCGGACTTACCGCTGTATCAGTGGGGTTCGGTATACTTGTTTGTTTGTTTTGGAATTTCGCACAAAGCTACTCGAGGGCTATCTGTGCTAGCCGTCCCTAATTTAGCAGTGTAAGACTAGAGGGAAGGCAGCTAGTTATCACCACCCACCGCCAACTCTTGGGCTACTCTTTTACCAACGAATAATGGGATTGACTGTAACTTTATACACCCCCATGTCTGGGAGAGCGAGCACGTTTAGCGCGACGGAGATGCGAACCCGGGACCCTCAGATTACGAGTCACATGCCTTACGCGCTTGGCCATGCCGGGCGGTTCGGTATGCCTGCCCCAGAGCTACAGCATTATTTAAATTCATGTTTCCGTAAAAGGACGAAATGTCTGGCTTACAACTACATCATATTATTCAGGTACATGTTTTTGTAAGAGGTAAATATGTCTGGCCCAGAACTACAACATTATTCAGTTTGTCCGGGTAAATCTGGTAGTCAGCAGCTGAAAGTGATAGCGCCCGTTCTAGATTATACTAAAGGTGTTATGCAAAACCAAAATGTACGTCAGTCAGAAGTTGTTCAGATTACGGTTCCAGCTCGAGCGTCATAATTTTTAAACACTAGTGATATGAAAGTTTCGAAAACTAATGAGCCAAAGAAACTAGAGTTTATCATGAAACAGATTACAAAAAAAACATTAAAACTTTCTTCTCGGACCACAACAAATTCTGCACTCTAGACACGAGATAAATAGTTTTATCTTTTTCAGACTCGTCTGTTTTTGATAGTGAAAGTGACGAGTGAAAGACAGTCTAACGAAGTTACTGCTATGGTAATCACCGTTATTATCATGCACGAGCACGTGCAACATGTCACTGGGGCGTCACGTACATTGGCTGTATACGTCACTTTCTTGAGGTTTACCGAAAGCTCGCGCAAGACAGAACAACACGATTGGTTGGAGAACTCTAATATCCAGCAGGTGGATGTCGTGTTCACTTGCTTTTTAATATTGTAAATCTGAACGAATTAAACAAACTTAAAATATTTTCTCAATTTTCTGCATTTCCCGATCAGTTGTAAGATAACTGTTAGCTTTCTTACATACGTAAAAAAACTGAAAAAACGACATATGACAAAGCAATTTCAACCTCTACACACATCAGACAGGGCTAAGTCAAAAATGTGTGATAATACTGTCTGTTAACATGCGATAATACAGACTACCAATACATAATAATACACACTACAAATACAGTCTATTAACATATGATAATACAGACAACTAATACATGATAATATAGTCTATTAACATACGATAATAAAGACTACTAATACATAATAATACAGTTTATTAACATACGATATAACAGACGACTAATACATGATAATACAGTCTATTAACATACGATAATAAAGACTACTAATACATAATAATACACACTACTAATACATGATAATACAGTCTATTAACATACGATAATAAAGACTACTAATACATGATAATACAGTCTATTAACATACGATAATAAAGACTACTAATACATAATAATACAGTCTATTAACATACGATATAACAGACGACTAATACATTATAATACAGCCTATTAACATACGATAATACAGACGACTAGTACATTATAATACAGTCTATTAACATACGATAATAAAGACTACTAATACATAATAATACAGTCCATTAACATACGATAATACAGACGACTAGTACATTATAATACACACTACTAATACATAATAATAGTCTATTAACATACGATAATACAGACGACTCGTACATTATAATACAGTCTATTAACATACGATAATAAAGACTACTAATACATGATAATACAGTCTATTAACATACGATAATACAGACGACTAATACATTATAATACACACTACTAATACATAATAATACAGTCTATTAACATACGATAATAAAGACTACTAATACATAATAATACAGTCTGTTAACATGCGATAATACACACTACTAATACATAATAATACAGTCTATTAACATACGATAATAAAGACTACTAATACATGATAATACAGTCTATTAACATACGATAATACAGACGACTAATACATTATAATACACACTACTAATACATAATAATACAGTCTATTAACATACGATAATAAAGACTAATAATACATGATAATACAGTCTGTTCACATGCGATAATACACACTACTAATACATTATAATACACACTACTAATACATTATAATACAGCCTATTAACATACGATAATACAGACGACTAGTACATTATAATACAGTCTATTAACATACGATAATACAGACGACTAATACATTATAATACACACTACTAATACATTATAATACAGTCTATTAACATATGATAATACAGACGACTCGTACATTATAATACAGTCTATTAACATACGATAATAAAGACTACTAATACATAATAATACAGTCTATTAACATACGATAATACAGACTACTAATACATAATAATACAGTCTGTTAACATGCGATAATACAGACTACCAATACATAATAATACACACTACTAATACATAATAATACAGTCTATTAACATACGATAATAAAGACTACTAATACATGATAATACAGTCTATTAACATACGATAATACAGACGACTAATACATTATAATACACACTACTAATACATAATAATACAGTCTATTAACATATGATAATAAAGACTACTAATACATGATAATACAGTCTGTTAACATGCGATAATACACACTACTAATGCATAATAATACAGTCTATTAACATACGATAATACAGACGACTAGTACATTATAATACACACTACTAATACATAATAATACAGTCTATTAACATACGACAATACAGACTACTAACATGTGATAATACAGTCTGTAATGTATTACAGTCTACTGTTATGTGATAATACAATCTAATAATATATTACAATACGCTAATATATGATAATACAGTCTACTAATGTATTACAATACACTAATATACGATAGTACAGTCTACCAATGTGTTATATGATCCTCTTTTAGTACCATATTCTCCTGCACAGGGTAGATAAATCGTTGTTGTTTCATAACATATTTTACCGTTTAAACTGTGGAATTAGCAACACTACAGCAATGACCTGTAGATGTGACAACACTGTAATGATGACCTGTAGTTGTGATAACACTACAGAAATGACCTTTAGATACGACAACATTCTAATGATGACCTGTAGTTGTGATAACACTACAGCAATGACCTTTAGATGTGACAACACCGCAACGATGACCTGTAGATTGATAACACTACAGCAATGACCTTCAGATGTTACAACACTGTAATGATGACCTGTAGTTGTGATAACACTAGAGCAATGACCTTTAGATGTGACAACACTGTAATGATGACCTGTAGTTGTGATAACACTACAGCAATGACCTTCAGATGTGACAACACTGTAACGATGACCTTTAGATGTGACAACACTGTAATGATGACCTGTAGATTGATAACACTACAGCAATGACCTTTAGATGTGACAACACTGTAACAATGACTTGTAACTATGACAACCAAAGATCTTTAGCTGTGATGTTACGTATTATGATTTTCCTTGAACACTCTCCAATTTATTATGTTACACATTATAACTACTTCAAGTTACCAGAAACTGGAATTTTAATTTAGAAGTTAATTGAATGTCAGTATGTATCAGATATGTGATATTTTCCAACAGTATTGATACACACAACTATCTTTCTTAACACAAATATATTTTAATGTACAAACAACAATACAATTCACAATAACGATTATTACAGCATCCCAGTGGCTCTGCGGTATGTCTGCGGACTTACACGCTAAAATCCGGGTTTCGATACCCGTGGTGGGCAGAGCACAGATAGCCCATTGTGTAGCTTTGTGCTTAATACAAAACAACAACAACGGTTATTATAAATAATACTAAGTATTTTATCTCGTCTGGAGCTGAATGTTTTATATTTTTGCTAAAGGTTTACAAACTTACAAACAATATTAAGTCCTCTATCCGGTCTGGAACTGAATACTCTGTCAACTGATTACGAGCCGCAAGTCACTTTTATGTTGATGCACTTCGCTTGGCTATTCTTCACACGTGAGTTTTTCCTGATGAAAATATGTAATGTCCTCGTGAAAATATCAAGGTCCGAAGCTAATTCTCCGGAATTTGTGATGTTTGAAATATATAAACGTTCCTGATCAAATGTTTGTCGTTTTCCCATTAATAAGCGTTTACCACAATTATAGATTCCGATGTTTATAGGCCCGGCATGGACGAGTGTTTTGAGGCGTTCTACTCGTAATCCGAAGGCCGTGGGTTCGAATCTCGGCCGCACCAAACATGCTCGCCCTCCCAGCCGTGCGGGCATTATAATGTGACGGTCAATCCCACTATTCGTTGGTAAAAGAGTAGCCCAAGAGTTGGTGATGACTAGCTACCTTCCCTCTGGTCTTACACTGCCAAATTAGGGATGGTTAGCGCAGATAGCCCTCGAGTAGCTTTGCGAGAAATTCAAAACAAACAAACCGATGTTTATAGAATAGTGAGTGTAGCAAGCAACAGTATTATTAAACTGTTTCTCCGCATGTGTATTTGTTATTTTAACGCGACATTATCGAAAGTTCACTTAGCAGCAACACCGGCAGTCACCAGTATCACATACACACCTAGTAGTTGTTGATTCTTACGCCCAAGAATCTTCTACCAATTTAGAGACTAGGCGGAACTTTCGCGATACGCATGTGCAATTCTTAATATATATTAAACTGAAACAAGCAGACAATAAAATAGATACTTAATAGTATCTTTCAGCTAACGACTTCAGCTTTAGTGATGACCTTGCAGTTGGGACAGCTGAACAAAGAAGCATAAGACAATGCAAATCGTTAAACCCAGAAAAACCAACAAGTCCATAAAAACCTGCCAGGTGGCAACCTGAACTACGTATCGTCACATGTAATGTTTGAACCCACAGAAACAGTCCGCCAGATGTCAGCCCTAGCACTTACAAGATTCAATTCCATAAAAACATCAACCATGTGGCAATTTTTGTTACCGTTGCGTCCAAGGTTAGAGCCGTTGACCTGGCTCTGTACTTCAACTGTATGGATATTATAACCATAACAGTGAATTCTGTTCTTCTAATAACAGTAGAAGCCTCATTGGCGAGAACCGCTGCTAACCTTATGCCCTCCCACTGGTCATTAATTGTAACTTATGAATGAGTCTCTGGCCGCATAACCCATATGTTACACAAATTAGTTCAGGACTACGTCAACACATAGACGTGTTAAGTGTTGAACTTATTTATGTAGACTAGAGAAGAAATAGATAAGAAATTGGTAATTTTGGTGAGAATTTTTAATTAGGATTTTGTTTGTTTGGTTTGTTTTGGAATTTCGCACAAAGCTACTCGAGGGCTATCCGTGCTAGTCGTCCCTAATTTGGCAGTGTAAGACTAGAGGGAAGGCAGCTAGTCAACACCACCCGCAGCAAACTCTTGGGCTACTCTTTTACCAACGAAAAGTGGGATTGATCGTACCTTTATAACGCCCCCACGGCTGGGAGGGCAAACATGTTTGGCGCGACTCGGGCGCGAACTCGCGACCCTCAGATTACGAAGCGCACGCCTTAACGCGCTAGGCCATGCCGGGCCCTGTTTAATTAGGAGAATTTCAAGATTAGAGGGCAGCGTGTTGGCAGTCTGGCTGTTTAACAGATGTCAGATCTTTCTGAAAGTGTATCAGCAGTCTGACTGTTTAACAGATGTCAGATCTTTCTGAAAGTGTGTCAGCAGTCTGGCTGTTCAACAGGTGTCAGATCTTTCTGAATGTGTGTCTACAGTCTCGATGTTTAATGCATAGTAACTCATGATAGATCACTTTAAATACCTCAAACACAAGACCTTCTCACTCACCTCCAAGTTTCCTCTGATCAGACACTGCTCAATACTAGATACTTAACACGTTTGTTTACTTAAGACTTCGAATGAAAGGAAGCGTCTCATTTTATTTGTTGGTGTTATTGTGTTAAATGTAATTCACGTAGTCGTATTTTCTCACCAGGTGTCAGAAATGTCCTGTTCCTTTCTACACACGAGAGTATCCTGACGGGAGATGTAGTTGCGATTGCTTTGACCACCAGAAGCCCTGTTTACGAATCAAAAGAGGACGAGATGGTCTTGTAGGTGTAGAAAGGAGGTATGTCATATTTCATAATGACCAAGGAGACGTCATCTTTCATACTTACCTGTCATAGGCTATATTCTGTTATGGACTAGTGCACGTCGTATTCCATTATGACTTAGTGTAATTTATAAAACGCAAATAATTCACTCTTTAGATTCAAAAACAAAATGTCTTTATTATTAATGATTGGAGTAATATTTACTTTTCCCTTTTTCCTTTCAAATGTTTAAAATTTACGTTTTTGCAATATCCAGAAATGTTCTTTATAACGAAGGTTATTTTGGTCAGATCCACAAGAAACAAGTACTTTATAGTAAGTTGATTTTACCAGGTCCATCACGCAAATGGTTATTGAAATAACTAACAGATGAATATTTTGGTCAATGTATTTTTAAAAAACATTTAACGCCAGTTAATTGCGAAAACAGTTACATTTTAAGGTTTCTTATGTTTCAGACTTTGTGTATTTTATCAGTTAACATTGGTTTCTTGACTTTGCTACTTTTGACCTCTTTTTTATTTTTTCTACAGTTATATTCCTGGTCTAGATCATTGTACTTAGAACGTTGTAAACATAAAATAATTAATAACCTTCAATGCCACCATTTTCTTTTTCGATATACTCTCGTTTTGGACGAGATAACGACGGATCAATCATGGCAGCTTGGTGGTGATGTTGAGGTGTAAAACTTGGCCATATGTAGTTCTGATGATGAACAAGATGTAATAATAAAGAAATTAAAGTCAGTTTTCGTTTTTAACTTTTAAATGATACGAGTTCTTCATCAGTTAACGTTAGTAAGTGTATTGTGAAGTTGATTTTATAACTGTGTATTATAACAGTTGTATGAAGTTCTTAATGTCCATCAATGTCAATGTTTATTCTAACACACAGCGTCTTCGTCATGTTCACCAATGTGTACAACACCTAACGTCATCGTCATGTTGATCAATATATACTGTAGCTACTGTTATTTGAACTTGAAATTATATGTTAGTAGTGTTATTAATATATTGGTAATATGGTTAGTAAGACGTTTGTTTATCTGTGAGTCTAAAATTATATTAATGTGAAATCTAAACATGTCGAAAACAGCAGATAAAATAACTTCAAAGTTTTATAAAGTTTATTTGTATATATTTTTTTAAACTTTGCCTTCGTCTGTTCGATTCGAAACTTTAAACGTGTTTTATGTTTTAGATGTATTCTGGCGGGTTACTGTCACATACCAGACTGTGAATATGGACTTTACGATGCTACCAGCGGAAAATGCCCGAAACGCCCAGAACATTATAAACGTACCAAACACAGACAACGAAGTCATGTTCGGCATTCTCACAGATGGGCATTTTATGAACGAGATTAACCAGAACTGTGGTTTATTGAATGCCACAGACACCTAGTCTCAACCCTCACGTGAATCTAGTTATACGCTGGTCGTGTTTCCTCATCCAATCACAGGTTTTACTGCCCGAACGAAATCACCGGTCTTTACATAAAAACGATTTTGAAGAGTTGTGAATGCGTGTTTGGTGCTCCTTATGTTACCATAGAAACGTATTTTTCTCTAATAATTCCCTGCCTGGTTGCAAGTATTAACGTACACTTAAGCCTAATGTGGCTACTCACTAAATAGTGCCGGTGGTTTACTATGTTTATCCAACTTCTTTCATTTGTCGTCTGTATTTAGTTGTTTGTTCCACTTGTTGAGGTCTGTCATTGTTTTACCAGAGTCACGTGTAATTGTATTCTTTAATAAGGCCACAAGAACGAGAACCCTGTTTAATTATATCAGACAGTTAAGTAGATAATTAGTGAACAGTTGTTAACTGGTAATTATTAATCATAATACCAACGATGGTACGAAAATATCAAATTATAACAAAAGACAAAAACATAAGTAGTGGATTGTTTGGTGTAAGCCTCGAACCCACTTGTGTATGTCTTTTGTTATAATTTGAAAATTTGTACTATTGTTACCATCATGTTTAATACACGAATTTACTATCTTCACCATTACTTTGACACTCATGGCTTGTTGGTATTATGTTTCTGTGGGAAATCTGAACACTGGGTCATTTTAAGAGGAATATTGATGAAGAAAATTTAAAATAATTTCATAATCATCTTTATTTCATTTGTGATTTTAACAGATGTAGTTTCAAAATTTCTATCATATTGGGTTTATAAATAAACCTCTTAAGTGAAGTTTTGATTACAGAAGAAAGACTAGAGTTTAAAATTAAGAAAATAATTTATAAAACTAAACACTTCGAATTGTATTTTTGTAGTGTTTGTTTACACCGAGAGATTTAATACAATAACGAAACACTACAACATTTCTCTTGCTAAAAAAATTGATTTCGAGGTCATTCCAGGTATGAGATTGTGAAAATAAATATAATTTTTATAATACTTTTGATTAGGTTTAAGATTACCAAGAATATTACGTTGAAGTTAGGATTAAAGTTAATTTAACTTTTGTTTACTAATTTCTGGCTATTAGTTTGGTTAACACACGTACCACTAGGTGTTTGTGTTTTATTACGGATCTTCGAAATTAGATTTATTTGAAAGAACTAAATTAATTTTTTTAAGTCATTTCTTTATTTTGAGTCTCAAGTCTCAACTTTTTATATTTTAGTAATATTTTATTACTATGATATTTTGTTGTTGTTCGTTTTGGTGTTTCATAAACTTTGTTAGTAATTTTGAATTTAACTTAAAAGCGCTAAGCCTAACAAACAAAGGAAATTTCCAAGAGTTGATAATTTCAAGTTTTGGTGTTTGATGTTCAGCCGTAGAGATATTTTACATGTGGATATATGTTTCTTTGTCTGCGGTTTATTAATAAACTGTTCAGTGAACAATTATATATGATATTATTTCTCAGTGACGCCAGAGGGTGTTGTTATAAAAAAATAGCAAGTTATTCATTGTTTCGGGAATTTTATTATAGAAGAAAGAATTACTAGAGTTAAAACCTATAAAATATTTTTGTAAGAATTCTAAACGATTTCGTTATATAAGTGGGCAGTTTAGATGTCTATCTACTAGTGGTAGTGCCCAAAAACTCAAACGTTTTTTTTATAATATGTGCAACTTTTGAATACCGTTTTCACTTTTAAGCATGTTTAGAATTACTTTTTGATTAATTTTGACTGAGTATACGACTGATATTATTAATATTGTTTTATAAAATAAGGTATTTAATTTACTTATATTTTGTTTTATGTCTTAGTTTCGTTTCCCGAGAAATCTTAAATTTATACTTTTAACAGTGAAGAATTTTTCAGAATAACGTGTTTTGTTGTGTTTTTTCTCCATAAAACAAAATAAAATGTTTCTGTCAGTAAAATTGTGTAATAAAAAGTCTGTTCTATGTATTTTGATTTATAAAACGCAATCACAGAACTACGAAATTTAACGATGCAAAACGAATTTGTGTTACGTAAGTACTTTTAGACATATTGTGACACACGGGTCCATCCACATTTTAGTTAAGTTGTTTGTCACACAAGTACTGCTGGACACATTGTGACACACGAACCTCATTCGTATTTTAATTAAATTGTGTCACACAAATACTAGTAGGTACATCGTGACACATGAATCCCACCCAAATTTTCATTCGTTCGTTGAATTTCGCAACTGCTGCCTGAGCTAGTCGTTACTAAGTTAGAAGTGAAAGACCAGAGGAGAGGCCCAACCTGTATCACTACATCTTGATTAAACTGGAACAGTTTGTATGCGTAACAGACTGTTTACAAGTAACTATTATGACCCATACCATTTAAAGCAACACAAGAAACTTATGAAGTTAGTAAATAAATTACACGATTTTTATTGTTTTATGGCTGGAATTCAACTGGAAATAAAACAGTTTTTCACCGATATGTACAGTTTCCTAACACAGCAATGAAAACTTCAATCATTTTCTTGAACGGAGGTGTTTCTTGTTGTTGCTTTTCAGCCCTTTAACATGAGGTTTCAAATGTGGATTAAAACTAGCGACATACCCATGGTTTCAAGGAATGATGAATTTCAATCATCTACTACTTTGGCTACAGATTACAGTTAGGTTCTTAGAAAAACTGGGATTTCTTGGAAGGTCACGTGTAACGATATGACCAATTAAAACCCAAACTCAACGACTTCTGGCAGTTTTTCCAATTTCCTAATCTGTGTGATTTTCTTCTCACGTCGTGAAGAGCTGCATGATTACCACGGTGTACATGTGGTGTGATGAAATGTTACAACAACATCTGCAGTTTGTACGTGTGGTTTAATACAATATTACTAAGTCATACTTGTACCAAATACAACGTCTCTATACAATACTTGTGGTATAATGCAGAATTATTAAGACATACGTGCGAATTAATAAAACGTTGCTAGATCACGTGTGGTTTAACACAAGAAAATGACTCAAGTCTTTCTTAGCTGTAACCTTTAGCCCTGTACGTGAATTTTACTTTGCCTTTTTAAAAAATACACTTTTATTGTTATATTGTCAAAGCTAGGCTTAGAAACCCTCGATATCATAATATGGGATAAGTTTGTTTTCCAGGATTCCATTAAAGTAAATATTTTATCCCGATTCTTTGGCGGCAGAATGAGGACACGTGAAACATTAATACTCCAGCTCCCCCTGGTTCTAGTAGTATGCCTTCTATCTGCCCCGTCATCACTACTTAATGCTCACTGCGTTCTCTGGTGGTTCCAACTTATGGACTTCATCTACCCCAGGAATCTGTGTCTCCTGGTAACATTCTATATAGACATCCTCACATGTTCTCAGTAACATTTTGTATGTTCTATATAGACATCCTCACATGTCCTCAGTAACATTTTGTATGTTCTATATAGACATCCTCACATGTTCTCAGTAACATTCTGTATGTACTATATAGACATCCTCACATGTTCTCAGTAACATTCTGTGTGTTCTATATAGACATCCTCACATGTTCTCAGTAACATTTTGTATGTTCTATATAGACATTCTCACATGTTTTCAGTAACATTCTGTGTGTTCTATATAGACATCCTCACATGTCCTCAGTAACATTTTGTATGTTCTATATAGACATCCTCACATGTTCTCAGTAACATTCTGTATGTACTATATAGACATCCTCACATGTTCTCAGTAACATTCTGTATGTACTATATAGACATCCTCACATGTTCTCAGTAACATTCTGTGTGTTCTATATAGACATCCTCACATGTTCTCAGTAACATTTTGTATGTTCTATATAGACATCCTCACATGTTCTCAGTAACATTCTGTATGTACTATATAGACATTCTCACATGTTTTCAGTAACATTCTGTGTGTTCTATATAGACATCCTCACATGTCCTCAGTAACATTTTGTATGTTCTATATAGACATACATGTTCTCAGTAACATTTTGTATGTTCTATATAGACATCCTCACATGTTCTCAGTAACATTCTGTGTGTTCTATATAGACATCCTCACATGTCCTCAGTAACATTTTGTATGTTCTATATAGACATACTCACATGTCCTCAGTAACATTTTGTATGTTCTATATAGACATACATGTCCTCAATAACATTCTGTGTGTTTTATATAGACATCCTCACATGTTCTCAGTAACATTTTGTGTGTTCTATATAGACATCCTCACATGTCCTCAGTAACATTTTGTATGTTCTACATAGACATACTCACATGTCCTCAGTAACATTTTGTATGTTCTATATAGACATCCTCACATGTCCTCAGTAACATTTTGTATGTTCTATATAGACATCCTCACATGTCCTCAGTAACATTTTGTATGTTCTACAGAGACATACTCACATGTCCTCAGTAACATTTTGTATGTTCTATATAGACATCCTCACATGTCCTCAGTAACATTTTGTATGTTCTATATAGACATCCTCACATGTCCTCAGTTTCATTCTGTGTGTTCTATATAGACATTCTCACATGTCCTCAGTGGCAGTCAGTTTAATAAAAACCTCCTTGCTTGTCCTCACTAACAATAAGAATCTGAATTTTCTATATTATTTTTCTAAGTCGAGTGTTTTGTTCATGTGTAGAACGTCATCAGTCGTTCTAGAAGTCACAGATTATAATTTTACATCCTGAGGAGTTTGCAGACAGATAAAGAATGTTGGCACGTCTCTTTTCATCACTGGCAAAATGCCCAGTGAAAGATGTTTCCTAGACCTCATTACCTGATCAAACTACCGCCCCTAGGTAAGTCCTTCATCTGTAATATCGTAATTTTCAAGTTTTACTAATATATTCGAACAGAAAAGTGTACTAATAAAAAATCAGGAAAACCACAAAAACAAATCGTGTGGTCACAACACCAAATGTTAACTTCATTATCTTATTCTTACTTGTACGAGATTCACTAATAACCTCACAAATAACTGTATGAATGACAGAAAATGTGCTGTATAATAAAATTAGAGAGAATGTTGAACAAAGTAAAACAGCAACTCACAATAACATATTATACGAAAACTGTCACTCAAAACAGATTATGTTCCAGATGTCACTCAAAATAGATTATGTTTAAGATGTCACTCAAGATAGATTATATTCTAGATGTCACTCAAAATAGATTATGTTCTAGATGTCACTTAAGATAGATTATGTTCTAGATGTCACTCAAAATAGATTATGTTCTGAATGTCACTCAAAATAGATTATGTTCTAGATGTCACTCAAAATAGATTATATTGTTTGATTTATCAGGTTGTCACAGCTTTCACTTAATTTCCCGATAACGGGGCCTCAGATTACCCATAGTTAAACACCAGTCTTCATTACAATTACACCCCGTTTTTATCCTGTTAATAGAATTTCATGTTTTTGTTAGCCTCTCTAACTACTCTGCGGGTTAACACTACCATGCTAACACTGTAGTAACAAGGTTTATTGTGGGGTAGTCATGTCTCTCGAATGTTACACTCGCTCAGTAAACGCGATAAATGAGAGTTTGAATTATGTATGTCTTGTTAATAAATATCATATTTAATTTCAATAAAAAAATCTTCAAAATAAATTATAAAAACTGACACTTCAGAAATTCTAACAATATGGAAAAGTCTGAGATGGGTTTTAAATATATACCGACACACATACATTTATTCTGCATGCTGGTTCGCAGTACAAAACCTTCAAATAATTAATTAGGGCACCAACACCCCCTGCTGGATCGAATGTACAACAAAACAGGAAGGGCGTAAGAGTGAAGATCAGAGAAACATGATAATTACAACCCTGCTGAGGCGCCACCTAGGTGGTTTACTCATGCCGCGCTTTGACGTGTGCAACAAAAGACCATTATTACCGTTATACCTAAAGCAAGTATATTGTGCCAAGGTTACAACAGAACTCTTCAACGAGGTCTTAAACTGTCTCCCCACAGTATACGAATTTAGAATCCTACAAACAAAACATTCTGACTATACTCACACAAGGCTCGTTTGATGCCTGTTTTAGAGAAACTCCTCACTTCTGACGCCATCTATTGTGACATAAAAGTTATTGTATTCTTTCATTAATAATTTACTGTTTTATAGAGGTCACTTAAACATGCAATAAGCTAGAACTATACGTTTACTTACAAAACTGTATTGCATTGAAACATGTAACAACCTAAAAACACGTGATGTAACACGGAAAACTATTCCTTTTTTAATTCGATTTGTGAGCGACGCTGGTCTTGTAACAGCTGCTGCTTATTAAGTCTTAAATTCTCCATTCTGACGTCAATGGTTGGCGGCCTAACTGTCTTTCAACATCAAAGTTTTACTCGGTAGTTTCTCGTGAGTAGAAAGTTCACGGCAGGGTTTTGGGTACGTTGTGGTAATAAGGTTATTCAGGTTTAGCTTCAACACGTTATAAAGATATTCAGAAAACTTTGACCTTTCTGACCACTAGGGACAGTACGCTGTCCTTTCTTATTGAGAATTTCAAAGACAACAACATTCGTTGTTTGCTGTTAAGCGTAAAAAAAACAACAAAAAACACGTAGCCTATCTGTACCATGCCAACCTCAGGTATCGAACCCAGATATTTACCAGTAACACTCCTCAGATTCACCACTGGATCACCGGTGGGGGGGTGACATGCCTTATTAGGGTACACTACGTTTACAGCAAGACCTGACATCATCCATACATCTAACCATCACTGTGAACTAACATCACACACTTCTGTTCACATCTCCGATATTACTAATTTCCTAACAACCCACGATCATTGTCTTGTAACGTCATAACCGGATGAAGCAACACCATGTGCTACGTTAGAATAAAGAATATTCATAGTTGATCATAAAAATTACGCCCACCTAAGCAACGCTAACTTTATGGAAAATAATTTCAAGTTAGTACCGTTAAGTGTCTCTTTCTTCCAAGAACGCCCCTTCACGCCCAGCCTAGAATAGGGTTGTAGGAAGGTCACCCGACATTCAGCATGAAAGATTGAAGAAGTGATGCCAATTTTTGTTTGTGTAATCAGGAAGGATAATAAGAAAATGTGGCGCTTGTGATGTTTAAAAACATAAACTGACACCAGGTAGCTGTATCTATAAAACATCAAAACTATTGTCAGAATTAAAGTTTTATATCTCAGAATGGCTGGTATAAATATCAACACTTTTAGGATTTTCGAAACGTTGTTCTCTCCTTATCAATAAAAGCGTTAATACCGTACCAGTTTGTTTGTTTTGGAATTTCGCACAAAGCAACTCGAGGACTATCTGTGCTAGCCGTCCCTCATTTAGCAGTGTCAGACTAAAGGGAAAGCAGCTAGTCATCACCACCCACCGCCAACTCTTGGGCAATTCTTTTATCAACGAACAGTGGGATTAAACGTGACGTCATAACGACCTCACGGTTGAAAGGGCGAGCATGTTTGGCGCGACGGGGATACGAACCCGCGACCCTCAGATTACGGGTCGCACGCCTTACGCGTTTGGCCATGTCAGGCCTGTTCTGACATACATTTTTATTTCAAGAAAGTGATGTTTTGTTTACAAGATGGTCCAAAATGGCTTAAGTAGGATGGAAAGTGCCATCACTGAATAACTATTGCATTTTATAGACTAATATATGTTGAAAAAATAACTTAGTCTTATACTTACCTTTCTTATATAACGGGTTTATCTGTTATTGGTTTTTTCTTTATGGTTTCTAACGTATAAAGCTGTTTGAAGGACACACATGTTGGTAAAAGTTCACCTCACATCATACTCGCCGACCTTTCTTAATGTCTTATCAGTTTAAGTCATTGTGTACAGAAAGTTTTCAGTTAGCTTCTCTACAATTACGTCACTAGAGCAGAAAGTACGAATATAAGATTTATTAGTCAGATATTTCACTGTTATATTAGCGACACACGTGTGTAGCAAGTGTTGAGCATCA
The DNA here is from genome assembly GCA_011833715.1 of Carcinoscorpius rotundicauda. NCBI lineage: Eukaryota > Metazoa > Arthropoda > Merostomata > Xiphosura > Limulidae > Carcinoscorpius > Carcinoscorpius rotundicauda. Next base: position 98,500,100 of record CM022396.1, on the reverse strand, counting down.
CAGAGTAAGTACATTACTACGTGTGTCTCTGATTATATCTAAACTTGTGTTATCAACTTGTTACAGATTAACTAACTCTGCATACAATATAAAATATAAAGCTGCTTAACAGGGATACTGTAGACGGCATCCATCAGAGTCGTCGATTTGTTTTGAAAATGTATACAAAATTATCGAAATATATTGAATTTATATTATAATGATATTAACCCTAATCAAAAGAATTATATTATAATGATATTAACCCTTATCAAAAGAATGTTTATTGACGATCAGAGTGTTTTCTGTTCTGTTTTTGTTACCTAATAAATATTTATTGTTCATTATTACTTGATCCAACTGACACAGTTCACTATTACTCCATCCAACTGACACAGTTCACTATTACTCCATCTATCTGATACATTTCACTATTACTCCATCCAACTGACACAGTTCACTATTACTCCATCTAACTGACACAGTTCACTATTACTCCATCTAACTGACACAGTTCACTATTACTCCGTCCAACTTACACAGTTCACTATTACTCCATCTATCTGACACATTTCACTATTACTCCATTCAACTGACATAGTTCACTATTACTCCATCCAACTGACACAGTTCACTATTACTTGATCAAGTGACACAGTTCACTATTACTCCATCTATCTGATACATTTCACTATTACTCCATCCAACTGACACAGTTCACTATTACTCCGTCCAACTTACACAGTTCACTATTGCTTGATCCAAGTTACACAGTTTACTATTACTCCATCCAACTGACGCAGTTCCCTATTACTCCATCTATCACATACATTTCACTATTACTCCATCCAACTGACACAGTTCACTATTACTCCATCCAACTGACACATTTTACTATTACTCCATCCAACTGATACAATTCACTATTACTCCATTCAACTGATACAGTTCACTATTACTCCATCTATCTGACACATTTCACTATTACTCCATCCAACTGACACAGTTCACTATTACTTGATCAAGTGACACAGTTCACTATTACTCCATCTATCTGATACATTTCACTATTACTCCATCCAACTGACGCAGTTCCCTATTACTCCATCTATCACATACATTTCACTATTACTCCATCCAACTGACACAGTTCACTATTACTTGATCAAGTGACACAGTTCACTATTACTCCATCTATCTGATACATTTCACTATTACTCCATCCAACTGACGCAGTTCCCTATTACTCCATCTATCACATACATTTCACTATTACTCCATCCAACTGACACAGTTCACTATTGCTTGATCAAGTGACACAGTTTACTATTACTCTATCCAACTGACACAGTTCATTATTACTCCATCTATCTGACACAGTTCACTACTACTCCATCTATCTGACACAAATAACTATTACTCCATCCAACTGACACATTTCACTATTACTCCATCCAACTGACACATTTCACTATTACTCTCTCCAACTGACACATTTCACTATTACTCTCTCCAACTGACACAGTTTACTATTACTCCATCCAACTGATACAATTCACTATTACTCCATTCAACTGATACAGTTCACTATTACTCCATCTATCTGACACATTTCACTATTACTCCATCCAACTGACATAGTTCACTATTACTCCATCCAACTGACACAGTTCACTATTACTTGATCAAGTTACACAGTTCACTATTACTCCATCTATCTGATACATTTCACTATTACTCCATCCAACTGACACAGTTCACTATTACTCCATCCAACTGACACAGTTCACTTTTGCTTGATCAAGTGACACAGTTTACTATTACTCTATCCAACTGACACAGTTCACTATTACTCCATCCAACTGACACAGTTCACTATTACTCCATGCAACTGACACAGTTCACTATTACTCTATCCTACTGACACAGTTCACTATTACTCCGTCCAACTTACACAGTTCACTATTACTCCATCCAACTGACACAGTTCACTATTACTCTATCCAACTGACACAGTTCACTATTACTCCATCTAACTGACACAGTTCACTATTACTCCGTCCAACTTACACAGTTCACTATTGCTTGATCCAAGTTACACAGTTTACTATTACTCCATCCAACTGACACAGTTCCCTATTACTCCATCTATCTGACACAGTTCACTACTACTCCATCTATCTGACACAAATAACTATTACTCCATCCAACTGACACAGTTTACTATTACTCCATCTATCTGATACATTTCACTATTATTCCATACAACTGACACAGTTTACTATTACTACATCCAACTGACACAGTTCACTATTACTCCATCTATCTGACACATTTCACTATTACTCCATCCAACTGACACATTTCACTATTACTCCATCCAACTGACACATTTCACTATTACTCCATCCAACTGACACATTTCACTATTACTCTCTCCAACTGACACATTTCACTATTACTCTCTCCAACTGACACAGTTTACTATTACTCCATCCAACTGACACATTTCACTATTACTCCATCCAACTGACACATTTCACTATTACTCCATCCAACTGACACATTTCACTATTACTCTCTCCAACTGACACATTTCACTATTACTCTCTCCAACTGACACAGTTTACTATTACTCCATTCAACTGATATAGTTCACTACTACTCCATCTATCTCAAACAGTTCACTATTTCTCCATTCAAATGACTAGATAGCTTTGTTCATAATCTATATTATAATGCTTCTAGATAGCTCTGTTCACAATCTATATCATAATGCTTTTAGATAGCTTTGTTCACAATCTATATTATAATACTTCTAGATATCTTTGTTCACAATCTATATTATAATACTTCTAGATAGCTCTGTTCACAATCTATATTATAATACTTCTATATAGCTTTGTTCACAATCTATATTATAATACTTCTATATAGCTTTGTTCACAATCTATATTATAATACTTCTATATAGCTCTGTTCACAATGTATATTATAATACTTCTAGATAGCTCTGTTCACAATCTATATCATAATGCTTTTAGATAGCTTTGTTCATAATCTATATTATAATACTTCTAGATATCTTTGTTCATAATCTATATTATAATACTTCTAGATATCTTTGTTCACAATGTATATTATAATACTTCTAGATAGCTCTGTTCACAATCTATATCATAATGCTTTTAGATAGCTTTGTTCATAATCTATATTATAATACTTCTAGATATCTTTGTTCACAATCTATATTATAATACTTCTAGATAGCTCTGTTCACAATCTATATTATAATACTTCTATATAGCTTTGTTCACAATCTATATTATAATACTTCTATATAGCTCTGTTCACAATCTATATTATAATACTTCTATATAGCTCTGTTCACAATGTATATTATAATACTTCTAGATAGCTCTGTTCACAATCTATATCATTTTTCTTCCTTCTATCTGCTGCTTGTGTATATCTTTTTATCTACGCTTCGGTATTTGAAGGCGCTGCATGAGCACTCTGAAGTATATCGCCCTCTTTCGGACAAACACTAAGATAAGATTAAATGGTATTTTCTCCTATGATCAACTTACTTTCTGCTCTGAATCTCGTGTTTGTTTCGATAAACAATATTCATGTTTCAAGAAAGGTGTCTCATGTAAAGAACAATTAGGAAGATGAACCTCCTAAGGTTGTTTACCTCTAGAAATTCAGTTGAAGGGCCTCTTGGGACTTACAAAACAGGCTGGCCTGTCGTGGTTATTTATTTATTTAATGCATTCAATTCGGATTCCCTTATCCGGCTACACCATTGGTTGGCTACACTCAGTGGAAACATCTTTAAGGGCCAAAGCGTAAAACATCAAAGATAATTCCTTTCTCTGAACCTCCTATGAACCTCCTACAGAACAAAAATATGAATATCTGACATATCACAGTAATATTGAAAAAAACATTTAAAAATAGACAAATAATAAAACAAAACGACGACTTTCGACAATCCAAGTTTGTTATATCACTATAATAACTATTAAAATACAGAAAAACAAAAACCAGTTTAACTTAGACAGATAATTAAATATTTACAACTCATGACTGTTGTAAACTGTTAAACACAGTCTTCGTCTTTAAGTACCTGTCTGCAGTATAACAGTGTTTGTAAAGTGTTAAACACAGTCTTCTTCTCCAAGTACCCGTCTCCCGTTTATCAGTATTTGCTTTATTTTCTTGTGTAGGCTCTATAGTACTCTAGAATAGGGAAGTTATAATATTTTTAATAGATGTATCATTCTATTTCTATATATGAAGTTCATGACACGATGGTATAATGTCATAGTATTATGTTGAACGTCGTTACATGGCACAATTTCGAATATGAAATGAATTCGTAACAGGACGACTTGTAAAAGTCTAAATAACTCAAGATTAAACAGAGAAGAAAAGCGGTCGTCACTGATGGTGAGGTGACTAGATATCACCATTAGATTAGTGACTGATGGTCAGGTGACTAGATATCACCATTAGATTAGTGACTGATTGTCAGGTGACTAGATATCACCATGAGATTAGTGAATGATTGTCAGGTGACTAGATATCACCATGAGATTAGTGACTGATGGTCAGGTGACTAGATATCATCATGAGATGAGTGACTGATGGTCAGGTGACTAGATATCACCATTAGATTAGTGACTGATGGTCAGGTGACTAGATATCACCATGAGATTACGAAGATAGAATGCTTTATAAACTAGCCTGTGGTTAGGAGTTACTAGCAACATCAGCAAACAGTTGAGAAAAATGTTTGATAAGAGACAACTGATAAAATCAAACTGTTTTGATTTCTAGGCAACTTAAAACCATATCTGTATGCTTGTATATATGTTTTAAGAAAAACACTTTTTTCGATTTAAGCCTAAAAGTAAAAGCTTCAATGGCTATTGTTTATATATGCAAAGAAATTTAGTTTGGTTAGATATATTTAAGTTGATGGAAACTGGTGTCAGCTATTGTAGTACGTTTTATACGTAATCTGAAGGTCGCGTGTTCGAATCCTCGTCATATCAAACATGCTCGCCTTTTCCGCCGTGGGGGCGATATAATGTCTAGTTCAATTTCACTATTCGTTGGTAAACGAGTGGCTGAAGAGTTGCTGTCTTCCCTCTTTACTTACACTCTTTGATCAGGGATGGCTAGCGCAGATAGTCCTCGAGTAGTTTTGCGAGAAAAATAAAAACCAAACAAACTGTTTTGCAAATCCAAAAACAAGATACTTTTTTGTATCGTGCCCTAAACATTAAACATAACCAATTTGAACCGCAAACAAAGAATGACTAGAAAACCAACTAATACAGACACAATAACCTAATATTAATCACTCACGCAAATGCTACTAAAAATGTCGACCAGCTAGTCAGGGTTCTTGTTGTGTATACACATGTATTCATGTAGGGTGAAGCTTCAATTTTATTACAGGAGTGTGGTCGAAATTAATACCCGGATGTTTCATCTACGGTCGAATGTTGGTGTTGTTGGTTGATTGTTTTTTTCTTTTCCTAGTACTACGTTAAATGTGAATTTTACGTTTTAGAGAGAAGTGTGTAAAAAATAAAAAAAACGACTCGTTATTGCACAGTGCTAATAAATACGTGTGACTCAGGCCTCTAACTGACCTGTAATTTGTCTTATTCCGATGAATTCAGCCTACAACACACAGCCTGCTACATCTACACTAGACCTGACTGTTACCAAAAGCCACTTTAACTGTAATGTTTTTATAACAATTCAGTCTCTCAGTAACTAACAGTCTGCAACTTGACGAAACGTTCAGGAATATCTGTTGCAAGGAGGAATGAGATCAACATGTTGTTTACCTTACTGTTTACAACAAGATACATAACTTTTAGATCGACATGTTGTTTACCTTACTGTTTACAACAAGATACATAACTTTTAGATCGACATGTTGTTTACCTTACTGTTTACAACAAGATACATAACTTTTAGATCGACATGTTGTTTACCTTACTGTTTACAACAAGATACATAACTTTTAGATCGACATGTTGTTTACCTTACTGTTTACAACAAGATACATAACTTTTAGATCGACATGTTGTTTACCTTACTGTTTACAACAAGATACATAACTTTTAGATCGACATGTTGTTTACCTTACTGTTTACAACAAGATACATAACTTTTAGATCGACATGTGTTTACCTTACTGTTTACAACAAGATACATAACTTTTAGATCGACATGTTGTTTACCTTACTGTTTACAACAAGATACATAACTTTTAGATCGACATGTTGTTTACCTTACTGTTTACAACAAGATACATAACTTTTAGATCGACATGTTGTTTACCTTACTGTTTACAACAAGATACATAACTTTTAGATCGACATGTTGTTTTTCTACCTTACATGTTTACAATAATAGACATAACTTTAGGATCGACGTGTTGTTTTCTATGTTATTGTTTACAATAAGATACGTAACTTTCAGATTAACGTATTATTTTGTTTTTCGGTGTTTACAGTAAGATACGTAACTTTCAGGTTGACGTATTGTTTTGTTTCTCGGTGTTTACAGTAAGATACGTAACTTTCAGGTGGACGTGTTGTTTTGTTTCTCGTTGTTTACAGTAAGATACGTAACTTTCAGGTGGACGTGTTGTTTTGTTTCTCGATGTTTACAGTAAGATACGTAACTTTCAGATCAGATGAACCATTAAGGTACCATGTTATATCAGATGAACCATTAAGGTACCATGTTATATCAGATGAACCATTAAGGTACCATGTTATATACAGGTGAACCATTAAGGTACCATGTTATATACAGGTGAACCATTAAGGTACCATGTTATATACAGGTGAACCATTAAGGTACCATGTTATATACAGGTGAACCATTAAGGTACCATGTTATATCAGATGAACCATTAAGGTACCATGTTATATACAGATGAAACATTAAGGTACCATGTTATATACAGGTGAACCATTAAGGTACCATGTTATATACAGGTGAACCATTAAGGTACCATGTTATATCAGATGAACCATTAAGGTACCATGTTATATACAGGTGAACTATTAAGGTACCATGTTATATACAGGTGAACCATTAAGGTACCATGTTATATACAGGTGAACCATTAAGGTACCATGTTATATCAGATGAACCATTAAGGTACCATGTTATATACAGGTGAACCATTAAGGTACCATGTTATATACAGATGAACCATTAAGGTACCATGTTATATACAGGTGAACCATTAAGGTACCATGTTATATCAGATGAACCATTAAGGTACCATGTTATATACAGATGAACCATTAAGGTACCATGTTATATACAGGTGAACCATTAAGGTACCATGTTATATACAGATGAACCATTAAGGTACCATGTTATATACAGGTGAACCATTAAGGTACCATGTTATATCAGATGAACCATTAAGGTACCATGTTATATACAGATGAACCATTAAGGTACCATGTTATATACAGGTGAACCATTAAGGTACCATGTTATATACAGATGAACCATTAAGGTACCATGTTATATACAGATGAACCATTAAGGTACCATGTTATATACAGGTGAACCAGTAAGGTACCATGTTATATCAGATGAACCATTAAGGTACCATGTTATATACAGATGAACCATTAAGGTACCATGTTATATACAGGTGAACCATTAAGGTACCATGTTATATACAGATGAACCATTAAGGTACCATGTTATATACAGGTGAACCATTAAGGTACCATGTTATATACAGGTGAACCATTAAGGTACCATGTTATATCAGATGAACCATTAAGGTACCATGTTATATACAGATGAACCATTAAGGTACCATGTTATATCAGATGAACCATTAAGGTACCATGTTATATACAGATGAACCATTAAGGTACCATGTTATATACAGGTGAACCATTAAGGTACCATGTTATATACAGATGAACCATTAAGGTACCATGTTATATACAGGTGAACCATTAAGGTACCATGTTATATACAGGTGAACCATTAAGGTACCATGTTATATCAGATGAACCATTAAGGTACCATGTTATATACAGGTGAACCATTAAGGTACCATGTTATATACAGGTGAACCATTAAGGTACCATGTTATATACAGATGAACCATTAAGGTACCATGTTATATACAGGTGAACCATTAAGGTACCATGTTATATACAGGTGAACCATTAAGGTACCATGTTATATACAGGTGAAATGAATAACAGAACACATTAACTGTAATCGATGATAAATGTTCAGGTTTGAGACAATCCGTTTAAGTTACTGTCAAAAAGGAAGGCAGTCACCATGTAGCCCTTGTAACCTTAGTTGTCATTACTTCTATAACCTTACACGTTATCGACTCGCTTCCGATTCACTGACCACGAGGTTACACTCGGCTCAAACTCGTGAAACTGCAGCGCAACGTTATCTAGTGAGCCATGCTTTCTGTGTGCGCTGCGGAGATAGAACCCAGAATTTGAATGTTTATTCCCAGGTTACATATGAAGAACACCGCATCTCCAAGTCGTGATGACAATGATGTTAATTTTAAACGAACTAATTAGTTACATGATGTCTTGTCCGCCGTCGTATTACTTTGTTACCTACGGTCAAGAGTTGTTTCACATCTGTAGCCTGTTACAAGTGTTTGTTAAGATTTTATTTTGAATTTCGCGCAAAGCTATTCGAGGGCTATTTGCGTTAGCAGTCCCTAATTTAGGTGTGTAAGCCTAGAGGGAAAGCAGCTAGTCATCACCACCCATCACCAACTTTTGGGATACTCTTTTACCAACAAATAGTGGGTTTTACCGTCATGTAATAACGTCCCCACGGCTGAAAGGGCGGACATGTTTGGTGCGACAGGAATTTGAATCAGCGACCCTAAGATTACGAGTCGAGTACCTAAACCATCTGGCCATGCCGGGAGGTGGGTAAGTAATGCTCGGAAGGTTTTTACCGAAGAAAAGAAAACACTTTACTTGTGATAAAACTAACAAAGTTAACTGATCACGTGTTCTAGACACTTTCTAAGTATCAAGAACATATCTTGTACAATTTGTTTCAAAAACATCTTTAAGAGTTGCGGATAAATAGAAAGTTCTGGAGTTAGTCCAGCTCCATTAGATGCTGTGGACCGGTACGTGTCAGCAATGTCCATACGGTGGACACAGATTTCATCAGTTTGTTTGAAATATCGGTTTCTTCTTCGGAAACCACTGATGTTTGTATAAATCAAACATTCCTCAAATTTAGTTTTATATCCTCAAACTGTACAAACCTCAGATTTAGTTTTATATCCTCAAATTGTACAGACTTCTCAATTAGTTTTATATCCTCAAATTGTACAAATCTTACATTTAGTTTTATATCCTCAAATTGTACAAATCTTACATTTAGTTTTATATCCTCAAATTGTACAAACCTCATATTTACTTTTAAATGCTCAAATTGTACATATCTCATATTTAAAGTTTTATATCCTCAGATGTAAAGGTTTATATCTTCAAATTTAAGTCCTCAAATTTCATATATTCCAATTTTAAAGGTTTATAGTCTGCAAGTTTAGTAGATCTCAATTCAACTTGTCATCATTAAAGCCACATTAATGTAAGGTTTTTCTGCCTAGTTTTTCCCGTTGTTTCTGAAATACATCGTTTTTACAGACGTGTGCACAAAGCTAAATGTGTCTTTTTATCAACCAACATCTATTTATTTGTAACAGCTTGAAATGTTACTGTCAAATTTGACAAATAACAGGCGTGCTAACATTATCAATAAATATTTGGCACGACGATGTGAAGTTTATTTTAGCTCTTTTCATTTGTTTGTGTGCAAATATAAGACTATGGACTTCAAAGACAACTGAAACAAAAAAAGTTGGCCATAAATACTTGTATAAAACATGTCAATTTACGTTATTATTTACATAAACCCATCAATACCTTGATAATTTCCCTATATACTTTAAGAAATAAATAATAGGGTAGTTATTTATTGTTTAATCACTTGTGTAGGTTTACGCCAGTAGGCTTAAAGTATAACTCGTCGTAATTGTTAGCTAATAATCAAAAGAAAGCCGATCAACCAGGAGCCACAAGGACTTCTTTAACAGGTTCTTTAAATTAAGTAACAGAAGTGAACGTTACTTTTATATAGCCCTGGACATTCCATACAGCAGCCCTTGACGGTAACCTCCATTCTACACCCACCTAACATAATTGTGAATTCAGATCATCTATAGAAATTTCGACAACAACAACAAAAAAGTTCCTCAATTTTAGTTAGTTTGGTTGGTTGGTTATTACTCGGTAAGCTACACAACGAGCTATCTATGCTCCGCCCACAGTGGGTATGGAAAACCGAAAGGCAGGTGTAAAATAACCCTTTTTTCATTCGATTAATCTAGAAAGGATACGTTAGAGAGTTCTGGCTTCTTGTCAAGTAGTTATTCTTTTGATGTCATTGTTCGAGTGAGGGCACAGAGTCTATACGGTCTCAAACAGAAGTATGTAAAGTTTGGTTGTTTAAAGCACGTGCAGCGTTTCGGTTGAAGAATATTGTACAGGTGGCGTTTTGCTCTAATGTTTTACCAAATTCAGTTATCAAACAGGAATTACACAGATATAAATATCGCTTCTTTACACTTTCCAAGGTCACAAATAAAGTCGTAACGTACTTTGTACATTATTATTTTGTCAAATGTAGTCTAAAGTCGATTAAAATATTATACTAGTTTATCGACGTGTTTAGAAAGATAAAGTTTCAACCGTAACTTCCATCCTTTAAATTACTATTTATTGAATTCAATAAATATTTTATTATAAATTAGAGTTATAGTTAACTTATTCGTCTTTTAAACATTTATTGAAATATGTAAGCCAAAGTAACTATTAAAACAGACAGAATTACGTATTAAGATTACGTTTGCCTGAAATTATTCAAGTGTCTGCTGTCAAGTTCACTTATGTTAAAGAAAGACTTACAGAGCACACGTGCCAAGCGGCGGCACCCACAGTTTGAAGAGGCTGCTCTTAACTGAATAACAGGATGACTCTCACTCTTATAACATACCTATAGCTGAAACCGCGAAGCATATTTTCAAGTGAGCACCACGTGGGGAACTCGAGATAATTCGGTCCTCAGATCAACATGTTAATCAGTAAGCCAAAAATACAACTTACGAAAGTTAGACTCCAATTGTTTATTTTTAACCACAAACTGGTTTCTGTTGCTTTGAGGGCCCGGCATGGCCTAGCGCGTTAAGGCGTGCGCTTCGTAATCTGAGGATTGCGGGTTCGCGTCCGAGTCGCGCCAAACATGCTCGCCCTCCCAGCCGTGGGGGCGTTATAATGTGACGGTCAATCCCACTTTTCACTGGTAAAAGAGTAGCCCAAGAGTTGGCAGTGGGTGGTGATGACTAGCTGCCTTCCCTCTAGTCTTACACTGCTAAATTAGGGACGGCTAGCGCAGATAGCCCTCGAGTAGCTTTGTGCGAAATTCCAAAACAAACAAAGAAACTGTTGCTTCGAAAGTCTTGTGTTAAAAAGAAGTTTCCACGACAATGCACGTGAATAAAGAAACTCGTGGTGTGTGTGCGTGGACAACGAAAGCAATACTTTCTTAACAAGGGTGCAGATCTGTAAACATGTCGTCAAGATTCATGCCTCTCCTAGTTTCCAATTACAACAAACCACACAAGAAGAACGCTTACAACATCGCGACGTGGGAGTATGAAATGGTGACCAGATCTCTGCAGGGATTAGGTGTAAAGTGCAATTGTTTGTTTAAGTGTGGTTGGTTTACGGGACGCGAAATGACTTTTACTGTATTGCGATAAGAAGGGTGAAATACATTTCATAGTCCTGTTATTCCAAGGAGAAAATTTAAAACGCTACCTTACACACAAAAAACAAAGACCCAAACAGTTTCTTGGACCGTTGGAGCCCGGTCCTGTGTTGAGTTCTGAATTTTGGAGCTGACGAAATCCATTCAATATCACAAGATATTCCCATAAGTTTAAGGTATGAGTGAGTTATAAGTGTGACAGTCATACTCCCAGCGCGTATGATGATTGGTAGGATATTGTTGACTATCTGTTTGTTGAAATAAGTTAAAAGTATGAGTCAGTGATAAGTAAGACAGTGATACTCTCAGCGTGTATGATGTCTAACAGACCGTTGTTGGCTATCGACCTTCCCAGTGGTCAGTAGTTGACAGTTTCAGTAGCTTTGCCATAAACACAACTACGATACTTTAAGTAAATTGAGAGAAACTGAAATACACTTTGTATATGAAAGCAAAATAATAATGACTTTCAAAAATATATTTTTAATTATTTATTTAGTTAATTTATATTTATTTACACCTTGTTGGATATAAATGTACTATATGAGATTCTATAAAACCAGCACTTGTCTCGCGCTAACTTAGTTTATAAATATTTTATAAATAAACCATCAATAGTAGTATAATTAACCGAAACGAAGATGGAGTAAAATATTTAATTATGTTTGTTTGTCCTTCAGCAGTAAATCCCCACCTCCATCGGTAAAAGTAAAATTATAATCCTATTTATTGTTCAGATAAAAGGTACATGAAAAGTGTTGTTTATAAATCAGGTTTCAGATGAAAAGTACAGGAAAAGTGTTGTTCATAAATCACGTTTCAAATGAAAAGTACAGGAAAAAATGTTAATAAATTAGCTTTCAGATGAAAGGTATAGGAAAAGTGTTGTTTATAAATCACGTTTCAGATGAAAGTTACAGGAAAAGTGTTCTTTATAAATCAGGTGTCAGATGAAAGATACAGGGAAAGTGTTGTTTATAAATCAGGTTTCAGATGAAAGATACAGGAAAAGTGCTGTTTATAAATAGGTTTCAGATGAAAGATACAGGTAAAGTGCTGTTTATAAATCAGGTTTCAGATGAACGATACAAAAAAAGTGTTGTTTATAAATAAGGTGTCAGATGAAAGATACAGGAAAAGTGTTGTTTATAAATCAGGTTTCAGATGAAAGATACAGGAAAAATGTTATATATAAATCAGGTTTCTGATGAAAGGTAAGGAAAAGTGTTGTTTATAAATCAAGTTTCAGATGAAAGATAAGGAAAAGTGTCGTTTATAAATCAGGTTTCAGATTAAAGGTAAGGAAAAGTTTCGTTTATAAATCAGGTGTCAGATGAAAGATACAGGAAAAGTGTTGTTTATAAATCAGGTTTCAGATGAAAGATACAGGAAAAATGTTATATATAAATCAGGTTTCTGATGAAAGGTAAGGAAAAGTGTTGTTTATAAATCACGTTTCAGATGAAAGTTAAGTTAAAGTGTTGTTTATAAATCAGGTTTTAGATGAAAGATAAGGAAACGTGTTGTTTATAAATCAGATTTCAGATAAATTTACAGGAAAAGTATTGTTTATAAATCACGTTTCAGATGAAAAGTACAGGAAAAATTGTTATAAATCAGGTTTCAGATGAAAGATGCAGGGAAAGTGTTGTTTATAAATCAGGTGTCAGATGAAAGATCCAGGAAAAGAGTTGTTTATAAATCAGGTTTCAGATGAAAGATACAGGAAAAGTGCTGTTTATAAATAGGTGTCAGATGAAAGATACGGGAAAAGTGTTGTTTATAAATCAGGTTTCAGATCAACGATACAGGAAAAGTGCTGTTTATAAATCAGGTATCAGATGAAAGATACAAGAAAAGTGTTATATATAAATAGGTTTCAGATGAAAAGAACAGCAAAACTGTTGTTTATCAATCAGATTTCAGATGAAAAGTACAGGAAAGTGTTGTTTATAAATCAGATATCAGATGAAAGACACAGGAAAAGTGCTGTTTATAAATAGGTTTCAGATGAAAGATACAGGAAAAGTGTTGTTTATAAATCAGGTTTGAAATGAACGATACAGGAAAAGTGTTGTTTATAAATCAGGTGTCAGATGAAAGATACAGGAAAAGTGTTGTTTATAAATCAGGTTTCAGATGAAAGATAAGAAAACGTGTTGTTTATAAATCAGGTTTCAGATGAAATTTACAGAAAAAGTGTTGTTTATAAATCACGTTTCAGATGAAAAGTACAGGAAAAATTGTTATAAATCAGGTTTCAGATGAAAGATGCAGGGAAAGTGTTGTTTATGAATCAGGTTTCAGATGAAAGATACAGGAAAAGTGCTGTTTATAAATCAGGTTTCAGATGAAAGATACAGGAAAAGTGCTGTTTATAAATAGGTGTCAGATGAAAGATACGGGAAAAGTGTTGTTTATAAATCAGGTTTCAGATCAACGATACAGGAAAAGTGCTGTTTATAAATCAGGTATCAGATGAAAGATACAAGAAAAGTGTTATATATAAATAGGTTTCAGATGAAAAGAACAGCAAAACTGTTGTTTATCAATCAGATTTCAGATGAAAAGTACAGGAAAGTGTTGTTTATAAATCAGATATCAGATGAAAGACACAGGAAAAGTGCTGTTTATAAATAGGTTTCAGATGAAAGATACAGGAAAAGTGTTGTTTATAAATCAGGTTTGAAATGAACGATACAGGAAAAGTGTTGTTTATAAATCAGGTGTCAGATGAAAGATACAGGAAAAGTGTTGTTTATAAATCAGGTTTCAGATGAAAGATAAGAAAACGTGTTGTTTATAAATCAGGTTTCAGATGAAATTTACAGAAAAAGTGTTGTTTATAAATCACGTTTCAGATAAAAAGTACACAAAAAAATTGTTTATAAATCAGGTTTCAGATGAAAGGTAAGGAAAAGTGTTGTTTATAAATCACGTTTCAGATGAAAAGTACAGGAAAAAATGTTTATAAATCAGGTTTCAGATGAAAAATGCATGGAAAGTGGTGTTTATAAATCAGGTGTCAGATGAAAGATAAGGAAAAGTGTTATATATAAATCAGGTTTCTGATGAAAGATAAGGAAAAGTGTCGTTTACAAATCAGGTTTCAGATGAAAGATACAGGAAAAGTGTGGTTTATAAATCACGTTTCAGATAAAAAGTACAGGAAAACTGTTGTTTTTAAAGCAGGTTTCAGATGAAAAGTACAGGAAAGTGTTGTTTATAAATCAGGTGTTAGGTGAAAAATACAGGAAAAGTGTTGTTTGTAAATCAGGTGTCAGATGAAAGATGCAAAGAAAGTGTTGTTTATAAATCAGGTGTCAGATAAAAGATACAGGGAAAGTGTTGTTTATAAATCAGGTTTCAGATGAAAGATACAGGAAAAGTGTTGTTTATAAATCAGGTTTCAGATGAAAGGTAAGGAAAAGTGTTGTTTATAAATCTGGTTTCAGATGAAAGATAAGGAAAAGTGTTGTTTATAAATCAGGTTTCAGATGAAAGATAAGGAAACGTGTTGTTTATAAATCAGATTTCAGATGAAATTTACAGGAAAAGTGCTGTTTATAAATCACGTTTCAGATGAAAAGTACAGGAAAAAATTGTTTATAAGTCAGGTTTCAGATGAAAGGGAAGGAAGAGTTTCGTTTATAAATCAGGTGTCAGATGAAAGATGCAGGGAAAGTGTTGTTTATGAATCAGGTGTCAGATGAAAGATACAGTGAAAGTGTTGTTTATAAATCAAGTTTCATATGAAAGATAAGGAAAAGTGTTGTTTATAAATCAGGTTTCAGATGAAAGATAAGGAAAAGTGTTGATTAAAAATCAGATTTCAGATGAAAGATACAGGGAAAGTGTTGTTTATAAATCGGGTTTCAGATGAACGATACAGGAAACGTGTTGTTTATAAATCAGGTGTGAGATGAAAGATGCAGGGAAAGTGTTGTTTATAAATCAGGTTTCATACGAAAGATAAGGAAAAGTGTTGTTTATAAATCAGGTTTCGGATGAAAGATAAGGAAACGTGTTGTTTATAAATCAGGTTTCAGATGAAATTTACAGAAAAAGTGTGGTTTATAAATCACGTTACAGATGAAAAGTACAGGAAAAAATTGTGTATAAATCAGGTTTCAGATGAAAGGTAAGGAAAAGTTTCGTTTATAAATCAGGTGTCAGATGAAAGATACAGGGAAAGTGTTGTTTATGAATCAGGTGTCAGATGAAAGATACAGGGAAAGTGTTGTTTATAAATCAAGTTTCATATGAAAGATAAGGAAAAGTGTTGTTTATAAATCAGGTTTCGGATGAAAGATAAGGAAACGTGTTGTTTATAAATCAGGTTTCAGATGAAATTTACAGAAAAAGTGTTGTTTATAAATCACGTTTCAGATGAAAAGTACAGATAAAAATTGTTTATAAATCAGGTTTCCAATGAAAGGTAAGGAAAAGTTTCGTTTATAAATCAGGTTTCAGATGAAAGGTAAGGAAAAGTTTCGTTTATAAATCAGGTGTCAGATGAAAAATACAGGGAAAGTGTTGTTTATAAATCTGGTTTCAGATGAAAGATAAGGAAAAGTGTTGTTTATAAATCAGGTTTCAGATGAAAGATAAGAAAACGTGTTGTTTATAAATCAGATTTCAGATGAAATTTACAGGAAAAGTGTGGTTTATAAATCACGTTTCAGATGAAAAGTACAGGAAAAAATTGTTTATAAATCAGGTTTCAGATGAAAGGGAAGGAAAAGTTTCGTTTATAAATCAGGTGTCAGATGAAAGATACAGGGAAAGTGTTATTTATAAATCAGGTTTCAGATGAAAGGTACAGGAAAAATGTTGTTTATAAATCAAGTTTCAGATAAAAGATAAGGAAAAATGTTGTTTATAAATCAAGTTTCAGATGAAAGATAAGGAAAATTTCATTTATAAATCAGGTTTCAGATGAAAGGTAAGGAAAAGTTTCGTTTATAAATCAGGTGTCAGATGAAAGATACAGGGAAAGTGTTGTTTATAAATCACGTTTCAGATGAAAAGTACAGGAAACTGTTGTTTATAAATCAGGTTTCAGATGAAAAGTACAAGAAACTGTTGTTTATAAATCAGGTTTCAGATGAAAAGTACAGGAAATTGTTTATAAATCAGGTTTCAGGTGAAAAGTACAGGAAATTGTTGTTTATAAATCAGGTTTTAGGTGAAAAGCACAGGAAAGTGTTGTTTATAAATCAGGTTTCAGATTAAAGATGCAGGGAAAGTGTTGTTTATAAATCAGGTGTCAGATGAAAGATACAGGGAAAGTGTTGTTTATGAATCAGGTGTCAGATGAAAGATACAGGGAAAGTGTTGTTTATAAATCAAGTTTCATATGAAAGATAAGGAAAAGTGTTGTTTATAAATCAGGTTTCGGATGAAAGATAAGGAAACGTGTTGTTTATAAATCAGGTTTCAGATGAAATTTACAGAAAAAGTGTTGTTTATAAATCACGTTTCAGATGAAAAGTACAGATAAAAATTGTTTATAAATCAGGTTTCAAATGAAAGGTAAGGAAAAGTTTCGTTTATAAATCAGGTTTCAGATGAAAGATACAGGAAAAGTGTTGTTTATAAATCAGGTTTCAAATGAAAGGTAAGGAAAAGTTTCGTTTATAAATCAGGTGTCAGATGAAAAATACAGGGAAAGTGTTGTTTATAAATCTGGTTTCAGATGAAAGATAAGGAAAAGTGTTGTTTATAAATCAGGTTTCAGATGAAAGATAAGAAAACGTGTTGTTTATAAATCAGATTTCAGATGAAATTTACAGGAAAAGTGTGGTTTATAAATCACGTTTCAGATGAAAAGTACAGGAAAAATTGTTTATAAATCAGGTTTCAGATGAAAGGGAAGGAAAAGTTTCGTTTATAAATCAGGTGTCAGATGAAAGATACAGGGAAAGTGTTATTTATAAATCAGGTTTCAGATGAAAGGTACAGGAAAAATGTTGTTTATAAATCAAGTTTCAGATAAAAGATAAGGAAAAATGTTGTTTATAAATCAAGTTTCAGATGAAAGATAAGGAAAATTTCATTTATAAATCAGGTTTCAGATGAAAGGTAAGGAAAAGTTTCGTTTATAAATCAGGTGTCAGATGAAAGATACAGGGAAAGTGTTATTTATAAATCAGGTTTCAGATGAAAGGTACAGGAAAAATGTTGTTTATAAATCAAGTTTCAGATAAAAGATAAGGAAAAATGTTGTTTATAAATCAAGTTTCAGATGAAAGATAAGGAAAATTTCATTTATAAATCAGGTTTCAGATGAAAGGTAAGGAAAAGTTTCGTTTATAAATCAGGTGTCAGATGAAAGATACAGGGAAAGTGTTGTTTATAAATCACGTTTCAGATGAAAAGTACAGGAAACTGTTGTTTATAAATCAGGTTTCAGATGAAAAGTACAGGAAACTGTTGTTTATAAATCAGGTTTCAGATGAAAAGTACAGGAAATTGTTGTTTATAAATCAGGTTTTAAGTGAAAAGCACAGGAAAGTGTTGTTTATAAATCAGGTTTCAGATTAAAGATGCAGGGAAAGTGTTGTTTATAAATCAGGTGTCAGATGAAAGATACAGGGAAAGTGTTGTTTATAAATCAGGTTTCAGATGAAAGATACAGGAAAAGTGCTTTTATAAATCAGGTTTCAGATGAAAGATACAGGAAAAGTGTTGTTTATAAATCAGGTTTCAGATGAAAGATACAGGAAAAATGTTATATATAAATATGTTTTAGATGAAAAGAACAGGAAAACTGTTGTTTATAAATCAGGTTTTAGGTGAGAAGCACAGGAAAAGTGTTGTTTATAAATCACGTTTCAGATGAAAAGTACAGGAAAAAATTGTTTGTAAATCAGGTTTCAGATGAAAGGTAAGGAAAAGTTTCGTTTATAAATCAGGTGTCAGATGAAAGATACAGGAAATTGTTGTTTATAAATCAGGTTTCAGGTGAAAAGTACAGGAAAGTGTTGTTTATAAATCAGGTTTCAGATTAAAGATGCAGGAAAAGTGTTGTTTATAAATCAGATTTCAGATGAAAGATACAGGAAAAGTGTTGTTTGTAAATCAGGTTTCAGATGAAAGGTAAGGAAAAATGTTGTTTATAAATCACGTTTCAGATGAAAAGTACAGGAAAAAATTATTTATAAATCAGGTTTTAGATGAAAGGTAAGGAAAAGTGTTGTTTATGAATCAGGTTTCAGATGAAAGATACAGGAAAAGTGTTGTTTATAAATCAGATTTCAGATGAAAGATACAGGAAAAGTGTTGTTTGTAAATCAGGTTTCAGATGAAAGGTAAGGAAAAATGTTGTTTATAAATCACGTTTCAGATGAAAAGTACAGGAAAAAATTATTTATAAATCAGGTTTTAGATGAAAGGTAAGGAAAAGTGTTGTTTATGAATCAGGTTTCTTTTGTGTAGTTGGTTTCATTTTATAGAAACTAAACAAATATCATACATTGGGTTGAGGGGATATGCTTCTCTCCCAGTAGGTTTATTTTTATATGATTTTCTTCACAGTTTTTCAGCAGATTAATCTAACATCATCAGATGAGATTTAGAAATTTTAGGCTAAAATTTAGATGGTTTTAGATAACCCTTCTGAAATGTTTTAAATTAAACAAACTAAGATACAGCTATACACAACCGATAAAAAACTTGTGCAAAATTTGAAAATACAGTTCTCTTTATAGTATCTAAAATAAAGAAACCATTAGAAACAGATGATAAATAAAATAGAAGGTTTTTATATTCTTACTCTCGTAATCAGTTTTAAATTATTTAGTTATCCTATTGGTATGGTTGAAAAGGGTCATTTGATTATGCCATGCTAATGATGTACTTTAGTTAGCATGCTATTTTACACACTTTTTACTCTGTGACATGCTACTCGGTCAAGATGAGTGACCAGTTTTCTGTTTAGCCAGTCCTAATGAATAATTAGCAATATTAATAATATATCGCGTTAAAGTAAATATATTCAAAATTCCAAACTTACAATTCCGATTAGCAACAATATTCCTATAATATAAACAATAAGTAAGACATTCCTATAACATAAACAATAAGTAACAACATTCTAATACATAATCTACAAGTAACAGTATTCAAATAACATAAACTATAAGCAACAATATTCCTATAATATAAACAATAAGACATTCCTATAACATAAACAATAAGTAACAATATTCTAATAACATAATCTACAAGTAATAATATTCAAATAACATAAACTACAAGCAACAATATTTCTATAACATGAACTATAAGCAACAATATCCCTATAATGTAAACTATAAGTAAATATATTCCTGTAACCTAACCTTTAAATAACAATATTTCAATAACATAATATAAAAGTAACAATATTATTGTAATCTAACAAATATGTAATAATAATAATAGACGTAATATTCATACATTTATTGCAACAATATTTTTTTAAATACATGATTTCTAGAATAATGTAAAATAATTATAACCACACGCCGAGACTTGTAAGACCAGTTGTCTTAAGTCTTTTTTAAGTACAGCCGATATTCCATAAACAGAGAAGTAAACATAGAAACTGATTTTCGTTTCTTGCTTTAGTCTAGTTAGGGTAAACGTTACCGTTTTTATTACCCAAACTTGGAATGTTACGTTACGACCTAACTTTAGACGTTATTGTACAGAATGTCTACTGAGATATATTTACCTATGTTGGAACGAAGTGTGTCAGAATGCGCACTTGAATAGTTAGATATGGGCGTATTTTGAGGACTGACAAAACTGAGTGTTATTGTAATTGGTATTCGTATTATGTAAGAACTAAGAGAAAAATATTCCGTTCTAGAATTTCAGAAGATAATAAATTATTTAGAGCTATTTTAACAAAGAATGTTTTGCCAACAAAACAATGCCTGACTGATAGCGTGAAGGTAAAACCTGTAATTTATCCGACAGAACAACTGGTCGTTGTTATTGCTGTATTACCGCCCTCTATCTCTCGGTTCAGAACTAAACGAGCTTGTTTCTGAACTCGTTAATCAGAAGACAGTCAAGTTTACTGTCATCACCGACGCAATGTAATTCTTACCTCTCCCAAACTCATTTATTATTGTCAAAAACTGGGCCGTCCCAGAACCACCAAAAGTCTTATAATTATCAGTAGTAAGTCTGGAGCAGCACGTCTGTCACAATCATCGGTGAGCGTTGAAAACGAAGAAATGGTCATAAACCAAAAATTCAAAACCAATAGACTATAAATATGGGAATTAACCCAGTGACGAACTCTAAAAATGACATTCCCCTAAATAAAATAGTTTAGCTGTCTACCGTGGTCATTATCACCTGCGTCTCTGACTACGGGCCCCTCATATATATATATATATATTAAAAAAAAAAACAGAAAGAGAGAGAGAGAGAAGCCGATTAGACGATGCACGTGCACCCGACCCCGCAGCTGGCCCTGATGTATCTGAGAACGTTTTCACTCGTGGAATCTCTAAGCTTACTGAATTAGTCTTGACAAGGTCACTGCTGGAGTCAGGTTTTTCCGTGGAGTTTAAGATGAGTTAGTGGAAGACGAGCTGGCATTATTTTAAGTTATACCTCGAAGAATATACTTTCCACGTGACTGATCTCGAGAAACTTCCCGTCCTGACCACCAAAGAGCTCAACGAACATTTAAGTAAACACTGCTTGAAAAACTCACTAAACATTTAAATTTAAAAAAGAAAAAAAATGTAATTACACGCAATGAAAACCTTAAAACACCAAAGATGACAAGTTAAAATATCTGTAAAGATTCACGTCATCATCGGAGATATGGTTGTAGCCATTATTAATAGTTAAAGTGTAATTTTATTATTATTTTCTATTGCCCGGCATGGTGGTTAAAGCACTCGAATCGTAATCTGAGGGTCATGGGATCGAATCATCGTCACACCAAACATGCTCGCCCTTTCAGCTGTGGATGTGTTATAACGTGACAGTCAATCCCATTATTCGTTGGTAAAAGAGTAGCTCAAGAGTTGGCGTTGAGTGGTGATGACTAGCTGCCTTTCCTCTAGTCTTACACTGCAAAATTAGGGACGGTTAGCGCAGATAGCCCTCGTGTAGCCTTGCGCAAAATTCAAAAAGAAATACACATACAAAAAGAGCGGTTAACTTGTAGACTTACAACGCTAGAATTCAGGTTTCGACACTCAGCGGTAAACATGCCATATAGTCCAACGAAATACAATTCTTTTTAACGGTGATAACCCGATAATCTCTCTGAAACTCTCAGATAAGAAAAACATTGTTCGTTTGAAACATTATGGGATTATCTCTACGCTTATTGTTAAAATGAATATTAACTTACAATGAAATAAAATCAGGTATTGAGAGTAAAACTACAAATCAACATGGATATCAGTGCAACTAATCAAATTCGTTTGTTTGCTGTTAAACGCAAGGCCAGATATTGAAGTATCTGTACTTTTTCAAACACAGATATCAAAACCCGATTGTTAATTAAATATACTTTTCTAACATTTCTGTCTTTTATTGTGGGGAGACACCAGTAAATCTATGGAATTATGACGCTAAAATTCTAAATTTGATTCCCCCGCGATGGGTACACTATATTTATATCCGAATGTGGTTTTGCTATAAAATAAACATACTTTCCTACTTCTAGATATTAAAATGTATTGCTTCATTACTAGGTACCTTTGATGCTAACGACACTTTCGGTCGTAATCCCAATATGGTTAAATCTCAATTGATGGAAAATGGGCCGTTGAAGAAGTTTGTAATTATTCAACCATTTCACTTAGCGTTAAAGAAATAGACTGTATCAACTTAAAACTCGAATACAAACGCTGTTACTAATTAATACAATTTCAGAAACTTCACGAGCGTAACAGGGTACTGGAATTATGTTATAGAGTTGTTATGCAATAGAAAAATCACATTGTGTTATACGCTTACTCGTAAATAATGTACGTAATAAGAACTACCTCTACTTTTTTTTAACTTACAAATATGACTTAACAACAAGATAATAACCACAGATTTATCACTGAAGGAAAATCGATGTGTAACCTTTATCAGTGGCTTAAGAGACTTAAGCAGCGTGTAGACCTTTACGCTTTGACTTTGAAGGTTTTTTTAACAAGTAAGTATACCTTTTTGTTCTGGTAATTTATTTTTAACAATTCAAACTAGTACATTTTTCTCTCTTACAAATAATACAGCCTCCGTTGTGTAAACAGTAATTTTATTGATTCACAACGCTGAAATCCAAGATTCGATTATCCACGAAAGTAAACAACTACAAACAAGATCCGTGAGATGGGCGTCAGTTATAAATAAACCACCACGCCATAGCTTGTATATAATTGAGTTTTTACGATATAACAAGGTCTTAAGATGGACGTCAATTACAAATAAGCTACAACACCTTGTATATAATTGAGTTTTTACGATATAACAAGGTCTTAAGATGGGCGTCAGTTACAAATAAGCTACAACACCTTGTATATAATTGAGTTTTTACGATATAACAAGGTCTTAAGATGGACGTCAGTTACAAATAAGCCACCACGCCATAGCTTGTATATAATTGAGTTTTTACGATATAACAAGGTCTTAAGATGGGCGTCAGTTACAAATAAGCTACAACACCTTGTATATAATTGAGTTTTTACGATATAACAAGGTCTTAAGATGGGCGTCAGTTACAAATAAGCTACAACACCTTGTATATAATTGAGCTTTGATGACGGTTGTTTCTTTCACGCAGTTTGTATGTTAGTTGGTGATTATTATTTTGTTAGTTTTTTTATATTATTTACAGTAACAACCTGTAATAGTACTCGAATAAAACGTTTCTTAGCAAGTTGGTTTTCTCTTTTTTACAAGGCCAACCCCTTAGACCACTTGTTTTAGGCTTAGGGCTTCAAAATGGGATTAAAGTTTTAAAATGACAAAAATCTAACAAGTTAATGTTTGATGACAACTCCGAATCCGTGAATTAACAGTCCGAACTTTTACCTTCTAATATTCCATAAAATTTGTTTAGCCTGATAGTAGATGGCGTATTCATGAAGATTTGCTACATTACATATTTATAAAAATTCGGAACAAAATTAAGACCCGTAGTATTGTAATCTTCGTGGATTCACTGATGTTACAAAAGACTAGAAAATAACGAAGCCACATACAGTTGGAAGCTTTAGGTTACCGACCATCTAAAAATATTTGTAATTTATCTTTGTACTAATCAGCGAGTAGCTAAGGAAAAAAAAAGTGATTAGTTTTCGTATCAACTCATCAGTGGCTTGATTAACTGGATAACTTGATCACAGAACTTAACAGGGGAGAGTTTGTTATAGTCGTTTGGTCCTTATATCTACTCTTGTTTAGTAATTATCAGAATCACAAGTCCGATTCTCTCTTGTTGTTTTTCTTTTTTTGGGGCGGTATCATCCCTGCTTCAGCCACTATCTACTGATGATACGTAGTTATCATCTGTCGTCTTGTCACGGCCTCTAAACCAGTCGAAGACAAATTATTTATTTCTAATAGTTCAATGACATTTCTCTGTATGAGAGGGCCTCCACTGAGTCGACTGTACCTGGAGAATTAAGCTTAGTAATAGTTTACATTAGAAATGAAAATATAAGTCCGTATCTCCAAAATATAACTTATACCTGAAGAATTCAATATACGAATGTTCATCAAAGTGAATTTTTCGCTTCTCTTTTTATATCAAATGTTCAGACTTGAAATAATAATTAGCTGCAATAACTGTTTGTTTTGAAGAATTTGAAATATCACAGCTCACTCTTAGAAAACAAAGTTTATGTTATTTATGTAAATTGAACACCTGCTAATCAATGATGTGAGCTGGAGTGCAAGATAGTGATCAGTTAGTTTATACTAGAGTATTCTCGTATACTCGTCCCTTGGAAATAAACCGAACAGATGGAAGTGCTCTAAATCTTTCACGTGATTAGACTTAGGAAATACATTTGAATGTTGTATTCAGGTAGGAAGCCAGCCAGCAAGTAAGGCTCAGCCAATCATACCAGGATGATACAAGACAGGTGAACCATTATCCACAAGACAAGGTAAACCATCATTCACAGGACAAGATGAACCATCACTCAGAAGACAAGGTGAACCATCATCCACAAGACAAGGTAAACCATCATTCACAGGACAAGATGAACCATCACTCACAAGACAGGTGAACCATTATCCACAAGACAAGGTAAACCATCATTCACAGGACAAGATGAACCATCACTCACAAGACAAGGTGAACCATCATTCACAAGACAAGGTAAACCATCATTCACAGGACAAGATGAACCATCATCCACAAGACAAGATGAACCATCATCCACAAGACAAGGTGAACCATCATCCACAAGACAAGGTAAACCATCATCCACAAGACGAACAGAGGACCATTACTTGATCGCGGAAACAAAATGGTTGTCGTATCAGTATACAGAAGATCAGAAACTATCTGCACGTGGCCAGTCCATGCATTAGTCGCCTAACGGATTAAAACATAAACAGTTCGCCTGCAACGGTGCCGATAAAATATCCAGTAGACCAACAACACAAGAAAGAAATATTCTTTTTATAGATAATTTGCTGTTCATCATGTTCTCATTCTGTAAAAACCTGGGACGAGGTCCAAACCCACATTTTTACAGAAACCTAACACACGTGATTTCAGTAGGAATAAGCTATGGAAAACGTCCAGACCTGCAGAACTGTGTCATTAATGTCTCACATCACGACTTACCGTGATAGTAAAATATACCCTGTCCGGAAGGTCATATGGTCAACTCCACCTTGCTAAAGTAATCAACATTAACACGTTTCTTTGAAAACAGGAAACTCGCCTATGTAATAGTCTTTATGTTTACTATATTATATAGGTTTCCCTTGGGAGACGCGTCACATTCTACCAAGACGTGATGGAATATCAAACCTCACGGACTCTTTGCTTTTAAACACGTAAAAAACACACCAAAATCAAGCAAATATCATAACCTGTAAAACCAAATCTATAAATGATTTGCTTGTTTTGAATTTCGTGCAAAGCTACACGAGGGCCATCTGCGCTAACCGTCCTTAATTTAACAGCGAAAGACTAGAGGAAAGAAAGATAGTCATCACCACTTACCTCTAACTCTTGGATTACTCTTTCATCAACGCATAGTGGAATTTATCGTAACATTATAACGCACCAACGGCTGAAAAAGACCATGTTTATTGTGATTGGGATTCACTCCCGCAACCCTCAAATTAGATGTCAAGCGCCCTAACAATTTGGCCATGCGGGGGAAACTATCTACTAATCTTTCATGTGGGGGAAACTATCTACTAATCTTTCATGTGGGGGAAACTATCTACTAATCTTTCATGCGGGGGAAACTATCTACTAATCTTTCATGCGGGGAAAACTATCTACTAAGCTTTCATGCGGAGGAAACTATCTACTAATCTTTCATGTGGGGGAAACTATCTACTAATCTTTCATGTGGGGGAAACTATCTACTAATCTTTCATGCGGGGGAAACTATCTACTAATCTATCATGTGGGGGAAACTATCTACTAATCTTTCATGCGGAGGAAACGATCTACTAATCTTTCATGCGGGGGAAACGATCTACTAATCTTTCATGCGGGGGAAACTATCTACTAATCTTTCATGCGGGGGAAACTATCTACTAATCTTTCATGCGGAGGAAACTATCTACTAATCTTTCATGCGGAGGAAACTATCTACTAATCTTTCATGTGGGGGAAACGGTCTACTAATCTTTCATGCGGAGGAAACGATCTACTAATCTTTCATGCGGAGGAAACTATCTACTAATCTTTCATGCGGGGGAAACTATCTACTAATCTTTCATGCGGGGGAAACTATCTACTAATATTTCATAGACGGTCGTAAACTGAAGGACAAATTATTTGTATCTCAGATCACCTGATGCCAAAATTTCAATAAGAACTAACTGAAAGAGTGATAACCGACATCTTATAATAGTAACTTTCCTTATTATAGGTTTATTTTTACCAACTGAGACAATCGGATGTTTCTACCCATTGTCCCTTAAGTCCTTGTGTTTTTTAAGTCAGTGATAATATAGATTGTCTAGCTAGTCCTAACACACATTTTCTCTAGACCTTGCGATTTTATAAAGGTTATTAAAAACGTTTTCATCTTACATTAGGTAAACAACATCAGGATGTAATGTTAGCTAACTTTTCCCTCCAGCACTTAGAAAATCATTTGTCATCGACCTAATTAGACTAAGACAAACTGAAATAGCTCATAAATATAAAATTTAAATCGTTATAAACCGGTTTGTAGCCCCCTGCTGGTATAGCAGTAAGTCTACAGATTTACAACGCTAAAATTCGGGGTTCGATTTCCCTCGGTGGACTCAGCAGACAGACCGATGTGGCTTTGCTATAAGGAAACACACACACGCTGGTTTCTAAAGTGTGCCTTTCTTTGTTGCTTCATTGTCACAGGACTGGCATCGTGGTATCCCATTCACGAAACAGTTGTTCAAGTAACACCACTTGAATAAAACCAGAGACGAAGCTAGAGGAAGAAAAGAAAGATAATTTTTACCTCTAGCGATAACCGAAGGGCCTCCATATGTTATCACAAATAGTGGTCTAATGTTACAGGAGTAAAAAAAAATTAATTCTCTAATTTCTTATAATATTTTTAAAAATAAGAGCAAAAATAGTCATTTTGTAGGAATATAGTAAGAACCCTACAATCCGGACGCTTTCGAAAGATGGGTTTTTCTCCTTCGTGATCATTGTATAGCTGTACTCTGACAAACCTAATCAAACTAAAAGTTAAACATGATGTGGTCTGGACCGTAATTTATAAATCATCTTCTGTAACAAGGTGAGTTTTGAAAACTAGTAACGAATCAGTGAACCCACTTTCACGTGATTTCAATCTTTTTTCACTGATAATACATACTTTTCATTGTGTTGATTAAGCACAGTTTACTTAGCTGAAAACCTCAGCTCTATCGGTTTACACACGCCTTTTGATTAACGTTCCTTCAGTAGCTCCATCTGTTGGGTATTTAGTGAAATGTTTGGAATGGTTAGTCGAGAAGTGTTTGCACCACATAAATTAAGAAAGATTACAGTCTTCTTTAGCAGTTATAAAATTAGTAAAATATATTAGATACGAATAAAAAAACTAAAATAAAATAATAATTTGATCAAGGTTTCAATATACGAATGAAAAGAATTTGTCTAGTGTGTTAAAAACCTAACATTCGTGAGTAATTAATGAAATTAGTAATTTGTAGTATGTAAAGAAGTTATTATTACACTTGGTAAACCAGTAAACTTAAAGTAATTAGTTTGTGATAAGTTATTATTACACTTGGTAAACCAGTAAACTTAAAGTAATTAGTTTGTGATAAGTTATTATTACACTTGGTAAACCAGTAAACTTAAAGTAATTAGTTTGTGATAAGTTATTATTACACTTGGTAAAACAGTAAACTTAAAGTAGTTAGTTTGTGATAAGTTATAATTACACTTGGTAAACCAGTAAACTTAAAGTAATTAGTTTGTGATAAGTTATAATTACACTTGGTAAACCAGTAAACTTAAAGTAATTAGTTTGTGATAAGTTATAATTACACTTGGTAAAACAGTAAACTTAAAGTAGTTAGTTTGTGATAAGTTATAATTACACTTGGTAAACCAGTAAACTTAAAGTAATTAGTTTGTGATAAGTTATAATTACACTTGGTAAACCAGTAAACTTAAAGTAATTAGTTTGTGATGAGCTATTATTACACTTGGTAAAACAGTAAACTTAAAGTAATTAGTTTGTGATAAGTTATTATTACACTTGGTAAAACAGTAAACTTAAAGTAATTAGTTTGTGATAAGTTATTATTACACTTGGTAAAACAGTAAACTTAAAGTAATTAGTTTGTGATAAGCTATTATTACTCTTGGTAAAACAGTAAACTTAAAGTAGTTAGTTTGTGATAAGTGATGTCGAGAAAACCCACTTATAGAGAAATACATATACAAAAACGGCTCGTTTGGGTTGAGAAAATATTTTACACAGAAGAGCGAACAACGTTTCGACCTTCTTTGGTCATCGTCAGGTTCACAAAGAAAGAGGTAACTGACCGGAAGCTGACCACATGTTTGGAAGGGTTGTGTAACTGAGTGTCGGAATGTAGAGGGCAATGTTAGATTGTTTGAATATATAATTTATTTATTTTATTATATTAATGTAGATATAAAGGCTTTCATTTATATTGGTTTATTTTGGGTTTAAGTTGTTGTATAAGTAAGACTTCTTTAATTTTGCGTTTGTTTATGTTTGTTTCTTTATTTAGTATTTGAGCATTTTCTATGGTTATGTTGTGTTTATTTGACTTGCAGTGTTCGAAAACGTGTGAAGGTGACTTTTTATGTTCTTTGAATTTGGTTTCCATTTTGCTTTTGTTTATCCAATATAGAAGTCGTGGGAGTTATCACATTGTATTTTATAAATAATGTTGGTGTGGTGTTTGTCAGTGTAGTGTTTACGTCGTATAGACCTCAGTTTTGTGTCTGGTTTTTGAATAAATTTGGTATTAACTGGAATGTCATATTTTGTTACTAGTTTTTGCCAAATGTTAGTTATTTGTCTGCTGAAGTCGGGAATATATGGTATGCAGCAGTATATGGTTTCGTGATTCTTTTAAATCCTGAGATATATTTACTTTTGTTGGTTGATTTTGCTTTCTGTCTGAGTGTGTGCGTATAATGTTTTCTACGGTTTGTGGAGGAAATTTATTGATGTTGATGAAGTATTGTTTTATTTTGTCTAATTCATCGTTAATTTTATCTGGTGAGCATAGTTTTATGGCTGTGTTTATTTGTTTTCTTAGTATGTTGAGTTTTTGTTTTGTTTCATATGCTGAGTCCCAAGAAATGTGTAGTCTAGTATGGGTGATTTTTCGGTGGATTTCTGTTTTAAATTGTGTGTTGGTTTTTGTAATTTTGACGTTAAGAAATGATATTTGATCGCTTTCTTCCTGTTCACATGTGAAGTTAATGTTGGGATGTATAGAGTTAATGTGATTGAAAAAAATTAAGTATGTGTTCTGTAGATTTGAATCTCGCAACCGTGTCATCTACGTATCTGTACCAGATATGTTGCGGGATTCAAATCTATTCAAACATCTAACACCGCACTCTACATTCGGACACTCAGTTACACAACCCCTTCCAAACATGTGGTCAGCTTCCGGTCAGTTACCTCTTTCTTTGTGAACCTGACGATGACCAAAGAAGGTCGAAACGTTGTTCGCTCTTCTATGTAAAATATTTTCTCAACCCAAACGAGCCGTTTTTGCATATAAAATTAGTTTGTGATAAGTAAACAGATTACCGGCATGAATATCAAATACCTTTTTTAACTTATATTACTTCAGACAATAGTTTTTCATTTAAAAAACAATAAATACGTAAGTTGAGAACAATGGACAATAAAACTAAAATATGTCTTCATACTGTTTTTGCTCAGCCAAGTGGTAACACTGGGAACTAGTTGTGCTAAATTAAAATACGGGGTTTGTTGTCGCAAGTGTATTCTGCGTTTAATGACAAAGTGTTCTACAGTGTCATCATTAAAAAAAAACTTGTGAGAATTGTTCTTTCAGTTAATAACTTTGCTAGTCTTAACTCAAGCAATATTGTGCAACATCTTCAGCCTTATCGAAATTTCGTTTTAATGACAATTCAGGAAAAATTGTTTTCTAAATCAAAACTCGTTCAGTACTGTGATGATGGATAGATAGGTAGAAAGACAAAGAGATAGGTAAATAGATGTACTCTTAATTCCATCTCTGGAAAAGGCCAAACATTTAGTTTCAATTATTAGAGATATTAAAAGTTAACGCCAGATTCGTAATATATTAAATAATATTTTTTTTTCAACAACGGTCCCTAAGCGTCTTCAGGCCAGTTACAAATGTTTAATTGTTGAACAGTATGACTTGTGTAAGCCATATTTTCAATAATTCTCTCTAACAATATCGTATGGTCCAATAAAAGGAATGTTTTAACACTTTAAAAGATGTTTTTGCTAGTATACATGACTAAAACAATTATTTTCTACAGATATCAAACATCCATATTACCACGAATGGTGAACAGCTGTAGCAGCGTTATAAGGTGAGAGCCAATACTGTTTTTCTTTAGTAAAAGAATAAACAAAGAGTTGGCAGTTGACCAGTTGCTTTCTCTCAAGTGTATCATTTTCAAATTAGGGAAGGCTGGTACAGATATCCATCGAGTATCTTTCAGCGAACTTCCAAAAACAAACAAACTGCTTTGGACATTCGAAAGTCATAACATCAGTTCGTACTGAATGTAGTAATACCGTAAGACTAGGGCAAAATGTTTAAATTTCATGACATCCTATTCTAACCCTAAACAGGCTTAACTCAGAATGGCCGAATAAAAGAGATGAATTGCAGCTTCGCACTAGAATTACCCGATACAGATCTAACTTGGTGAGAAACAACGAATCCAAAAAGAAAAGTTTTTATCGCCAAAATGTGCGATTTTTATGAGAAAAATGTCTTTGTTTTTGAACTTAGCGCAAAGCTACACCAGAGCAATCTGCTTTAGCCGTCTCTAAATCAGTGTAATACTAGAGGTAATGCAGTTAACACATCTCCACCTATCCCTAACTGTTGTGCTAGGGCTACTTTTTTTACTTACGAATAGTGGGATTGCTCGTAACATTAAAAAAACCACCACGCCTAAAAGGGCGAGAATGTTTGGTGTGATGAGGATTCGAACCATCGACCTTCAGTGGGAGAGTTAAGCGCCCAAACCACTTGAATACTTTAACACCGCAAGATGTGATGCAATAATCCATATTTATCAAATTCCACAATACTTCATCAGTTTTACTGCATTCCAACTAGTGAAGTCCTTAGACTACGTAAGCCTACACCTTAAAGCATTTTTTCCAGTTACTGAGCGTTAACCCTTCAGAGATCAAATGTATTTTGAACAGACATGAGCCAGTTGACATTCTTTTATATTTATTTACAATTTTACATTAACAGCACTGTTACCAAAATGGTCACTTTCCTGTAGCCTAAAATCGATTGACTAGAGAGGATAGACATAATCTATTGGTGATTTATTTAAAATGCGTCATCATTTCATCGTTTCTTTCTCAATTGTTATTTCATTTTTTTTTTTGTCAGAAAAGAAATCAATTTTAAAGACAGAAGGATCAGTAGAATAAAATTACTGTTTGTTCTTATGGCCAGAATAAATCATCAAATACATTGGTTGAGTGAATAAAAACCACACTCGAACAGCAAAGGATTCATGTAGGTACAATGTTACCACTTACTACACATGCGCCCCCCGCTAGTACAGCGGTATGTCTTCGGATTTACAACGCTCAACTTAGGGGGTTCGATTCCCCTCGGTCTGCTGAGCAGATAGCCCGATGTGGCTTTGCTATCAGAAACACACACACACATACTACAAATGTTTCGTTGTGTACCCTAAGCAGACTTCTTACGGTTCCAGTGAATATTCAGCCAACAGAATAATATATCCTAAAATCTGCGATGCTATATTTTGTTCATACCCTAAAGCATAAAGACGGCCAGAGAGAGTTTTTCTTTTATGGTGTGTGTGTGGAGGGGGGAAAGTCGACATTAAAGACAAGACTTCTATGTTGCACAGTAGGCCTAACTAGCCCACGGACTAGTGCTAGAATTAAACACCACCGGAACTCGTGTATAAATTTCAAATGGACATTTTAGTAATCTACAAATGTTGACTCTTAGGGCCTGCTTTCAATATTCATCCGACGAATATTTCCTTTAGCTAAGTGTAGTGAAAATAAAATTGGTCAAACACGTTTTACTGCTCCCATATTACTAACCACATACACTGTTTCAGATTATGGGTTCATTGAGTGTTTTAAAAAATTGACTTTAACAGCGGGTTTTGTGCATTATATTAATATAGTATTTGATAAGCAAATCGTCAGGCCTTACAGAATGTGACATAACCATTAGTTAGCAAATTAAACCCCCAGGATTCATTAACGCAATTTAAAAACCCAAATAAATGATTAAATATAATAAATTCAGTAAACTTAGTTCGTTCCGTTTCCAACATGTAATAATTTAATTATTTACACATAGAACCGAAAAGAATAGTTGTTTTGTTTTCAAATTTGTAAGAAGTGTTACGTGGAAGTATTTTCTGAATTTCCAAGAGAAACACATATATGTGTGTACATAAATACGTTGGAAATTTACAACCAATAGATTCACAAAGTAAATGAATGGCACATATTATTTATTTATCATTATTTATTTTGAAAAAAAACACACCTCAAGTTGTGCGTTTATCATCACGTTCTTCACTCAGTTTTTAAACAAATACGGGCTCGGCATGGCCAAGTGTGTTAAGGCGTTCGACTCGTAATCCGAAGATCGCGGATTAGAATCCCGGTTGCCCCAAACACGCTCGCCTTTTCAGTTGTGGGGACGTTATAATGTTACGAGTCAATCCCACTAGTTCGTTTATAAAATAGTAGCCCAAGAGTTGGCGGTGGGTGGTGATGACTAGCTGCCTTCCCTCTATTCTTACACTGCTAAATTAGGGACGGCTAGCGCAGATAGCCCTCGAATAGCTTTGTGCGATATTCAAAAACAAATACGTAAAATTAACGTAACGTGTAACAAAACAGAACAACGTAGTTTATCTTTAGAAAACAGAATCTGTTCTTTCTTTTATTCACATTAATTTTAGATGTAAAAGGTCTCACTCGTTCAGCGATAAATTTACAGGCTTGTGACACTAAAAGTAGGGTTTCGATACCCGTGGTGAGCATTATATTAATTTCAAGTGTAGAAGCCTCAACTGGCTCGGTGGTAACTCTACAGGCTTAAACCCCTAAAAATTGGGTTTTGATACACGATAGACACCTGTGTACCTCTGTGCTAAAGAAAAACCAATCAAGCGTAAAAAGATTCCTTGGACAGCTGCTTCAAAAATCTCAGTCATCAGCCTTGAACGAGCGAAGATTTATGTACATGAAATACACCACATCACAAACCTCACAAGCCGTCAACTGAGGGCTGAGGTAATGATACCACCCACCGCACTTAATGTAAAGTAACTTGCAAAGGGACAGGTAAGCCCTCAGCAGAAAAGAGTGGGCCGACTTGACTGTTACCGCAGAAGACAACAAAACGACCTTTGTAAAAAACGCCAGGGGGCGATAGTCAGCACGCACACAAACACACACGCACCAGCTCTTCAAAAAAATATAAGACTAGCCACCTATAGCATAATTATCAACCTAGTAATTTTCAACGGGGCCATTGTCCGACTAAATACATTTTTTTTTCTCAGAAGAATGTCTAGGTCAGCCTCAAAGATGCGAGAGGTTAAACTGTTTTATATTAAATTCTTCGAATTATTTTAGACAATTCTCTACTTTTGCGTTTGTCAAAGAAAATCGTTCGATTTTTCTTTCCAAGTGTAAAAAAGCTAAAATAGTTTGTTAAATGTTTAGTTAACACTAAGAATTAATTTAATAAGGTGTTACAATTATAGTCTCTCCTTCTCTTTGGGTGTTGATTAGGTGTTATTCACAATTATCAAATTAACAGATTTTTATCTCTTTTTCTATTACACTTAATTACTGTACTAAGTTGTAGGTTCACACATAAATGGTAATCTTTAAATTACTGTACTAAGTTGTAGGTTCACACATAAATGGTAATCTTTAAATTACTGTACTAAGTTGTAGGTTCACACATAAATGGTAATCTTTAAATTACTGTACTAAGTTGTAGGTTCACACATAAATGGTAATTTTTTAATTACTGTAGTAAGTTGTAGGTTCACACATAAATGGTGATTTTTATATTACTTTAGTAAGTTGTAGGTTCACACATAAATGGTAAACTTTAAATTACTGTAATAAGTTGTAGGTTCACACATAAATGGTAATCTTTAAATTACTGTAGTAAGTTGTAGGTTCACACATAAATGGTAATTTTTTAATTACTGTAGTAAGTTGTAGGTTCACATATAAATGGTGATTTTTATGTTACTGTAGTAAGTTGTAGGTTCACACATAAATAGTAAACTTTAAATTACTGTACTAAGTTGTAGGTTCACACATAAATGGTAATTTTTATATTACTGTACTAAGTTGTAGGTTCACACATAAATGGTAAACTTTAAATTACTATACTAAGTTGTAGGTTCACACATAAATGGTAATTTTTATATTACTGTAGTAAGTTGTAGGTTCACACATAAATAGTAAACTTTAAATTACTGTACTAAGTTGTAGGTTCACACATAAATGGTAATTTTTATATTACTGTACTAAGTTGTAGGTTCACACATAAATAGTAAACTTTAAATTACTGTACTAAGTTGTAGGTTCACACATAAATGGTAATTTTTATATTACTGTACTAAGTTGTAGGTTCACACATAAATGGTAAACTTTAAATTACTGTACTAAGTTGTAGGTTCACACATAAATGGTAATTTTTATATTACTGTAGTAAGTTGTAGGTTCACACATAAATAGTAAACTTTAAATTACTGTACTAAGTTTACGATATACGGCAACATTGTGTCAAGTTTCAATTTTAAATGGGATGGAAGAAACAATCCAAGCTGTTCACCTTCTCCTGGTAAATACTTCTGTGATAAAAATATACCAAGTTTCATTTATAAAATTCAAATTCATCAAGTTATCAGACCCGTTGTCAGAAATTCTAGGCCTCAAAACAGAAAAGACAATGGTCCCCTGGAACAGGGATTCCTATGACCCCCTTCTTCACCTATTAATAACAGCAGAATATATGAAAAACCGTATCTATACCATTCACCCTGGCCTCTCTTTAAACTATCGGGTTCTTGGGTAGTTGCCTCTTGCCCAAATCTACCTTATTTTTTTTCTTTGTTCTATGGCCGAGGTGATCAAGACATTCGATTTACTGTCTGATGGTCACTCTTACAGAACATTGTTGTCCCTTTACGATATAAAGTTATGGTCAATCACACTATTCGTTTGTAAAGGGTAACTCTAAGAAACAACCATCGAGTCTTGTCAAGAGAACGGGTGTCAGTAGCAGCTGAAGGGTGGCTGTAAGGACATTTGTCAGTAGCAGTTGAAGGGGAGCTGTAAGAACAGTTGTCAGTAGCAGCTGGAGGGTGGGTGTAAGAACAGTTGTCAGTAGCAGCTGAAGGGTAGCTGTAAGAACGAGTGTCAATAGCAGCTGTAAGAACGTGTGCCAGTGTTGGTACATGAAGTGCTCAGCACTCAGTAATTGCCATAATGATTGGTCATAAGAGTAGCTTCAGAAGGGAATGACATGAATAATGTACTTCAAACTAGAACTGTTCAGTTCATTTATGAAATGTGCTAAAAGTTTTGTTTTGAATTTCGCGCAAAGCTACTCGTGTCCTGTGTTAAATGACGTCAGTACGATGAATAAAGTCTGTTGCTACACTTTATCCGAGATTCTGGTTGTTGTCAAAAATTCTTGTACTGAACAAGATATTAATAGTGACGACACGTAATGGTTGCATAGAGTGGTGTATCTCCCTACAATACCCGCATGGGGAGTGAATGTAAGGTGCCCAATTATTTTTTTTTTGGGGGGGGTATCATTTGTAGTTACATTATGTCCATGTTCCTCAAAACACGATTATAATAACTGTTACTGTGTTTTTAGTAACCTGTAGGTCAGCTATGGTCAAAATTAACTGTACTCGGCGGGCATTTTTAAATACAAAATAGTTCATACGTCATGAACATCGTACTCAAAATCAGTGGCCACAAAGGTGTAGGTATGGGCATTTAAATCAATATCTTGTGTGCCATGTAAGTGCTGATTATAGGTGTACACTGGTTACCAATGGTAGACATTTTGAAATCCAAGATGGCAGCCGTAATACATTTATTTCAGTTCAGCGGTTTCCCTTAAATTGTCAAACATCTAGCACCATGATAATTCTCATTTATCACCACAAAGTTCATAATTGTTTCATAAATGTGCCCCATTATGTGATCCCCAGACCATCTCGTCTAATTTTCCTTCAAATCAACCCCAACGAACTTAACAAGGCCTGCATATATAAAAAAAGAGTTCTGACTTACTAATAACTAAAACTCTTTAACTTAAAAAGTTGCGTAAAGTTAACGAAGCCACGTACAAAAAACACTGACAAACAGAAATATAGTATAGCTCACAAAGTGAATTCAGAAATCAATAAGTAGACTTAGTCAAACTTTCAAAGAGTGAGGCATATATATGTTTATTAGCACGTGCACATGAGTGTGATACTTGTTTATCAGGCCCGGCATGGCCAAGCGTGTTAAAGCGTGCGACTCGTAATCTGAGGGTCGTGGGTTCGCATCCCTATCGCGCCAAAAATGCTCGCCCTTTCAGCCGTCGGGGCGCTATAATGTGACGTTCAATCCCACTTTTTGTTGGTAAAAGAGTAGCCCAAGAGTTGGCGATGGGTGGTGATGACTAGCAGCTTTCCCTCTAGTCTTGCACTGCTAAATTAGGGACGGCTAGCGCAGATAGCCCTCGAGTAGCTTTGTGCGAAATTCAAAAACAAACAAAACTTGTTTATCTGGAGCAACTATCTACTGTGTTCCCCGGGGGGACCGAACCTTAGATTTTAGCGTTGTTATAAGTCCTTAAACATACAGTCTCGCACCGAGAGGACAAGTCTGACGTGTATTATCAAAAATGAAAACTGAAATAACACTAATATTCTTTATAAGCCAATAACTATGGGGCATTTACCCAATATGGTGAAACAATACAGACGACTCCTGCAAAAATGTCCTCCTTATTTATATGTTTTCTAATTTTTATCATTTAAAAAAAAAAAAAACTACCTTTTTCCTATTTCCAAATAAATCGACTTTTTTTTTTTCTTTTATCGTAGTTCCAACATGACCAAACATATGGGTTCTAATTGACGAAACTATTATTATCATATTGAAAGAAATGAGGCGAATTCCTGGATAAGCAGTTTTTGTTTGTTTGTTCTTTGGTCGAAAGGAATTTCTATACAATATAAGAAATATACAAATGTTTTGATTGGCCTGAAGAATTTCTACACATTTAACTTTATTTTCGACATATATACAAGACACGTCGTTTTATATAAACAGGTATAAACCCAGTGTTATATTAAAACGGCGTGAGCCTGGCATGGCCGAGCGCGTTAAGGCGTGCGCTCGTAATCCGAGGGTCGCGGGTTCGCGCCCGCGTCGCGCTAAACATGCTCACCCTCCCAGCCGTGGGGGTGTATAATGTTACGGTCAATCCCACTGTTCGTTGGTAAAAGAGTAGCCCAAGAGTTGGCGGTGGGTGGTGATGACTAGCTGCTTTCCCTCTAGTCTTACACTGCTAAATTAGGGACGGCTAGCACAGATAGCCCTCGAGTGCGAAATTCCAAAAAAAAATAAAATAAAATAAAACGGCTTCAAATACACAGGTCCCACGGCGATCACGACCAACATAATATCATGGTGAAACAGATTGTATAAAAACTATATCTTGGCATTTCGTGAGTATTCCACTGAAAGTTGATCACTTTGGGGTGAAAAATGTAACCGCCCTTTTCGAAATATAGTAACCACAAATTCACATAATAACATTGTGTTTATATCGTGAATACAGAATTTTCAAAACGGGAATAACCTTGTAATTAATAGTATTGGAAAACAAAGGAATATTGACCAACTTGGAGCAACCAGAAAGAGACCTATAAAAAAGTTGAATCCCAGCTGTGATAAGCAAAATTAATTGTGAGGTCTTAGAACAAGTGAGAATCCAAAGTGAAAAAAATATCTAAATCCCCAGGCAATATTACACAACACGATCAATAAAGATCTTTATCTGGAAACGAGGCAAACAGAGTAGGGATTCCCCAAGGTACAATTTCTACAGATAGCTCCCGCTTACCATCACGTCTTAAGAACACTTAAACAAGTATTCATGCTATTATATAGGAAGACATGAATTTCAAGTAACTGGAAGCAGTGCCTATAGGTTTCTGATGAAACACATCTTGTACACTAAATGGATTATGGAGAGCTTGCAGGGAGGAGTGATATGATTTGGACCTAACGACCTGGTGAAGGAGTCTATTCCAGTTGAAACTACGCCACAGTGTTATTTTCATGATGTATGCTCACTAAATAAAACATAACTGAACATGGACAATACGGGCATTCTGAGGCTACAAAAACACTTTTAATACATAAGAAACTAAATCCTTTGTTGTAGTAGTAGAAACCCATATCCAAGGAGATTAGTAACACTGAAAATGCATAAGTTTTTTACTTATATTTGTGCAACGTTTATTATAGAATCCTCACTAATCAAACTAAACTAGTGGTGAATAAAACAACCCAGATTAGAAACAGTGCTCTGGCTGGGTGCTTTTATGAAAGGGTTTCTCCATTGATGAATATATCCCATTTTAAAACAATATGCACTGGTTGTTTTTCATGTATTCTTTTGTAGATTCATGACCTTCATTTATATGTTTTCTAACTATAAACAGTGGTGAAATATATACAATGTGCATTCCTATCATGTTCAGGTTCTAGAATTGAAAGACATGTCCAGTCGATGAAAATCTTGGAATTAGGCCTAATACAAAATCAAGTTTATATCTCACAACGACTCTTATGAGTTTTAACACTTTTTTCGATAAGGAGAAAATAACGTTTCAACCTGCCTCGGCCACCTTCAGGTCATAACTTGATGAACCGATATTCCGACGTCATCTTCAGGTCATAACCCGATGAACTAATAAAGGTCCTCAGCTGAGGAAACAATACACTATAAACATTATTAAGTAACACTGTTTGGGCAGCACATTTAATTATTTTGTAGTTCTGGTCCATGTAGGTAACTTTTGTGGATGAGATGATGTTTTGTATGTTTCTGTTTCAACTGTTGGCTCTATTAAAAACTATTTCAACTGGTATTAGTTCACTAATATTTCGGTCATAGTCGTCGTGTTCAAAATGTTAATCCATGAAACAATATTCACTTTCTGCCATAGGTTTGAAATGTTTTTAAGATTTACTATTCAGGTTTCTAAATAGCATAATAACGAGTATTAAACAAAGGTCAAGACATTCTATTCAAACCCTCTTTATTGAATAGTTCACCAATGCATGGTTCCATGATAAAGTTACAGAACTACCATGACTAAAACCTGGGTTCACATCTGCAGTACACGGAGCACAAACGGCCCATTGTGTAGCTTATGTGCAAAAAGTACAAACAGCATTATCAAATATTAACCTTATGTTTAGCTTTACTATTTTTATTAGATTTTGAAGACAAGACAACATCTAACGCTGATTTTACTAAGTTTAAGTTTTCCATTTGAAATTTTTTTATGCTACTTTATCAAATACTGGATAAATAAACTTTCACCATTTTTATCACATACAACATCTCAGTTTACAAACCCACGTAATGCTGTGTGAGTTTGTTTTTACTATCTAGTTTTAAACAATAATGAGCAAATATTTCAGAAGTTTTAGGCAACCAAAACTTGTGGTGTCAGTAAATATAACTGAGCTGAGTTTTCTATTTCAACCAAGTAAACAAAAAAGCTAAATGAATACACTTTACATTATAAGTTCACTATATGTATACATGTAATATATTGATAAATAATTACATATTCATCAGTGAACCACCTGTCTTTAAAGTTGTTGTTTACCTCACAAATGAGACCTGTAATTTACACAGGTCTTGGGTTTAGAATATCGGACACAAATTGTGTTAAGTTCTCCTAGAAACATATTTGAAAGAAACACATGGTATCCATTTAAATATGCTTTTTATACTAATTATTTTCTCTCACACCTTTGTTAAACGTTCATGGCAGTTTATCATTGGATAAAAACAATGTTTGTGGTTATTATTCTGTCATTTATACAAATAAAGCAAGGTTTCACAGAAATTCTTCAACAAAAATTTTAGGTAACATCATAGGATTTGTTCTAACAAAAAGATTGTCCAGTTGTACCCAACAGAAATAACAGAGGTACAGTCAATACGAACTCTATCAAGACCAATAAAGTTTTTAAAAATGAAAGTAACATTTCTAAGCAAGAGTTATAACATTAAAAAATAAGTTTACTTTTGGAATTTTTGGTCTCACCCATCAAGTCTCGAATACATCTCTGAGAAAGAGTAAAACTGAGTAAAAGATACCTGATTTCTCATTAGTAAATCACATGGTCTCACCCATCAGTTCATGACAATCAACACTAGTGTGTGTAAAAGGTAGTGAACCACATGGTCTCACCCATCAGTTCATGACAATCAACACTAGTGTGTGTAAAAGGTAGTGAACCACATGGCCTCACCCATCAGTTCATGACAATCAACACTAGTGTATGTAAAAGGTAGTGAACCACATGGCCTCACCCATCAGTTCATGACAATCAACACTAGTGTGTGTAAAAGGTAGTGAACCACATGGCCTCACCCATCAGTTCATGACAATCAACACTAGTGTATGTAAAAGGTAGTGAACCACATGGTCTCACCCATCAGTTCATGACAATCAACACTAGTGTGTGTAAAAGGTAGTGAACCACATGGCCTCACCCATCAGTTCATGACAATCAACACTAGTGTGTGTAAAAGGTAGTGAACCACATGGCCTCACCCATCAGTTCATGACAATCAACACTAGTGTGTGTAAAAGGTAGTGAACCACATGGTCTCACCCATCAGTTCATGACAATCAACACTAGTGTGTGTAAAAGGTTATTGTTGGTCTTCTTTTATTATATTCATTCCTATTCCAGCAGCTTGTTTTCATGTGTTATGTCTATTAGCACATCTTGATTCCCAGTCTCTTCAGATGAGGAATTAGAAAATCATCTGTTAGCATCTCTCAATTCGCAGTTTCTTCAGATGAGCAATTAAAGAATCAAAGTTTGAATGGTCTGTAAAAAAAAGGTTCTTATGTTATATATATCAGAAAAAAAAAATTAAACAAATGTACAGTTGGAATAAATATTTCTTGTTTTTTGACAAATTCAAACTTTTATTGTTAAATCAAGAGCTACTTTGTTATGTTTCAGTTGTTTATTATTAATGTTTGGAAGCTAACAATTCTGAAGACTAAAGCTAGTTCTGAATTAACAAAAACGCAATGAAAACAAGGTATTTATTCTTTCTTCAAAGACAGCTTACCATACTCTCTAACAGAATCCTGGTTGTGCCAAAGTGAATTAGTTGGATTCCATAACTGGTTTGCACTAGAAATAACCCCAAAAAACAAAAATTATTAAAAAAAGAGACCCAAAATATATAATATACTTTCCAATGATTCTGAAAGACTATGAACTTTTGTACACAGGTAGATACAAGATAAAATGAGAAATCGGAAAAAAATAAACTATCAATGGTTTAAATTTATGCTTGTAATAAAGTGTTACAAGATGCTCAAAAACATTTTGCACCGTATATGTACGACAAATAGGTTTATAATTACTGAGATAAATGTTATCAACTCCTTTTAAAAACGAGAGTATAACTAACAAACTTCAAATCCTTTTGTACCTGCCCTCTACTCAAGGACATATCAAATAACCTTAAACTCTCTCAAAACATTTCTTGTAATATTAAGCATCCCTT
Source organism: Carcinoscorpius rotundicauda (assembly GCA_011833715.1). NCBI lineage: Eukaryota > Metazoa > Arthropoda > Merostomata > Xiphosura > Limulidae > Carcinoscorpius > Carcinoscorpius rotundicauda. Next base: position 98,457,422 of record CM022396.1, on the reverse strand, counting down.
ATGTGACATCATTTTAATGTCTACTGACTGACTGACAGACAGACAAAACAATACTGAATCATAGTGCAAATGGTAAATAAAGATGACCTGTCCAGATATTGATCATAACAGCTAAAGAACTTCCTAACTTATTGGAACTCTTATACCTAAATACCTTTAGTAGTTAACTAGTTATTAATTTGTAATGGTACAAATGGTAAATACAGATGACCTCTGCAAATATTGATCATAACAGCTAAAGACCTTCCCTAACTTATTGGAACTCTTAAACCTAAATACCTTTAAAAGTTAACCAGTCGTTAATTTGTTTTAACTTATATGACCTCAATCTCTTACCTTGTCTGTTGAAACCTATACACTGTACTTGGAGAAGCCACCTCCTTGCTCTGAGAAAACTCTTTCTCTCTATTTTCCTCAACAACTGTGTGAAAGAAAACAATACCCTTGTTAGGCTTACAAACTGAACGTGTGAGGCTGTATGTCTCAGTTTGGTAATGCAGTTAGATGAAAAAGAACCAGTTTATCAAAATTACACATTCATGGATGTTAGTGTGTCTTCATAACTTGTTAACTTTGGTTTATTTACTCTTGTATGCACCATCCACTAATTTTGATCAATAAAAACCAAAGAGTATTTCAAATGATAATATCAGAGTTTAGTTGGACCCAGACAGGAGGTAACCCTGTTTTACAAGAGTGAACAGAATTCAGAGGAACACTTTGAGGAAATGACCTTTGTCCACCACCCCAGTGACTGAAAACTGGGTAAAGCAAAGACTCCTTAGCTAATGTACATTGGAGATCCCTGGGGAACAAAGCTCTAGAAACAGTACAATAGGTGAGCCAAGTTTTATAAATATTTAAAAGGCAACTGACCACAATTTATTCACCCCAATGATCCATAAGGGCAGGAAGAATCCTTTTGTGCTTTACTCATGATAGTAAGCCCCCCAGGTCTGCCTCTAGGTGATCTAATGAAGCACCTAATTTTTACGAAGCCTGTTACAATCTAGATAAAGCATGTTTGTTAATAGTTGCCAGTGCAGATTTGGTGGCCTGGCATGGCTGAGCACATTAAGGCATGCGCTTGTTATCTGAGGGTCGCAGGTTCACATCCGAGTCGCGCTAAACATGCTCGCCCTCCCAGCCGTGGGGGGGCGTTATAATGTTACAGTCAATCCCACTTTTCGTTGGTAAAAGAGAAGCCCAAGAGTTGGCAGTGGGTGGTGATGATACTGGCTGCCTTCCCTCTTGTCTTACACTGCTAAACTAGGGACGGCTAGCACAGATAGCCCTCGAGTAGCTTTGTGCGAAATTCCAAAACAAACAAACACGCAGATTTGGTTTGTTCAATGCACTGTGCTTGAGCAACAATTTCCACAGATTTGAATCAGGTTAACAAAAGGTGAGGGATCTTGGAAAGTAAAGACAAAATTAGAACAGAAGTCACACCCCACATTATAATCTAGATCTTTCAAATAATATAAAATAAAAGTACTGAAAAGATCCATACACCAGCCCACACAATATCCTCCACTGTATAATTCAATTGGGCTGTTAAGAACTTAGACATGTGATGAATCTGACGAAATGTGACTTACAAAAGTCTCCTCACTTCCAAAGAGATTCCAGAATACACAATATGGATTACTTTTCATACCCTCCTCACCAGGGTAACCAGGGATAAATCCTGAAAAACCAAAAGATTCCAAAGAAAAAAAAGTTATTGTTTAGCACCTATAAAGGTGTTAAAACATGCAACATAACGCACCAAGGCCCCCAGTAGGCATAACAAACAATCAGGATCCAATCAGTCATAGAGATGATAAGATGAAGTTCTATGTCTCCCCATGTCTTATATAAGAAGAACCCGTCTGGCTATAGAAGAATGTAGATAAAATGATAAAATGTTCTGTGTACATGCAGCATAAACAACTCTGACCAGTGACTTCCAACAAGAAATATAACCTTAAGGGAAAGATGTTACATGAGGATAAGGTTAGATAGCACTGGAAATTCTTTGAAATACCCCACTATTTCATTACTGCTGATAATGTCCATCATGAAACTATGCAGACTAAAACAGGTGCATGACAACCAAGTTAAACCACAATACCATGTGAAGGACCTCATAATATTAATGCAAGAAGATTTAGCTTTGGGGTAGCTGGGTGCATGACATTAGGTTGTTGCTGCCTCAACAGAGATGGCCAAAAATGAAGTGGAAAAAATGGGTATTCCTGAACAAATATACTAACACAAAAGAAGAAACCCAGGTTGAACTCCCCAACCTGGTGCAACCAGTACAATGTGATGAGGAATCGAACAAATTATAGTTACGACTCTGAATAATGGATGAATTGGTGGGAAGGCACAGAGGTATGATCTTATCCAGTCCCAACTGAATGCATCTATCACAATGCTGCTGATAGTTGAATGTTCCAAGGAGTGGCAAACATATTGATCATTGTTGTTCCAAAATGAGAGAATATCCAGCTAACAACCTTGCATTGCAACATCCATTCTCTCAGAAGAATATAGTTAGGTCAAGACATTTGGTCTATTACCAAATTTATCACCCACAGAATATAGTGAGCTAAAAGGATGATATGATATGAGTGAACCAAATAAAGGAGATCAGTGTTTGAGAACAAAGTGATCAAGAGTGAATGCACCCTAATAGGAAATGTAAGACACCATTGGAGTGAAGTATAATGATTTTTGCCCTCAATAAGTCCAGACCTTGAGATATCACCCTTTGAACAGCAAGAAGTTATAAAACACTGATGTGAGGGAAGCCTTATTTTCCATTTATAGACTTGGTAATTCCCAACATTTGAAATATATACTCCACTCCTGGAGTGAAGCATCTGAAAAGAAACGAATTTCTGGAATAGGTGGCGACAGAAGAACACCTATTATAGTATTGTTCCAATCTAATTACTAATCAAGATCAAAGATGTTAAACTAGAATAATGAGACTAGAAAATCCAATGGACTATTGTTCATGAGCTATTGCTGACATAAAACTTGTTGAAAATATCTCATGTGAGCTCTTTCCAAAAAAATGAAGGATTCAAGTGATGCCTAGACCACCCAAAGAGAAAGAACCATACACACAGTGAAAGAAGGAATTATGAGTGAGAGTCAAACTGTTTGTTCTGTAGCATGGAGCTGAATGGTAGTCACCTAAGATTGATAAAGATACTTGTTGATAAAGACAACCAGGTGGACAATCCATTGTGTTGGAGTGAGAACAGCTGTTTCAGCTCTGATAACAAAGACTGCCTTGGTTGCTTCTTAATGTAGAATTTAGATGTGAGGTTCCACAAACTAATGAGAAAGTGCCACAAGTAATCAGAGATCCACGTAATGGTGTGTGCACAAACCTAGGAAATGGTGATGACAAAAAACCTAGTATGATGCAGAATAACAACAAACTTTGTTATCCATCCACAATCTTGGCAAAATATGCCAACATAGAGTGAGGAATGATTCCATCAGGAACCTTAGATGATGTAAGAATTGGTTGAAATAAGAAAAATCGATGGCCAGATGCCAATCACTCATCTTCTTGAATACAACAAACAGATGGGAATAGAACCCCAAAAGAACTGGGACAACTCACTCTACTGCCTCTTGACCAAAAAATTTCTGATAGGCCTAAAATAAAGTTTGAAATCCTAGGATCTGGAGGAAGCAAAACCACTGCAGGGTTAGGGGATAAAAGTAGTGGAAATGTAAACTGAAGACTGTTTGTGGCCTAATTACAGCAAAAGAAACTGAAGTTCCCATGGATCTGTGGTAAAGGTTTCCTACAAATTCAGAAATTCTGGGACCTGAGCTTCCAAAAACCCTAAAGGCATACAAAAATCACAATCTCCACTAGGGATATTCTAATCAAGCAGAGATATCTCACAGATATGAGTAGAATCTATTTTGGGTACCAATGAACCAAAGTGTTGATATCAGAGATCTGAATACTTAAATATGGGCAAACTATGACTCCTACAAGGAGTCAAGGAAAATGAAAAAGGTAACAACAACAAGGATGAATGTAGATAGGCAATATCAACCCTTAATTCCAAAAACTCTCGGAATACCTTCAAAAATCAAGAACAGGAAAAAAAACCTCATGTTTTTCATAGAGAGTAGCTGGTGGAATGAACACCCTAAAACCACACATCTCTATCAAGCAAATTCCAACAACATATCAGAAAAGAGACTAGAGACAGTACAGAAGGTACCAACAATGGTCCCAAGTCATCATCAAGTTGAAATGGTGATGGCTGAGGGGCTTCCAACAAAAGTTGGATAAATATCTTAAAACATTAGTTGGAGTAAAACCTAATGTATTCAGGTTGACAACAAACTTTGCTCAGGAACCTCATACTTCTAGAAGCAGGTCTATTGTTTGAGAATCTAAATATGCATCCACCTTGCAGCGATAGGAAAACCATGTTGTTCCAACAAGGCATAGTTGTCTCATCCTGTAACTGAGCTGTACACCTCCTTGTACAAACTGCAATATAATGGATGAAGTGAGAACTAAGTATTTACTATCAGAACTTTCTTCCATCAAAGAAGGTACAAACAAACTCTAAATCAACTGGAGTGAGACCTAAAGCATCACACACTTAATTAACTAACTGAACAAAAGAAGTCAGATGTAGCTGATCCAAAAAGCTTACAGACTATGAAGAAAGGAACAGATAAAACCAAATCTAAATTATCTTTGGAATACCCAGGATTGCCCACAAATTCAGACTTCCCTAAGAAAAACCACTAAACCAAACATGCATCATTTCACTACAAGTAAGTTCACAGACAGCCTCAATATATTGAGTAATCCACTCTAACTGTTGAGTGACAATAGATACAGAAGAGATTTGATTTGCCTTTGTGCCATAGATAGGTTCACTAAACTATTTGCTTTAAAATAGAAATCAACTAGGTAACATGAAGAACATTCAAAGTGTTTCCAACTGTCATAAAACAAAGAACTAAGGGGTGAGCACTTCAATAAAAATTATAATACTATGTTAATTGAGATGCTTATATATAGTACGAGGACAGAGGGCACATTAACATAGGTGGAGAGTGTCCTGAAACAGATATCATTAAGGACAATTAAAACTGTATTAAGCAAGAAAAAATGAGACCAATGTTTAGACTGGTAAAGGAGAGACACCCTAACAGTTGAGCTGTAGGTGAGGGGAGGTTAGTATGCTTCGGAAATAATCTTTTCATACCAAGTTAAATATAAGTTTTCAATTCTTTTTTTAACTCACTTTTCATGATTTACAATCAACAAATTCTTAGAATTATAAAACTTATACATTAATTGAAATATTATTGTTTAGAACTTGAGCAATCTAATAAAAACACTACTGAACAGTGAATAATGAAAACCTACATCAGTACTAGGTAAATAACACTAAACTTCTAGTTGGTCTGTAACTATTAAACACCAAGTTTGCTGATACACTTGTACCAGAGAATCTTTTAAAGTACGTGGTTTATGTTGAAGACGACAGTTTGTGAACATTATTGCACGTCACAATGAAGAAGAAATAACCAATGTTATTGAAAGTATTAATATTCACAAGTGTCTAAGTTTGGTTATTATAAAACTATAAATACCTGCTTTAAGATGTCTACTGATTGGAACAGTAGGAGACCACTTTCCTGGACCTCCAAAAACAGAACAAACCTGAAAGTTAAATATAGGAGATCATGATAAAACAGAAAACTCCAGTATATTGGAAAATCAAAGTCAAAGCATAGGTTTCTTATGCTTCATGGGTTTCATATGTTTCAAAAAGATCTGAAAGAATTTATAACTTTCATGTTAAACAAGAGAAATAATTAAACATATTCACATCTAATTTAAAAACCCACAAACAGATTTAACAAAGTTTGCATAAAGAAGGCTCCTTACGTATAGTAAACTATCCTCATGCAGAAAATATCAGAATGAAAAGAAATAATGGATGTTTCCATTTGCATTTATTCAAAATATAAGTGATTTAACAGTTTACTATCTGGGTTGTTTTACTGTTCAAAATATAAGTGATTTAACAGTTTACTATCTGGGTTGTTTTACTGAACCTTGGCTGTAGAGCCAAGGCTTCCTGCATGGCTCTGAGAAACTGCTACTGTTTTTATGGTTGACAAAAGAAGAGCTTCATTGTTGCCATCAACCGAAACGTGGCTCTCCAGCTGGGGTAGACACACCAGGTCCTTGTGCTTGACTAGTTCTTGATAGATCTCTGTTTGTTTACAGTTCTGCATCACACTGTGTTCTGAATACGTACATCCCTAGAAGATGATACAGTTCTGCATCACACTGTGTTCTGAATATGTACATACCTAGAAGATGAAAGTCATCACACCAATCTAGAAGTACTACGCTACCAGACTGAGAAAAATTAATTAACGTTGAAGAATTTTATTATAAAACAATTTTATTATGCATCGATTTATCAAGGTATATTATAAAACAATTTTATTATGTATCAATTGATCAAGGTATATCATAAAACAATTTTGTTATGTGTCAATTTATCAAGGTATATTATAAAACAATTTTATTATGCATCGATTGATCAAGGTATATTATAAAACAATTTTGTTATGTGTCAATTTATCAAGGTATATTATAAAACAATTTTATTATGTATCAATTGATCAAGGTATATTATAAAACAATTTTATTATGTATCAATTAATGAAGGTATATTATAAAACAATTTTATTATGTATCAATTGATCAAGGTATATCATAAAACAATTTTGTTATGTGTCAATTTATCAAGGTATATTATAAAACAATTTTATTATGTATCAATTTATCAAGGTATATTATAAAACAATTTTATTATGCATCGATTGATCAAGGTATATTATAAAACAATTTTATTATGTATCAATTTATCAAGGTATATTATAAAACAATTTTGTTATGTGTCAATTTATCAAGGTATATTATAAAACAATTTTATTATGTATCAATTGATCAAGGTATATTATAAAACAATTTTATTATGTATCGATTGATCAAGGTATATTATAAAACAATTTTATGTATCGATTGATCAAGATATAAAACAATTTTATCACAACAGATGTGTTGAGGAATCATTAATATAAAAATACAAATGTTTTCAATTAGTATATATAAGTAATTAAGGTTATTCATGGGGATCATAGCATTGATTTTAATAACACTTTGTAAGCTGAACATTTACAGATTGGAGAAAGGAAAAAAACCTGATGGAGAGTAGCAACTGCTTGAATGAACACCCTAAAACCACACATCTCTATCAAATAAATTCCAACAGCATACCAACAAAGAGACTAGAGACAGTGTAAAAGGTACCAACAATGGCCCCAACTCATCATCAAGTTGATATGGTGATGAATGAGAGGCTTCCAACAAATGTTGGACTCAGGTTCCATAAGTATGCTTCCACAATCCCTGCAGTTGTGGGGAAGTCACAAGCCAAGCAAAGATCTGAAGGACTTGACAAATTTAATTACAATCAGAGGATAATAAACATAGGGAGGTCCAATTACTTTTTATGTTGGGGAAGCCATCTTTTGAGGTCGTGCGAGTGTAAGGTACTGTATTATTTTATCTCTGTAAGTACCACGTTTCTGTACCACAATTCAAAAATTATATTTTCAGCTTCTTTAAAGTTAATGTTGAAAAAGAACTGTAGTTTGCTTTTCATTACTAATAACAACTATCGTGACTATAAATTAAAAAGTTATGTTTTACAAACGTGAATATGTTTGTGTGGCTATTCTTTCTACAACCTTAAAAAATGTTTTGTAGAAATGAAAACCAAGAGACCTGGATTTAAGTACCACCAACATCAGTTTCTACTTCTTACAAAAAATTCTGCTCTCTAGCAGTAAAACTAATAATCACACAGATGAGAAGCCATCAGTAACTACAATGTGTGAAGATAGTTTACTGAAGAATATCAACTTATGTAGATAACAGACACTAGTGTAACTACTATTAAAGTTTATCTTCTATAAATTATACTATTTGAGCTATGTACATCAGGTAGGCTGGACATTGTTTTAGAGCCATGGACATTAGCAAAGTAATGTTTATTTCAAGTATTAATGGATATCTTTTAAAATTATCCCTTACAACTTTAAGTGTGTTTGGATGGTTATTGTCCATTATGTAAGTAAGCTTAAAGTGTTGGACACTAAATAAGATTTTAATTGTTCAATCATCTTACTCCATGTACGATTTGCAGTACAAACTGTTTATACAGAGTTGTTAGCTCAATATTAGCCCAGTAATGTTTTACACTTAAGCAACTCGAATAAAATCGTTTTAGCTATTTTAAGGCAAAAGTATGAAGTTTCCTAAAACTAAACTGAAAATTACTTATTTAATGAAAACCTTCAAACTAACTTATAATCATTCCATTAATTAACATACGTGCAAATTTAAAGTAACAACATTATTCTATACAAATGTACCAGAAATGTCCCTAAAGGGTCTAAAGGATTATACTTTAAAGCTCTCCTTCCACAACAAGGATAAAATCCTTGCCGAGATCTGTTATGGAGCTGGTCGGGATACTGTGCTGGTTCAGAATGATAACAACATCGATAGAGGTCGGAGCACGGGAAGTCCTTCCCACAACGAGAACAAGTAAGACACTTGACTAGCCCCCAGATACGCCAAAACACTTGACCCCACGATCCCAGTTCTTTGAAGAGCATCTGTATGTAACTATCTTTATCCCAGTTTTGATCTCTGATGACAAAATATTCAATTACTAGGGTAGAACAGTCTTATTTCTATTAACATATAAAAACAAATGGTGGTTTGGTAAAGTACTATGAAACAAATATGTACATTTTTATTATTTTAGCTCTGCATTTTGAACAGAATTTTATTGTTATACAACGAGTCATCTAGTACAATAAATAAACTGTACCAAATTTAAGCTCCTGACTCGTAGAAAGGAATATTTCTCTCATATTTACTTTTATTGAAATGTTTGGAATTGTAAACATACCTTTTGTGTGCATAAGAAATTTCTCCCTTGTTATCAATAAAAGCTCTGAAACATTAAAACACAAAACACACATCTACTCAATTTATATACAAAAGTATGAATTTGTGATATAAAATTGAATGTTAAAAATGTAGATTCCAAAGAATAGTTGGAAAACCAAGAAAGTTACTTCTTCTTCTAAAGATTTACTGTAATTTTAAAACTCAACAAAAACTTATTCTTGACAAAGAAATAAGAACATTCGATGGTACACAACTATATCAATAAATATTTATTAAAATGTGAAAAACCTTATTACAGGATTTTTTTAAATATCACTTCAAAAGTAATTTTAAAGTAAAAAGAAAGAAAATATATATAAATATTTATATACCATTTCAATGAATTAAACAAATATTTGCTTATTGTCTGCCTGTAGGGAATGAATCCCAAATGTTAGTTGTGTGTGTTACTGAAATTAAAAGTAAAGGGAACAAATGAAGCATTAATACCACATTGTTTTACAAAATGTTAGGAAGAAAAAACAGTTTGTTTAATTAGTCAGTTTTTGTCTTAAAAATTCTTGAAATAAAATTAATTTGTTTTGAATTAAATAATGAATAAACATGTAAGTGTGTAAAGAAAATATGCAGAAAGCATTTTAAAATCTTCAGAGTTTTACAAAATAAATTATTTGACAAGTTCCATATGTTTTACTAAGTTCGTTGTGTAGAGTGATCTGTTTGTTAAATGTAAATATTTATCATACCTAGAAGAGAGGCAAGTAATGGCTGTTTGTAGTTTAGGAACAAATACTTTTTCACAAGAAACGCATCGCACAAGAGAGTGGACACCACCAATAGTTCCTCTACATCTTGATGAAGACATTTCTGGTTTAAGTAGATAATCTATGTGTTTCTTGTACAGTCTCCTAAACATGCAAGAAAAATTAAAACACATTAGTACCATTGTTTCTAGTCATTTAGCTAGTATCTAAATACACAAACATATGACCTTGTGAAGTTCTTCATTTATCTATGTACGTCAAACAGATAAATCATACAATATATCATGTAATGGTCTGTAACTACTAAGACGTGAATAGCACACAAATGAATGGTAAAAGAACTGGTTTGATTTGAATTTTGCACAATGCTACTCGAGGGCTATCTGTGCTAGCCGTCCCTAATTTAGCAGTATAAGACTAGAGGGAAGGCAGCTGGTCATCACCACCCGCTTCTAACTCTTGGGCTTCTTTTCTACCAAAGAATAGTTTGATTGACCATCACATTATAACGCCCTCACCGATGAAAGGGCAAGCATGTTTGTTGTGATGGGGATTGTAACCCACGACCCTCGAATTACTAGTGGAGTGCCTTAACCACCTGACCATGCTGGGCTGCTGGTAAAAGAAAACACCTTTTTAAAGTAAGAGTTAAACCAACAAGACTGATATTATCCACCGATTTGTTTCTTTGTTGAGGCTAGCTATGCTGTGCCCACCAGTATTATGAAAACCCAGCCTTTAACATTATACATCTTGGGTGTTTGTTTCCATTGATAAATTAGAAACAGATGTTCCCCAGAACTTAATAATGGCTGCAACTTTGAAAACCTGTAGATGTTGATCACTATGACTAAAGACAAATAACTGGTCAGGTGTGTTTTTCAATTTTGAGCAAAGTTACACAAGGGCTATCTGTGCTAGCCACCCCTAAATTAATGGTGAAAGACTAGAGGGAAGGTAGTCATCACCACCAACTCCCAACTTTTCAACTACTGTTTTACCAATGAATAATGAATTGACCATTACATTATAAGTTCTCCATGGCTGAAAGTGTAGATTTGTTTGATGAGAAAGGGATTTGAGCTCATGATGCTCTGCTTGTGAGTTGAGCACCCTAACCACCTGGCAATACCCAGTAATGAGAGTATAGCCAGTTTATGATACCATACTTATGTTAATGCTAAAAAAGATTAAAATACATCGTTTCAGAGTTAATTTGCAAAGTGCAGCGGTAATCAAACTGTTTCCACTCTGTAAACACAGGTAAACCTTTCCTTTTGTAATATGTTTATATCATCGTCGGGACATTATACATGTTACAAAAATATCAACGCTAACATAAAGAGGTCAGACAATTTTGAGGATATGATATTTACAAAAATGAGCAAACCCTTTAAACTAGGAATAATGGTCCCCTATTGTAACTGAAACAAGCAGCAAAATGTTCTTTTTACTTACGACTTTATTCTGTCTTTCGGATCTTCTAACTGTTCTAAATCTTTATAGCTGAATAGCCCTGCAAGTCTGAAAAATAATACAAAATTATAAACATTACAAACATACTACTCATAAATCTGTCTTTATGAAGCAGAGGTTTGATCAACCTTTATTTACTCAAAATAATACAGTTTGAGTAAAAATAATTCCAACAGAATAAATGTACTGATTTATCCCATGTATATAACACAAAATTCCTGCAGTATATGCACAAACAAATCTGAACTTTAACCCTAACAAAACATTATTTAATATCTGTCAAATGAAATGCATTAATAGCTAAAAACTGTATAGATATTATAAATCATCCAAGTGTAACAAAAACATTAACTTCTGACCAAAATCAAACTACCTAGATAAATATGAACTAAAAATGAACCCAGTAATGAGAGTATAGCCAGTTTATGGTACCATACTTATGTTAATACTCAAAAAGATTAGAATACATTGTTTCATCAGTTGGGTATATTCACTCTTATCAATATTTTTGGCCATGAATACTCAAAAAATGTAACCAGCTTAGGAAATGTAGGTCAGTCCTAAATCCATACACTAAGCTAACAATACAAGATATTATTTATAAAAAAAATAAAAGGACAAGATATTAAACATAATAAAAACAAATATATTAGATATTCTACTCAAGAGTGAGAATGAAAGTCACATTAAAGAAAAAAATGAACAATGATTTATTTCACAGATTTAATGTTCCTTGAATGAATGTAACATCAGTATATCAAATGACAACATGCTTTTTAATGCATGTATTACTATTTCCACCTTGAACAAAATGTAAGTATAAACTCCAATATGATTTCACTGAATATTTTATCTCATCACCTACTTTAATTTATTAGGATTTTATGACAAACTCTTCGCTTCAATCATTTCATTATGTATTATTTAATCAGAATAATTTACAAGAATTTCAAGCTATTTAATCTTAACACATCACAATGTAAATGTAGAACCAACTTTTTCAGAAGCTAAATAGCTAATCTGAACAGTGGGAAATCTGACAAAAATTACAATACCTGTAATAGTTGGTTTTATTTTGTGTGAAGCTATTGAAGAGTTATCAAGCCATAACTTTGAAGTCACAGGCTAAACTGAATGCAGCTAGTGAATAATACTCACCACCAAATCTTGGGTTAATTTTTACCAAAGAACAGTTGGATTGACCACCATGTTAGGATGTAACCATGGCTGAAAGAGCAGTGAGTATGGTGGTAACATTTCAATCTTGCAATACAGTGATTGGAAATCAAGATTCTTGACCACCAGGGATTAATTTACTATAATTTCAAATATTACTTTTCATTAATTTATTCAGGAAAAAAGGTTTTAGCAAAGAAGCTTACACTGTGTTGTAAACATTTAATATTAAAAAAGCTTTTAACTCTGAACAAATTTACCACTAATCAACCTTAATTAATCAAAGTGACAACATCAACAAGGTGAATATATTAAACATAAACAAATGTAGAAAAAGTGATACATTATTCAGTTTCTTAACACATTGGCTCCCACATGACTTACCAGTGAGTCATGCTCTGTTTTCATTTTAAAGGGCCACTTACTGGCTAGAACACAACAGCCACATGTACATTCTTCCTAGAAAGAGTAATTATAAAATGAGTAGTGAGACCCTGAAAAGCATCAGCAAACCAGGCTTGGGAGCCAATGTGTAAATAGATAAGTACATGAAAGCTTTTAACCATGATTGAACTCATGAACCAAAGAATTAGTAAACTTACCTCTGTGTAAGTTGGTCACCGATAGCACTCACAGGACTAGAAGTGGCTAATATAACATTCATGTTTTCATAACAAAACTGTAAACACTGTTGCACCAGCCCTTCCATCTGCAGAAAGTCTGCCGACACAAGTAAATGAGTGGCATACCTGGGTTCTGACAACAGGAATTTGTTAAACTCATGCACTGTATCTGATGATGGTGACTTGAAGTTAAAGTAACACTTTCTCAAACATTCTCCCACTAAACTTCCATAGTTCGATGTCCAGAATACAGCTAATGTTGCTCTAACACTTAAGCTAAGCATAAATCACTACTTCTGTTGAAAAACTCACTCGTATCAACAACTAGATTATTGGTATTTTATCATGTATGGTATGTCACGTGTTCCCTTACTTCAATAATATAAAATATTCTTTCTTGCAATTAATAAAAAGAGTGAAATTTCAAAAATACTCACATGATAATTTTCCTACAAAACTACAAACCTACCTCACTTCAAAACGACATGCATTCATTCTATATATGGAATGATATTTCTGTGCAAAAACTACAAACAATCAGTCAACTATGCAGAGAGTAACATGGAATCCTTGACAACAGTTATAATTTTCCTACAAAGAAAATGCATTTTCAATAGATACCTACAATCTCTCAAAGGATAGATTAGTCTTGTTCAGAGCTGCCCTCTAGATGCAAGATTTTTTGTCATGCATGCCACAAATCTTGGGGTCCCTCTCAATGAAATTAGTATATTCCAACACTTCTCTCATCCAAATAATTATGTAATATTCGTCAACCAGTAGAAGCATAACATGCTCACATGTGCATGTGATTCCTTCTATCCTCCTCTACCAAACCTTCACTTTAAAGTTTAACAGGTGTGAGAACCTGTGAAATGGAGAAGAAAGGTGGGAACAGTGAGAGGTAAACAGTATAAGGAAAATTAAAACTTATGATCCATTACTTACCTCCCTAACAAGATTAGTTAGAATCCCAGTGAATAACAAAAACATCCAAAGGATGCCCCTGACCATGAGAGAAAGAGGTCCAGAGATCAGAGAAGGAGAACCACACTGCTTCTGAGCTAGATATACTTTTTGTCCATGTTTATAACTTGTAAAACATGTGGGTAGAAATCACAAGGTGTAGAGTATCTAGAGCATGAAGAACCATACTCAATAAGTCAACTACATCCAGACCTCCTCACAGAGTGCCAATATCCAGGTAAGGGTAGGGTGAGGAAAATAATGTCTTCACTTCCAACTCAGTAATCAAGAATTAAGACCCACTTCAGTTACTGGGTACAAAACATGGATCAACGCCCTACAGAGATCAAACACTGGCCAAACAGCATCAAGAGAATTGATTCAACTTGTGATGATTGACTCACTCAAATCCAATAGAGAACTGACATTCATGCAGAAGTAAGATGAAAGCACCCAGTCAAAACGGAGTGAACTACATTTGCAATACATCAAATGCAGATGATATCAAAAGGTGACAGGTCAATCCCATCACATTATAAATGGTATAAGGAGACCACATAATCTTGTAAGATGACAGATCAACTCCAGTGATTGTTGAATGCGTATATACTAAAAGAAAGCTATTCTGTCCAGTAATGCAATGGTTCAACTCCAGTACTTGTTGATATTGTTCAATGTGTAAATAGTGAAAGGAAGCCATTCCATCCAGTAATGCAATGGTTCAACTCCAGTACTTGTTGATATTGTTCAATGTGTAAATAGTGAAAGGAAGCCATTCCATCCAGTAAGGCAGTGGATCAAATCCAGTAATTGTTGGAGTTGTTGAATGTGTAAATAGTAAAAGGAAGCCATTCCATCGAATAATGCGATGAATTGACTCTAGTAATTGTTGATATTGTTGAATGTGTAAACAGTAAAAGGAAGCCATTCCATCCAGTAAGACAGTGAATTGACTCCAGTAATTGTTGGTATTGTAGAATGTGTAAATAGTATAAAGTGGCCATTCCCTCCAGTAAGGCAGTGAATCGACTCCAGTAGTTGTAGATATTGTTGAATGTGTAAATAGTATAAAGTGGCCATTCCCTCCAGTAAGGCAGTGAATCGAATCCAGTAGTTGTAGATACTGTTGAATGTGTAAATAGTATAAAGTAGCCATTTCATCCAGCAAGAAGACAGATTAATTCCTGTAGAGGCACATTGCATCTATACCAGCATAACACCACCCAAACTCTAAACTGAATAGCTATAGGCATCTCCTTTGTGGAACCCATTGAGAAGGGTGCTTCCATAGCCAACTACCCAAATGTCTTGGAACCAGAAAGTGGTAAGAAATATCATATCTCAAAGAAGTAGGGTAAGAATGTGTTATTGAGTCTGATGCAATATTACCACTGGAAACAGTATAATAGCTGATCACTAAACCCTATTTAAAAGCAGAATTAAGTTGTTCACACAAGGTATGGAGAGAATTGGCAGTTATCTCCCTCTGTTAAACCCAAGCAGTCCATGGATAGTATGGATAGTAGATTTACATATCTATGAAGCAATTATTGTAAGGTATATAACCTTCCAGTAATATTGTGGAACACCCCATCTCTGTGGCAAGTGTGTAGAGCCATGGAAGATAGCATATGAGTCTACATGACTTACAGTGCAGATTTGAAGTTAAATAATACCTGGTCAGGCACCACTCATCACAGAGCTGGATCTGTGTGATAAAAGGGAAAAAAGAAAGACTCCAGGTAAAGTTGGATTGAAGTTTGGAGCATGGTTACAGATGTACAAAAGCATGATGTGATGAATGTACTGGGCGTGGTCCAGATGCCAGCATGAAGAATATCCACCAACAGACAACAAAGACAAAAAATGTGTGAAGACAAAGTAGATAGAAGGAAACATCTAATAAGGCATGGAATGAAGAAGTTAGAGGAAAGTGAGCAAACAGACCATAAAGTGAATCCAATCCATAAGGGAGAACTGGAAAGATAACAAACCTTCAGTGATCCTTCTGTTGAAATCCAAAGTTCCAACACATCTCTCATGTAAGTCACTATGCATCACCTCTACACCAACAGGAAAGCACTACTATCACATGATGCATGTGACTCCCTCTATATACCACCACCAAAGTATCACTTCTTGTTTGAAGTGCTTGAGTGCAGATGTCTTTATTTAAAATAAATTATTACCCTAGAAGTAGTTTAGCTTTTTGAACTTCATTTCATTTCAATTTTCTTTGAAAACATTTGATTTGCCCATGTTTGCATACATTTTTTGTTTGTTTCATATCATGGGTGAATATCGAAACCATTGTTACCACTCAAATGCTTATCACTTAACTGTTCCCACTGGTTTTCACTGTACAGTGGAGCATAATACAGCAACGTATATTCAAGATAAAAATGGGGAAAATAATTTCCAAGCCTCAGGGTAAAAAATCTTAATGACAGTTTTTAAGTGTTGTACCTTTTTCTTCTCCACCCACAACTGACACATCATGGTCCTTACCATCACAAAGAGCATACGTCTCAGAACCACCATAAGATGCCTTCAAATGACAAAATCAATTATGCTAATAATACCAGAGAGTGTTAGAAATATATGGTTGTAACTTACAATGAAGATAACGTGCCGTAACAGACTGTAGATGTAAAAATCAAAATAAGAACACAAGTAAGCAGCATAATTCCTTCTTTACAAGCAGATTTACGTCTCACAACAAAAACTGCTTGGCTGGAGAAACTAGCAAGAATATTCAATTCAGGGATGTTCTATGAATCTTTCTCATTGATGACTCCTCAGAAAGAATTTAAAGTAGTACAGTAAAGTAGTACCCTCAATCGGTGCATTTCTAATGTCCTTTCAATTCAAGATGTTTAGGTATAGATGTTTCAACCAAGATGTCACCAGAATAGAGTTTCTTTCTGGCTTTGCAGAGCCAACAAGACCTTTTAAACCCCTCTGAATGAAACATGAAGATAACTGTCCGAATGATTTTTCAGTCAAAGAATAAATTTTGAAAAAATGAGGTACAGATGTAAAATTGGGTAAAGACTGCAGTGCAGAGTCTTCTGAGCATGGCCACTTTCCAATTAAATGTTTTTTTATCATTATATATACTTTTTAGGGGGATAGCATAATAAAAGAAGAATGATTCAGTACCCACCATGGAGTACTATTACGGGATACACTACAATGCCAGGGCTTTGTGAGCATTGTAACCACATATCAGCATCAGACACAATACCTACAACACCCGTTGAGATTTCCCAACACTGGTACTCAGTTGAACCTAGCCAATGAGAACTGGCTGACTGAACGTAGGGGCCACCCATCTACAGGAACTCAAGGCCAGTGAAGTGTGTTACAGTGCCCCAAACACCACTCAACCACCAAGATCCTCTGCTCCTCTTTGTGGCAAATATGTGGGCAGATGTTCAAATCCCAAAGGAGATACACTTTAAGATACGGAACCTTCCTTGGGAAGTCTTCTCACCACATACAATATGAACACTGAGTGTGTTATATGAAACTATGTTTCAAGTTTCACTAGATTGGTACAGTCCGTGTTGTCTCTGCTGACTGTGCATTTTGACAACAGTACTGCAATAAATTTTCTATTGCAAAAGGCTCTTTCATTAGACTATCATGTCTAAAGCATACCTCTCTCCTCCGCATGCTTTCCATTTCATTATAATATACTCAACCCTGCAAATGATAAGGGAAAATTTTGCCAATTTTAAAAATTTCGTTTCACACAGTTTAATTTAGTTCTTCAAAAACTGTAGCTATATGTAAGTAAAAGCAATTTTGCAGTTACATGCAGGTTATAAATGATTAGGAAAAGCTATGTCAACTGTTCAAACTCTTGACTTTTCACTTTCAGCTGATGCCTTTACTTAAAAAACTTTTGTTTACCCTTTGACTTTTATACAGCACTCAATATATATATCAACAAAGAAATGTCAAAACTCTGTATCTTTAGATTCTTACATTTCAGGAACAAATCTCTAATTTGAAACCTTAATAAGAAAGTAAAAAATAAATTCTACATACTATAAAGAAGTAGCAGTCACTCTTAGTAAAATATTATCTGTTTCACTCACTTTTAGAAACAATAATACTAATAACAATGGTTGTAAATTCTCACCTATTTCAATGTCCTTGTAACCAGTTTCATGATTCTTTACAAAAGCTATTAGCCTACGAAACACTTCGAGGTCACAGTGGACAGAAATTTCCACTTCAGTGGAATGGTCTTCTTCACTGATAAATTGTCGGAAGTAAGGCATGTGAGAAAGTATGAGATCTCGGGAACATGAAAATGTTTCCTGTCGATTGTTTGTGTCATCTTTAACACAGATCTGAACTGGAATCCTAAATAAAAGAGATAATATTAACTAGAGGCTAATTTCATCTGACCATATTTCCTATAATTTTAACAGTATATATGTGCTTAGGATAAATACCAAGTGATACAGTATTCATATAACATACATATATATATGTGTGTGTGTGCATGTGTGTTGAAACATGGGAAAAATTGGGAAAATCTAGCTATAAATACCTGATAGATAAGCAAAGAAAAATATCTTAATTATTGGATTTAGGTTACAACAATACAAAAATTAAAACAAATATGACAGTAAAAAAAGCTCTAAAGTTTTGTGATCTTTTTTACGTTTTTGTATTGTTTAGGTGATATTTTTCATATCATTAATAAAGTGTCTTCTGTAAAATATTTTATATCACTTGTTTCAGTCAGTTTACATACTGTTTATATGTTTATAAATGCCACCTACTTTCGCTTTTTTACTTAATTTAAACTGTGCTTGTACTGCTTTATTTGTGGAACCAGCATGAATGTAAGTCCGCGACGTGGAATCAAGAAAACACAAAAGCAAAAAAGATCATTGTCAGATTATAACTTTAGTGTGCATTTAGCTTGTTGCATTTTAAAAAACATGTTGTACCATTATTACAGAAAATACATTTTATTTTTATTATTTAAAATCATCTACATACTTATGTACAAATATATTAAATATATGTACAACATATCATTGTTGGTTATTTTATTTTAGACTGATGCCAATATCAGTAAACTAAAACAAAACTGCTTTCAGAAATGACAAGAAAAAAATTTATTAATATTAATTGACCTTTAATACATGTCCATTTTAATCAGTAATGTTAAGAAAAACGCAAACACAACTACCACTATTATACATTATTTATATACTAAGCACTAAATGCAAGTGTGGATACACATAAAATGAAGAATCCCTAAAGACAACTTCAGCATTCAACTTGATGTTATTATATTTGCATATCATAAACAAATCATATGAAAATGATCTGCTCAGTTACTATAAATATATTCATAAGTTTATAACTAACACAAAGTTATTAACTAGGACTGTATCTCACCAATGCAAGTCACAAGACGAGACAGATCGTTGAATATTAGCACTTGAACGTACTGGATTTTCGTCCCCTGATTTGTCAACTGAAATACAGATAACATTGGGTTACAACGTTTAGATCCCACTGTCTTGGACTTGAAGACACTACACAAGTTGAACAATACTTAACTATAGTGAACTTTAACGTCACTCATCAATTCTGATATTTTTTTATGCATACTAAAGGTTTACAGAATATTTTGTATCACTATTGTTTGTTTATATTGCATTGTTATACAATGAAAACTTATTATAATCAGTTTAATAATGACTAACAGTTGACTTTGTATACAGCTTCTCCTCATAACCTTACCATCAACAGGAACTAATGCTGTTTGATCAGTTAATAATTGGTCAGATTCTGTGACTCATAAACACCTTCTTTCTCACAACAAGATGGAAGGTAACTGGATGAGCTGAAAATCAAATAAGATCCAATGACAAGTATCAATGAATTCTGGCAAAATTTCACCCCTGGTGGTAGGTACTAGAATTACCTTTTTTTTCAGGAATAAAGACTTGATTGGGTTAAACAACTAAGTGAAGTATACCAACTGTTTTACAGATTCAACACAATTTGCTCTAAACAGTAATGTTTGTTAAGTAACATTTTATTTATTATTTTTAGATGTACAAGTTTTAGCCTCAATCAATATAAAACATAATCATATTTTCCCAAACTATAAGATTTTAGCCTGTTGAATTTGTCATTCTAGGTTCAGAATTTTATCCTTGTCAGACAGATGGCAGCACCATCTATGTAGGAATAGCTTGGATTGTTTATCAAAATAATATTTTAAGTATCTCTCTAATACCTCATCAGGACTTTACAATACTATACAGTATTTCATTTTATAACAATTTCTATGTGATGACTGAGTCATAAGTTTTGGTAATGTCTGTAAATATCACAGAGTTTAAATTTGTTATTTCTTTTTTATTACTTGATAACATGAAACCAAAACAGTGACGTCAGACAATTCAGCTGAGGTGACACAGTTTCAAAGAAAGTATCCACTTTTATAACTATTATAACTAACTAACAGTATTTTTAAAATCATAATTCTAAAGTAAACGTTGTTATAATTAAGTCTTAAAATGAGCTTCCTTAAAGAAATTTGGCATGCCTTTAAAAACCCAATAACACAAACAATAGATGTCACAGTTTAAATACCATTGTTTTTATAACTTAGTTATAAATACAACTTTCCTACATCTATCAAAACACTGCATTAAAAAAAAAAACAAGTACACGATGTAAATATAGGAATAGCTAATATCAATACTTTAAACAAAACAAGGTTGTAGAGATGGCATTTGTATAATCTCTATACAATAGTACAATATACATAACTAATCACAATTCAGTTTATCATCCTTCTAATACACTGTGTGCCTCTACGATCATGTATGAATAATGCAAATACCATCCCTACTATCTTATTATCATTGTTTTTGAAAGATTTACATTTGCCATCTGTATATTTACTTCCTTTTTAGAAAGGTTTTCTTTAGTTGTGCATCGGTGTTTGAAACTGCGTGTAGACAAATACTAGATTATGGAGTATTAGTGAGACTCAACATAACCTAAAACATATTGTTCACCTTCGCTTTATTACAATTTTTGTATGAAAAAAGTGGACTGTTATTTGAAAATAATTTTACATTAGTGAAACTGTTGGAAAATATAAGAATACACAAACATGATGACCAATCACAATTCATCATTTTTACACATACATTAAATCAAGTCGCTATGGAATTTAAGTGTACCGATCCAAATGCGTCCATATGGATGATTCATAATTATTCTTTGACATAAAGTTCATGGGCAGTGTTGGTTAAAACGTTGTCTTTATATCATATGTTGATTTTACATGTTTTTATTATGAGTATCATACTGAATTTTTAACTTATCACACAAACTTAGGGCAAATCTAAACCTCCTAAGCTGGACCAAACTTGTGAAATATTACAGGGATTTACATCAAAAATTCTGCCAACAGAAAGGGTGCCTAACTCATGAATATTATGAACCACTGTAATGTTTTTTTTATTACACTGCATACTGTTAGTTAGAAACTGGACTGGATACATTAATTAGTGGGTTCATTTTTAATTTCAAAATATCTAGATAGTTTGCTGTAGTCAGAAGCTAATGATAATTTTGAAAAGTAATGATATATTTCCTGTTTTCTTCTATTTGTAGTTTCCTTCTTTGGTTACACGAGTTACATTATTTAAGACAACTTTGAACATTTGAAATTGATTTTAACACTTCTGGACACTTTTCATTGGTTAGTGTAATTTCATATTTTGGTTTAATCTTTTCTACTTAAAAAATGATTATTTTCCAATGTTGACTCAGTTTTTGGACTTAGGACTAATCTTAATTTTCTATGACTAAATCTCTTGAAGTTTTATAGGTCCTATAAACAAAAATATTGTAACTAGCAAGGACACCCAAGTGATAATTCAATGCACTTTGATGATTACAGAGTATAGTTTTCTGGTTTATTAACTTACAAAATAAAATATGGTTTCATTATTTGTTTCCAGACACTTCTAAGTTCTGATCCAATTAGCTTAATATTAATAATAGTTTCTTAATAGGCAACAAAATACAAACCATCAACTAACCAGTTAATTGTAACAGATGTTAACCCTTAATAAGGGTGTAGATTAAAAACAAATATAAATTAGTTGAACACTCTAAGGATATGTACATGTGTTTACTTATAGCAAAACCACATCGGCAAGCTGCTGTGTATATTGAGGGAAATCAAACCCCTGATTTTAGCATTGTAAATTTAAAGATTTACCACTGTCCCACTTGGGTGCATGAGAAAATATTTTTTGGAATCAAAAGTTATATATCTTTCAAAATTTCAATGTAGAACCTAAAAAAATGATATAACTCTGAGTTATAAATTTTTCAATGACATACACTTGAAGGAACTTCAGCTGCACAGTATACAAACATACCAATACATTCTGGAGATTTGCCGAATACACAACTCTGGCTTTTCTTTTCTGCCTTTGTCGAAACTCCAGTTGAACTGGAAATGTTTGGTACACTTGTATTCCAAAAAAAGTGTTTAGAGGAAGATGGATCAGAGGATTTCTGCAGTGGATTAAGTTTTTCATATTCTCTCTTCAACTATTTTAAAAAACAAAATACTGTTATCATTCTGTGATATAATCAATATCCTATAGAGACGAAACTGATACTGAGTGGGAGTTTCTGATTTATTCTTTCTCAGACTCAGCATTTACTTTCAAAACTTCAAGTACCATAGAAATGTGTTACTTGTAATATTTACTAAAGTAAATAGCACAAAATTACATACTTTAAAGGTAAGAAATGAGCTAGGTGTGTACTTATTGTAGAAACTCACTAACACGGCCCAAGAGTTCAACCAAATTCCATGTTTATTAATCAAGACTTCCAACATTAGAAGCACAGCAGTTAATATTGTGTCCTAATGACAAGTAATTCGTCAAAATCAACTAACAAAGTGTAATTTGTACACACACATTGAACTTGGTAACATAATTTATTATCATACCTCACAGCTTATTTTCAAATTTAAGCAAAAAATAACAACTGTTGTCTCACTTTCAATAAATCTTTACAAATTATGACTAGGCATTAACTGTGAAGAACTGTTTTAGTATTAGTTGTTTCTTTTAAATGCAATCACCTGTTAGCATGAAATCAATTATTAGTTACATAATACATTACAAATTATCAGTTTATACTTACTTGTACTACATAAAATCTTATCTCTTCCTAACCACTATTATGAGCCGAACAATGAAGTCATAACTCAACAGTCAGTAATATGATATTAAACAAAGTTATATCTGTATGACATGTTTATTGTTGAGGTATATGCTGAGTTATAACACATATCAAATTAATTTGGAAGTTACATACATCCACAAAAGTGTACAAAGGATACCCCTGTAAATGAGAAATATAGATCCAAAGATCAAAACAGGGGGAACCATGCCACTTCTGAGCCAGGTATACACTTCACCCATATATGGATGTATAAGACATTAGGACAACAACTGAGAAGGGCACATCCAAGTAGGAAAGAATGTGGTAGGAAGATGATCCTAACCACAGCAAGAAATGAAACTCAATCCTAAAAATTTTGGTAAACAAGGATGTACCTTTAGCTTCAGTGTGGCTGAGGTGTAGCAAACCATACTCAGTACATCAACCATATCCAACACATCCTTGTGAAGTACCAACATCCATACAACAGTAGGATGAAAATATATCATCTTCACCTCAAACCAAAGAACAGGGGATCAAGACCCTCACTGATGTCTGGATATGACGTGAAGAGTATCTCTGATCTATCAATCCAGGAACTGACATCCGGTATCAAAAGGATGCTTTCACTTGTAATCAATTTTTGCAACTGTAGAACAGGTTGGAGCCAACCAAAGACAATAACAACCCTGTAAAAAGAGATGAAGAAGATGGTCAGAAATAGAACCATAACAATCCCATAAGCTACCACTGTGAACCAAGACACAGGCAGAGCAATTGGTGAGGAAGATAGACAACCTAAATTCATCTGAGGACTTACAGTGATTGGTTAACTCTAATCCAAACCCTTCTTGTGGGTTACCAACATCCACATGGGGTAGAATGAGGGATCCCAATTTCTTTAATGTAAATCAACTAATTACTTGTTTGTAACTCAAAGATAATTATATATAAATGAAAGTACATTCAAAATTGAAGTTATAAAAGCTTTAAAATAAAAAAAATTGTAAATAATATTCACATCGCAAAACATAAAATAACCTTGTTCCTTCTTTACCACACATTTCAAATGACATTTAATCAGACACATATTTTGTGAAACAAAATTTTCAAGGATAGTTTTTAACATTAAATGTTTTGAATTATTTAAAGTTATAGGAAGCTTTAAAGACTTGTTTGAAAAATTATTTTAATAAGTATAGGGGTGATAAGCTGGCTTATTAGATAAAAAAAATGAGTGGATGGAGGAAAGCAGAGGGTTCATAACTGCATTAACATTACAAGAAATATACCCAAAGGCTGATCTTTGAAATCTTTGCTTATTTTGATTTACATCAATAGTATTAATGAATTAACAATTACTAAATATATTAAGATTTTGGTTGTTTCTGGCTGTAAGAAGGATGCTGCTGCTTTACAAAAGGATTTTGATGGTTTAGTGAGTTGGGAGAATATGTGAAAGATGAATTATAATTATAAGAAATGGAACTTACAGCATCTTGTTCAGAATGTCTTTTAATTCACTAAATAAGTCTCATTACTAGTGGTTGTGGTAGGATTTTAGAAAGTATTTTCAGAAATACTGAATATAAGTCTAAAGAAATTATAATTTCACTATGCAAGTCTGTGGTTAGGCCTTGTTTCATGTATTTTGTTCAGTCTCTATCTCCTTACCTCGAGAAGAGCACCGATTTGTTGAAAGGCTAATAAAATCATACCTGGGATGTAAAGGTTGTCATAAGAGGTCAGGTTAAGATGCTTGATATTCTTTAAAAAAAAAAAGGACCAAAGTGAACCCTGTTGAGATGTTTAGTTGAGCTGTTTCTTTGTAGGACAAGGAGACACAAATATAAATATTAACAGAATAATGATAATCTGCTAAAAACAGTTTTATATTTCTAGCAAGTAAAGTTGGATTTTGGAATGATTTGCTTTCAGATGTGAAACATGCAGTAACTTTTGAAAAGTTTAGACTAAGCTGTAATAATTATTTATATTACAGAGGCTAGCTTTGAGAGATGCTTGATTTTTAAATTTAGTTTAGAGAATGAAAAAACCTTGGTGGACCAACAAGTCCCTTGTTCCTTCAATGTTATGTTAAGCAACTATGGCTAATCATATTATTATTTTCTCATGTCTTGTAATTTAAATCATAGTAAATAAGTTTAATGTTACACTTGCTGATACAAAAGTAGGCCTACCTGCCTTAATTAAAATTAAAGATAATTACGTGATTTTTTTAATTGCAACAAAAATTAACCATACATCCTAGAATATTAACTTTTTATTTTCCTATCTAAATTTTATTGTAAACATTCAAAACATTCTTAGAAATGTAAAATCAGCTGCAATAATTACTTAAAAGTGTTAATTTGTTTAACAGCAATAACTCATTTCTAACGTTAAAAATATACTTTTACTTGTCTTACAATTTCTGGATTTTTTCGTCCTGAAAGTTGGGCAATTCTCTTCCAGTTCCATTTTAAGTAAGTGCTGATACTGTTAATGTTACTACCATTGGATCTAGATACTTCCGACAGTGTTTTTAAAACGAAATATGTATATGGTGAATCACATAATTGTCCATCCATTATAATTTGGTGAGAAATTATGTATTATGTTCCAGCAGAGTTACTTCTTAGACCTATGTTTACCTTTAAATGTATTACAACTGGTAAACATTTATTAACATGACAAGAGATTAAGTCTCAGGCTTAACATATCATTTCATATAAAATTTAAAAAATAACCATCTATACAAATCATCGTCATGACAACCAGTTTACCATGTAGCCACCTCTACTGAGAAAAATAATTGGTACTTAAAGAGGGAGAAATTTGTTTTACAAATTTAAAAAAAAGCAGTAATAGCATATCAGTATAATAATATCCCAATTATTACTGTATAAGCAAAACATAAAGCAACGACTAATTTTAAAGGCAAAAATTTTCATTCTCAAGCGACAGAGTACAATTGCTTTCTGGGTCTTGTAGTTTTCGCTTCAAAAATGGATAAAAAAGATCAACATTTGAAGTCACGGTAAAGTACAAAACAATCCCACTCTTTACTGGCAAAAGAGTAGTCCAAGAGTTGGCGGTGAGTAGTCATGACTATCTGCCTTCCCTCTAATATTGCACTGCAAAATTAGGGACGGCCCGAACAGATCGTCCCCGTGTAGTTTTGCGCAAAATTCAAAACAAACCAAACTAAATCAGGCTATTAAAAAAAGTTTGATTTCAACAAGCGAGCAAAATTACCAATTACGGAAAGAAAAAAGTTAAAATACATTTAATAAGCTAGGTGGAAATACATTCTACACTGTAACATGAGAAATAACAACTAATGTTTCTGCTTATTAGCGGCGAACATAACTTTAAATGAAAACAACAACTGTAAGAATATATGTGAAAAAAGATTGAAATTAGTCAAC
The DNA here is from genome assembly GCA_011833715.1 of Carcinoscorpius rotundicauda. Lineage (NCBI taxonomy): Eukaryota > Metazoa > Arthropoda > Merostomata > Xiphosura > Limulidae > Carcinoscorpius > Carcinoscorpius rotundicauda. The sequence continues at coordinate 98,430,679 of CM022396.1, read as the reverse complement.
TTGTAACTATACATTCATAGTTAGTAAATGTTCGAATATCTACGCCAATATCAACGAATAACTGCTCATAAATAAAACACTCAGCAACAATTTATGGTTTTGGTTTGATAGCGGGTTGTAAAAGTACAAATCAGATTTTTAAATTGCGTGTGGAGTTGAACAAGCTGAGCTTATTGACGAGTCATAATTATACTAATTAAATTGTATTAAATACCGTAATTATACTAAGTGAATAGTATAAAACGACGTGACTTTGGTTTTGGAAGTAGATCTTCTCTCATTCCTAACTTGCCCTATTATCCTCTAGCTCTCCATCTAACTGATCCAGGTAAATTTGTATTCGTGTATATGAATCCCCTTAGGTCCAGCTAGAATAGCAACAGTATGTAATTAACCTCAGCTAGTGACCAGAGAAGAAGCACGCAGTTTTCTCAATTTTACAGCACATTTCGGACAAAGATTGCTTCACCATTATCAAAACTCACTAAAGTAAAGATACGTTTTCGATGGGACAAAAAAACACAAGTAAGCAACCAAATCCATGATATTTATTTTAATAAAAACACCAGTGTCAATATATCTGAATCAGGATTGAGAGTTCCTACTACACACTGAATTATAGCTTGTTATCTCAACTGCAGGATGAAGTTGCACGCACACTCACAAGTCGTGAATGCAACACTCTACGATGAAGAAGGAGTGTGTGTTGTATTCTTCATATAGCAAAACCACATTAGGTTATCTTCTGTGTCCACTAAAGGGAATATAACCCCTAGCGTTGTAAGTCCGTAAACACAGTGGAGAACGACGAACAAATAACCGCTTCAAGTGTTGTTTATGTAGACAATTTTGACACCACTTGTGTGATAGACAGCTTATTTTTAAAGTGAAGTGTGAAAGATGAAAGTGGTTGATAAAATTTTAACCGTCTATAAAGAATGCAGACATGATGTAGGCCTTACCTAAAGCTCCTGTACCATTGTGGCCAAATGCTGGAAAACTGCTATCTTTGCTGATAAGTTTGATGTGAAGGGAAGTGACTGAAATATCATTCTTACCATTGGATAAGTGTAAATATTGTATATTTTTACTTGATTATTGTAAATATTGTTGTTATTTCTTGATTTTAGCAGATTAAAAGTGTCGTATAACGTATATATATTCGAGTGCATTTCTCTTATTGTAGCTTTGTCCTGTTCATTACTTTCTCCTTCCTAAGCTATATTTTGTATTTTAAGTGTTTAGTATCTTCAAGGTTTTACTTGATATATAAAAGAGTCTTCTGTACTTTTGTTTTCATTATTATCCGATTGAAGGGTTTTTGAATTTTGCACCAAATTGGATACGTTTTTGATTCAATTTAAACACCCCCACATTGACCGATACAATGCCTTCCCTCTAAAAAAAACTATCATTAATTCATGCAAGATTTTTTAAACATTTGCTTTAATTATATAAGCAAGTCTTCCTGTTTATCAAAAGTTTCAGCACGATTCTTCGTGCACCGTTCGATTTTATTAGTCTAATTTTATATTATTTTTCGTTATCATAATTTTAAGTGTTGTTTTTTTTTAAATTAGTAGTGTGTATTAACCCTAATCAAGCAGCAAAGGCGAACGAAACTTTGGTTGAAATAAAACATTGTTTTATATGTATATGAAACTGTTGGATGTACAAGACTGTTTGGTGTAAGGTTATTATTTAAGTTATTTTGTGAGTTAGTACCTAATCATTCAGGTGTTGTAAAGACGGTAGTTTTTACAAGTTTGATTACGTAATTCGGTAAGAGTTGTACGTTGTAGTTCAATTGTCGTAGTATTGTTGACGTCAAACTCCTTGAATCTTCTGTATTTTTCTCGGTACCTAAAGTGAGTATTGTTCATTACCATGTTGCATGTGTAATTTATAGAACATTCGAAGCCTCACTAAACGACAATCAAATACAGCTGACCAGTCGAGTGCAAGATAAGTAGAACTGAAGAAAAAGTGAAGTGAAAGTAAAGTTCAGTCACAAAAAAGTTGCTTAGTGAAAGAAAACGTTAACTGGAATGTGAATCAACAGCCATAACAAGTGAGTTTGATAATTTAATAGAAAAATAAGAAAAAAAATCTTGTCAAAGGGTATTCTAAAGAAATTGAACTCATCTATGTGGACTTTGAGTAAAGGGAGACAACTATTTGAAGTTCAATATACAACTGTAGTAACCCTTGAGGCAGCATCGATGAATTATTCAGTGATAATACAGTATTTTGATAAAAGTAGAGAAAAATACTTGTTCTCGTTGATTGGATCTAGAGTAATTAAATCAGCTCGAGTGAACTTTTGGAGAGAAAGATTGTTTGTTTGTTTGTTTTGGAAATTCGCACAAAGCTACTCGAGGGCTATCTGTGCTAGCCGTCCCTAATTTTGCAGTGTAAGACTAGAGGGAAGGCAGCTAGTCATCACCACCCACCGCCAACTCTTGGGCTACTCTTTTACTAACGAATAGTGGGATTGACCGTCACATTATACACCCCCACGGCGGGGAGGGCGAGCATGTTTAGCGCAACGCGGGCGCGAACCCGCGACCCTCGGATTACGAGTGCACGCGTTAACGCCCTCGGCCATGCCAGAGAGAAAGAAGAATTATTTATAGTTTTAAAAATAACTGTAGCATTCAAAAGTGTAAAAAATTTCTGTAAATACGTTTGAATTGTTTTGAATATATTATTTTAAGAGAAGTTGTTTGTTTACTGTACGTTTATTGTTCGAATTTATCGCCGACAAGTCACATACACCTACTGTAGAAGAATATATTAAAATCTTGAAGAAAATGTAAAAATCCTTCTTCTCAACTTTTTATCAAAAATGTGTAACTCCTCCTAGTTTCCACAACAAATTTTGAAAGTTAACACAAAAAAGTATTTTAACGTAATAAATTCATGGCCCTTTGTAAAAAAAAAAAAAAAATCCGAAACATCGGGTAGGATTAAATAGTGTTTGTCGTTTTCATTGAAAATATTTTTATCCTTCAGTCAGAATTGAAATCTTTAAAAGCTTTTATTCAGATCCGGTTTTGAACAATATTAGATCTTTACATGGGTTGTCCACGGTTTTTTTTTTACCATATTAGATCTTTAGATGGGTAATCCCCGGGTTTTGTACAATATTGGACCTTTACATGGGTAGTCCGCGGGTTTTGTACAGCATTGGATGTTTACATGGGTAATCCGCGGGTTTTGTACAATATTAGATCTTTATAGTTTTGCGTAAACGTTTAATGGCTGATTCATCGATAGGAGATGGAGTTCAGATAACATTTTTAGTCTGGGATGTTTCATTAAACTGCTTTTGTTCGACTGTGTTAAGAAGAAGTTGTTGTTGTTTTTTAAATATCGAACGTATATCGGGGTAACCGTTACATGGAAAAAGATTTAAGTTCGACGTAGTAACTTTTCTATTGCCATTTGTATCGTAGATTCTATCTATTATTTTGACATGTCCAATAATCAGATCGCATTTAGTATTATATGGACGGTGCGAGTTGAAATCTAAAATAAACGATTTAACACATAGTTTGGGGAACATTTTAGTAACAAGTTTGTTATTTTCAACAAAGACAACTGTATTAAACGACATTAAAGTTCTGACAGAATCTTCATTGTGCGAAAGAGTAAATTTAATCCTGGGATATAACTGCATGATGACGAGAAAACCCACTTGTAGAGAATAATATATGTGTACAAACGGATGATATGAATAGAGAAAGCACTATGTAGAGGAGCGAACAACGCTTCGACCTTCAACACACCAACATTATTTATAAAATATAATATGATAACTGCCACGACTTTTATATTGGATAAACAAGTAGCAAAATAGAAACCAGATTTAAAGAATACAAAAAGACACCTTCACACGTTTTCGAACACTGCAAATCAAATAAACACAACATAACCTTACAAAATACCCAAATACTAAATAAAGAAACAAACGCAAACTTAAAGAAGCCTTATTGATACAACAGCTTAAGCTCAAAATAAACCAACAGAAAGGAACCACTTTATACGTGTATTAATAAAAAAAAATCAAACATTGAAGCACGCCCTCTACATTCCTACATGCAATTACACAATCCTTTTCAAACATATGGTTGGCTATTGGTGAGTTACCTCTTTCTTTCTTTGTGAACCTGACAATGGTCGAAGAAGGTTGGAACGTTGTTCGCTCGCTACATGAAATTTTCTCAACTCATACCAGCCGTTTTTACATATATATATATATAAGATATAACTTGTTAAGAAAGTGAATACATTATAAGAGTTATTTTTGATGTCATTTATAATTTATTCATTTCCTTAACACACACCCTCTCTCAGTGGCACAGCATTATGCCTACGGTGAAGTAATTCTTGATGACGAGAAATACATTTGACGTAAAAATATCTCAGAATGACTGAAATACAACTTTGTTTTGAAGTTGTTTTTTTCATAAAGTAACGTATCAAGATTACAGATAAAAACATTTATTTTGAGTATATGATTATGTCAGAGTAGAATAAATGGCAGTAAAACGTTCGAATTCCGTTAACGTGTGTGTGATAACTCTTGACTATTTTTTATGTCAGATTTCTCTGTACGAGTTCTTTCCAGTTGTCATTTTGTATTTATGTGTAAAGTTGTAATCCTTGAGAAAGACGTGAGCCAAAATGTCAGGTTTAGGTTTTTGTTGTTGTTCCGGAATGTGTTAGCCGTTTTATTTTATTATGTTGGTAACAAGGCTCTAATTCTCTTCGAAGTTTAAAAACTGATACGTTTCCTTTAATGTTTCATACTCCGAAAGTGACTTATCTAACGCATACAGCTACAGCGGAGTGACATGAAACAACACTAAATAGTTCACCAAAAAGAGTATTTTAATTTTTATCAGAAAGCACAAATACTTTAAAAAGTGTCTGCAAACATTAACTACTTTTTGTGCAAACATATCTTTAGTAGTGATGTTGCAGGTATGTTTGATTATTTGATTTATTGATTACAGCTAAATCTAATCGATCATGACACTAAACCAGTATGGAAACGTGAGTGGCTAAAATCCTCTGAATGCACGTGGTTTGACCTCGTGGCGTGTTGTAGACGCCATTTTACTCATGGTTTATGTGTGTTATGAGTTGCAAGCTCACTGGTTACCTCTTTAAAGAATAAAAAGAAATGAGTGATGAAGATAAGGACATTGACGTCGAAAGTGATGTGAGTTAGTTTTTTACATTAACATAACAACATTGTGTTTTCCTGTTTTGTTTACCGTGGCCTTGGTGTTGTTCCACTTGTCAATGTAATATACTTCTGACAGTGACAGAGAAAGTTCGTACAAAAACTCGTGTAGTACTTGTACTGTTCTGATATTTATAGCACTAGAGAAACCTTCTTGTGTTAGTAGTAGTAGTAACTTGTATCACTAATGAATAAATATCAGTGTTAGTATAAGTTTGATGTTAATGCTAATCAAGTTATTGAACTCTCGAGATTTGTAACGTTGGTATTTATTATTCAACAAAAACTACGTAGGCTTGAAGATTGGAAGTTCGTTTATGTTCTGTAGTGTTATTGATACTTTTCAAGGGAGGAGATAAACATTGTAGCAATAATTATAACCTATGACTAATAGTATTGCTGTTAGTGTTATATCACTGGTGCGGAAAATGTTTGTGTGTGTGATAAAAGATTCTTCATAAAGTCATTTAACAAAGTTAAAATTTTGTTGGATTGTTAACATTAGTTCAGTAGGGGAAAATAATGCTTAACCAATTTAACATTCTTTGGAGATGTTCTACTTGCATCGGTGTGGATTTTGTCTGTATGGATTATAAGAAACATTTGGCAGTGTTCAATGTAATGATTTGTGATCTATAGGGTCATATTGACTGTTCCATCCTCTAAACTAAAATGATTTTTAAAATCTTGAATCCTGATCATTTCTGTATCTTTCAAACCTTTCCTTAAACTTGCGTAAATTTACTGCATCTACAATATTCAGAGATGATTTCTACCCTACCAAAATATACACTTGTCCTGCTGCTCTTACTGTTAAATATTAAAAAAATATTATGCGTCAGAACTAGTAATTCCCTTTACAATCTTAAATCCCAATATCAGGAATCCCTAAATATATCTTTTTTCAAGATAAAACAACTTGAGAGATTTTAGCATCTCCTTCCATCTCAAGCATCATTCTAGTAACCCTTCTGAACCTTTTCTCACAATTCAATATCTTTTCTAAGATACCTTGTATTGAACACAGTATTCCAAATGTGACGTAATTAGTGACCTGTACAATGAAACTTTAACCTCTTTGGACTTGTATTCAGTATTTCTGTAACAACAGAATATGTGCTCTACTTCTAGCAACATTACACTGCTTGCACATCATTGGAATCAACTCAGTTATAAAGTAAACATAGTTTTTGTTTGGGTCAGTCTGCCTTTTAAGGTTTGTGTGAAGTGTGCTGGTGGGAAAACAAAGAATTTTGAGTTGTAACCACAGGAATATTTTATTGCATGTTTTGAAAGTATATTCCCCACTCCCAGTACACAGTATAACCTGAATGCTTAATAGAAGCTAAATTTGAAATTGTTTTATGAAGGTGAATTTTCAGTCTTGGATTATTTCCTTAAAATCCACTACAAAAATGGAATGAATTTTAAAATTATTTTATGATAGTGAAACTAATAGTTTGGCATAACAGCATTTTGGTATAGGCCATTGTGTAATTATATCTAGGTTGTGCTAGTAGCATTTACTGGTCTGTAATTGTAGTTAGTATGTGCTAGTAGCATTCACTTGTCTGTAATTGTATTTAGTATGTGTTAATAGCATTTACCAGTCTATAATTGTATTTAGGCTATGTTAATAGTTTTATTCTTACAGTTGAGGTAACTGTTTATAAAGGTGTACCATTTTAACAAGTGTATAATTATAGTTTGAAGTACACTGTATTCATTTTGATATTACCCACCAATAACCTGAAAAAATCACCAGAAGGTAAAATGCCCAAATTGTAACTTTCTCCATAAAAACAGAGTACCTTTGTACAAATATAAATTAATTCTTAAATTTCATAGGCAAAAAAGTTGATTTTTATTAAAGAATTTCACGTGTATAACTTCTGAAGAACAGGTTAGAGGATGTTCACGATACAAGTTATGGATTGGGTGGGTAGAAAGGTTTCTTTCAGAACTAATAGAAGATCCCAAACTCTGTGGTGTACTTACTTGAACACTGCTTTAAAGATTTATGTCAAAGAGATGATGCCAGAAAATAAATAAATAAATAGAAATTTATTTATTTTTACATGCTGTAAAGAAATATTTCAGAATGCTTAAAAATGAAAATCTGATGTTAAGGTGTATAATTTGGGATGCATTTTTCAGAAATATTTTTAAATACCTTCATTTTAAATGTTTTCAACTATGGCAAAATTGTTTGTCCACTTTAAAGTATTATATTAAGGTTTTTAAGTAACTCCTTCCCTGTTTTAAATTCCATACAGAAATTGTTTGAATGTAGGAATTTGATTTAGTTATAAGTTAAGACTTGGTAAGTATATAGTTTTACTACAGAGCAACATTAATGTTATACAAACAATATAGAATGAAATACTAAGTTTAGAATTAAAAATGTTACACTTTCCAAATGGCTTGAAGCTCTGTGGATTGTTTTGATGTTGTGAGATATATTATTTTTATTTGATCTTTTTCATTTACCCATTTATATCACTCGCATTTTGTTTTCAGTTAGTTTTTAAGGTAATGTGCTCTAACAGTCAACAAATGACATGTTTAAGAAACAGGGTTAACTTCAGGGGACTAGGGGCTCAGTGTACACATTTTTCTATGTAGGTACTTCTAGTATAAACAAAACAGTCAATATATCTTGAGCCAGAAGTTTCAGAGGCCCCCCAGAACTTCCCAACATTGAGTTTCTGCTGTATTTCATAATTTTCCTTCATTTTTGTGGCAGTGTCGATACACCGAGTTTAAGATCCAACAGCAAAAATTGCTGTTAACATACAAGTAAGTCCAGGTTCAGAACCTTAGCAGGGCCTGGTGGTCAGGGAGCTTGACTCACAATTTGCAATCACTTGTTTGAATTCTCATCCCACCAAACATGTTTGTTCTTTCAGCTGTTGGGGCACAATAATGCAATGGTCAGTCCCACTATTAATAGGTATAAGGGTAGCCCAAGAATTGGTAGTGGGTGGTGATGACCAGTTGCCTTCCATATAGTTTTTCATCGTTAAATTAGTACAGATAACCCTCATTCGGCCTTACTCAAAATTCAAAACATATTCAGAGTATTTCTTAATTAGCTGAAATCCCTGAAAAAGTGAATTTCAGGAAGTATGTGTTGCATTAAAATTAATATTCATTTTAAAAAGTGAATATGTTGTATTGTTGCTATAAATTAAATAAATACATGTGGTTTTTATATATTTATTATTATTGAAAAGCTTGTATTTTTCACGTCTTGTTTTAACATGTTTTGCGTTCATTAACATGCATCACTTACTGATTATTTTTCTATAAATATAAATCCTAATTGGTCAACAACAAGCTGCCATCAGTGGTCGTTACACAGTGTGCTTTAGTCCACCATACTAATCAGTGAAATGTGTTTATCTTACTTATTGGAGTAAAGAAATATTTCTCATGCTTTCAGAAGGAAACACCATAAACAAAAGCAACAAGAAAGTTGTTCGGAGAAACATTAAAAAACTTCTCAGCTTTCATTTTTTATATCAAGTATTCTTAAAACGATTGTGTTTAACTTTTTAGTGTGGTTTTCATAGATAACCCCTTGCAATATCATAAATGTTCACTTCTGTTGCAAATAATTAAGTTGTTTAATTCTTTGTGGGGCTTAACCATCTGTTATTTCCAGCTTTTTATTAAATCCACTAAGAACCACTGAGTTTTAAATGTCCTAGTGATCAGGAAAACCTTTCATGCCACAAAATACAAGGACAATTTTAGCTTATCAGTAAAACTTATAAAAAGAAAAACTAGAACTTATAAATGTGTTGATTTCTCTTTTGTTTATTACATAATTACGTTTTTTTAAGTTTATGGAAATGAAAAACAAAATTTCTGTCTCCTATGTCTGAATTTGTACAAAAACTTAAATTAAGATACTGACTTGTATTAACTGTTAATTTTAAAATTTGCTCACCATGTAAAAGTAATCAGATTTGAACACCAAAAATATACAAATGTACAGTCCAAAGTGTCTAATATTTTTAAATAAAACTGTTCTTTCAGGCAGAAAAGAGGGCACATCATAATGCTTTAGAAAGGAAAAGACGAGACCACATAAAAGACAGCTTTAGTGGCTTGAGGGATGCTGTCCCAGAGTTGCGTGGAGAAAAGGTGCTTATAACTGTAGATAAAATTATTTATGGTGCTTGAAGAGTGTGTACATAACACAATAATTGTGTTAAATATTAACATCAGAACAAATAACATAAACTACACTGTGATAAAAGTAAAATGTCCACTAGTAAGAAATGTAGAAGTCAGACTAGGATCTCTAGCAGGGATGGGCAACTCCATGGCCACATTTAGCCATCTTAAGTTTAGAAGTCAACTTTTTCCATCATTCTTTTATTGCAAATTTGGTAATCAGCAACTGCATTGCCTTTACATCATTGCTGATGTCACAAGTTTTACTGCTGCCACAGACGTCAACCATTTGGAAATAAAATTAGCTGTCTGAAACACAATCACATGAGAGGGTTATAAATATTTTTATCATCATTAGAACTAGTTACGTTAACTAGCTATGAAATATCCTGGATACCAGCTCAACAAAAGAAATCATTTTTTGGTGCTGAACCAGTAAAGGAAATATTGATTGTGGTCATTGAAACTGATCCAAAAATAAAAGTTGATATTCTTCAAAAGGTAAATAACTTGCAATTAAGTCAAAGAACAATTGTCCACAGAATGTTAGAGTCAGTGAAAGACAGAAAATCAGTTGTTTGAGAAACTAAAAGATTATTTTTCTTTAGCACTATATAAGTCAACAGATGTCAGTAATGCTGATCAGTTGATATTTTAGGTTTGATATGTAAGTTCAGATCCTCAAGTGAGGGAAAAAATGCTTGATCTTTGTGTATTACGAGATCAGACATGGAAAAATACATTGAAAAATTTCCTGAAATGTCAAAAAAATTCAATCTGCATTTTAAAAAACTGGTTTCTGTCACAACAGATGGTGCTTTCTCAATGAATAAGGTGAAATTAGGATTCGTTTTTGAAACGGCATTTAATTGAAAATAATGTGAAGTCCACGCTGCCATCTTTCTATTGTATTTTGTATCAGAAAAATTTGCTCCAATGTCTAAAATTGACCAATTGAAAAATCTGATGGACATTGTTTTAAAAATAAGAATAACTAAACTTGTATCACGAATCTAACATTTCAGCATCCATCATGAAGCCTTATAAATACTTCTTTAAACAGTCCTTCTGTGGGATTGGCATTCAGGATTTGTGCTGTATGGTAAACCCTAATATTCACCATTGCTATGGAATAATATTAAAAATCTTATTTGTAGCATTTTCAGGTTGACTGAAATTCCATGCAATGTAACTAAACAATTTCCAAATTTATTGATTTTATTTCAAGTTTCTGACTTTCCTAGGACACAGAACCAAACATGAAAAATATACATATGGTGTTGTGTTGTTTAATTAACAGTTCAGCCCTGTGACAAACACCACCCTGAGTTTGTTGTGTTCTCAGCTATTTGTCATTATTTTTCTTTGTTTTCAGAGAAGATACATGGGCCTTGATTTTGGTGTTAGTGGGATAATTCTCAGTACCTTGATCAGTGGTACTGTACACTTTCAGTGCAGCTTGCTTACAATAATATTGGGTAGACAATACTATAGGTTTCAACCCAGGCTCCATTTGACTAAAGTTCTATCTAACTGTTTCAAAATTTTGTTCTTCAATTTTTCTTTCACTTCTTTGAATGTCATCAGCTAACTTAGCAGTGCAAAGTTAACTTTTCTCTGGCAATGTCAGCAGATGAGGACACTAGTATCATCAGGTTTCTAACAAATGTCATTTCAAATCACATTCATGAGACCATCATACTGTGAGCTATAAATTCAAGCAGCACAAAGGCAAATACTTAAAAATAGTTTTGTTAAAAAGCATTTTAGTCTAGATTTTCAGTGATAAATAGGAAATGTTTTAATAAAAAGCATGAATATATTGTAAACAATACCTTTCACATGGAAATTTCTGCCTTTGGTCATCTCTTGCCCCACAATGTTTGCACCTTTTTAAAACACCTCTCCGTAAACCTTCAATATTCTACTAAGGATCATACAGGCTTGTGTAAGCATGCCAGGTTGATATAATGGTTACTTCGATATTACACATGTATAAACGTTGACTGACCATCAATTTATTAGTGCTGTTGTGAATTTGTATCGAATACATAACATTTCATTATGGTCCATTAAATAATTTTAGTTTTTAAAATGTGTGAGGATAGTTTTTACTGTATAGATTGTATCAATTAGTGTTGAATAAAATACTCATGAGAAGAAAACTCAGCTTAATTTTGTCTTCTTCAGACTTTATTGACTTTCTCTTACAGTCTTCACGGGCACAGATTTTAAAGAAAGCTGCAGATTATATCCAGTTTATGAGAAGAAGAAACTCCTCACACCATCAGGATATAGATGACTTGAAACGTCAAAACAAGGTTTTAGAAGAACAGAGTAAGAGCAAATAATGTTTGTGTTAAATACTGGTAACACCCAGAAAACAACACTGGGTAAATGGAACTCAAAACTAAGAAAAAAATTTACTTGTGATATTTTGGTATTTTTTCTTGCGTCAGACAGTTTTTGTAATATAAATTGAAAATACTCATTAATATTTAGATCAATATAACTTCCAAATAATGGAACTAACTTCCTGGAGGGTTTTGGTACATGGTTTCTGCTCAAGTTACTCAGTGGTGCCCGAGTCAGAGATTCTCGCTGGTCTCTCCATTCAAGGAGGTTCTGCAGTGAGACGCATCTCCACTCGCAAAGATGGAGTTATACTGCCAACAAATACCCTCATTTTAACATTTACTTCACCACGTGCACCTGCCACCATCAAGGCAGGTTATCTCATTTGCAGGGTTTGGCCATACATTCCAAACCCTTTTTGATGTTTCTAATGTCAGAGATTTGGCCACCCAAAGACATCTTGTCGTGTCCCTGACATGTGCTTGTTGTGGAGGCAAGGACCACAATGTCTATGACTGTGACATGAACTTGCATTGTGTGAACTGCAATGGTTCTCACCCCTCTTACTTTCATTCTTGCCCAAAATGGTTGGAGGAAAAAGAGGTGCAACGTTTGAAAACGACACATAACATTAGTTATCCTGAGGCTCGGAAATTGCTGTCCACAACTCCATCTTGGACATATGCTGCTGCACTTCATTCCACAACTACAGTGGGAGTGCAGACAGATCTCTCTGTGCCTCCAAGAGAATCGTTTTCAAAACAAATGAAAAGCCTTTTGACCTCCGTGGTTAAAAAGGTTGATGAATCGATTTCCACACCCATCTCTGTTCCTCCCATACCTTCCAACAAACCTCAAGATCCACATCCTTCAGTTTCAAATACAGGCATTTCTTCTGATACATCGTTTTCTCCCACCACAAGAGACAAAACAATTATTCGTTTGCATCCTCAGTCACTGGATTCCCCTTCCAATAACTAAAACCTGCCCACTCGACCCAGAGCAGGATCCATGGAGGTTGATAGACCTCCTCCAACTAAAGACAGTAAAGAAAAAAGACATTGTTGTAAACCAAAGGGTTCTCCATCCACTTCACCTAACCGTTCTTAAAAATGGCCACCTTGACACAGTGGAACTGTCGAGGTTTACGTTCTAGTCTGGATGATCTCAAAATGCTGATTGCTTTCTACCATCCTGTTTGTCTTTCTTCACAAGAAACATTTCTCAAATCTGCTGATACAGTCTCCATTCATCAGTTTTCTCTGTACAGAAATGACAGGTTGTGTGATGGTCGAGTACATAGAGGGGTGGCACTGTTGATTGATCAATATGTATGTGCCCACCCTGTCTTTGTCACTCAACACACCCTTGGAGGCTGTAGCCATCCGTGTTTCCTTGGATCGTACCATCACTGTTTGTTCTCTGTACCTGTCCCCTGGAGAGACATATGATCAATCAGACCTTGATGCTCTTGTTGAACAGTTGCCATCTCCCTTTCTAATTCTGGGGGATTTTAATGGACATCATCCCCTCTGGGGAAGTGCTATTATTGATGGGAGGGGTCGAACTGTAGAGCGGATGCTCTCTGATCACAATCTTTCTCTTATCAATACTGGTTCTTCCACTTACTTTCATGCACCTAGTCAGTTATTTACTGCTATTGATCTTTCAGTTTGCTCCCCTTCATTATTCTCCCATTTTTCATGGAGGGTTGACAGTAATCCACTAGGCAGTGATCATTTTCCAATCCTTTTGAGAGAGACTGACCGTGGTCGATGCCACCCTACCCTCGTGCCCCGGTGGAAGCTAAATCAGGCAGACTGGTCCACTTTCACTGCTCTTGCAGAACTTGATCCTGCCATCATAGATCAGCCATCAATAGACGACTGTGTTGCAGCAGTAACTGACTGTATTATACATGCAGCTGCTCAGTGTATTCCTAAAACCTCGACACGTTTCCCACGATATCCTCGTCCATGGTGGAATTCTGCTTGCAACTTAGCACAGAAGGCTCAAAAACGGGCCTGGAATACTTTTCGTAGATATCTCACACTTTCAAATCGGGTTGCTTTCCAATGGGCCCAAGCACATGCTAGGTGGGTAAGACGTCAAAGCCAGAAGGAATCTTGGATTAAGTTCACAACCAGCATATCTTCTACCACCAGTTCCAAGATCATATGGGACAAGATTCGAAAGGTTAATGGGCTCTAAAATTCTGTTCCCCTCTCGATTTTACTCTCTGATGGTCAGGAGGTGACTGATGTCAGGAGCATCGCTAACACTCTAGGTGAAAGCTTTTGCCGGGTATCTAGCACTTCTGCTTGTTCCTCCACCTTCCTGGCCATTAAGACTCGGGCAGAGCGATCACCTCTTTCCTTTCAAACTGACTGTTTCTTTGACTATAATTGACCCTTTACCCTGGTGGAACTAAAAATGGCCCTTCATCGGTCTGCCAGTATGTTTGTTGGACCTGATGATATTCATTATGACATGCTGCACCATCTATCTCCTGCTTCTCTTGATGTCCTTCTGATTGTCTTCAACCGGATCTGGCAGGAGAATGATTTTCCTGATGCCTGGTGCAAGGCTATTATTTTACCTTTCTCTAAGCCAGGGAAAGATCCGAAGATTCCTTCAAACTATCGTCCAATTGCTCTGACGAGCTGTCTCTGTAAGACCTTAGAAAGGATGGTTAATGCTCGTCTTGTTTGGTTCCTTGAATCAAACAACCTCCTCTCGCCCACCCCGTGTGGGTTCTGTCAACAGCACTCCACCACAGACCACCTAATTCGTCTTGAAACATCTATCAGAGAGGCCTTTCTCAACCGCCAACATCTTGTATTGATATTCTTTGACATAGAGAAGGCTTACGACACAACATGGAGGTATGGCGTTTTACGAGACCTCCATACATATGGGTTACGTGGCCATCTACCCATGTTTATTTAAAAAAATTTAATGGACAGGAGATTCCAAGTTCGTGTAGGTTCGACACTTTCCCGTTCTTTCGTGCAGGAACTTGGAGTCCCTCAAGGCTGTGTATTGAGTGTCACACTCTTCAGTATAAAGATAAATGTGATCATTGAACAATTCCCTCTCACTGTTGCGAATGGGCTGTATGTTGACGACTTTCACATCTCATGTCAGTTGTCAAACATGAGATATATTGAGTGGCAACTACAAACTGCTCTCAATCGTGTACGGAAATGGACTGGCGAACAGCTTTAATTTTTCTCTCTAAAACCGTATGCATGCACTTTTGCTGTCGACGGGATATTTACCCTGATCCTGAACTTCATATTGGTGGAAGTTTTGCTGCCAGTGGTCCTGGAGACCAAGTTTATGGGGCATATCTTTGATCGTAAACTGACCTTTATACCACACTTAAAATGGCTTCAGGTCAAATGCACAACAGCCCTGAACATCCTCCGTGTCCTCTCTTCTACCAGTTAGGGGGCAGATCACTGTTCAATGTTAAAGGTATATCATGCTCTTATTCAATCGAAACTCGACTATGGATCAATGGTCTATGGCTCTGCCAGACCCTCGGCCTTAAAGATGCTGGACCCCATTCATCACTAATGACTTCGGCTCTGCACTGGGGCTTTCCGTACCTCTCCAGTTCAAAGCATATACATTGAATCTCATGAACCTTCTCTACACCTTTGCCGTTTGCAAATATCTTTACAGTATACTTCAAAACTTCGTTCCTTACCAAAACATCCTACCTGGGAATGTGTTTTCCTTCCTCGGTGGGCAGTACTTTTTCAGAACAGACGATCTGTCATTGCTTCATTTGGCCTTCCTATCCGGGTGCCATTGGATGAATTTGGTCTGTCCTTGGATAACATTGCAGATTTCACAGGTTGGCCCATCCCACCATGGCTTATTACAGCCCCCAAATGTGACTTTTCTTTCAGTCACCTAAAAAATGCAGATACTCCAGGTTAGGAAGTACCATCTTTTATTCAATGAATATCTTTCAAACAATCATTCGGTTCCCATTTATACAAATGGTTCCAAATCAGGTAATTCAGTGGGCTCTGATATGGTTTGCTATGGGTCAGTAGTTGCGTGCAGAATCCCCTCTACAGCTACTGTGTTCACTGCTGAACTGTGTGCCATATCTCTTGCCCTGGATCATATTGCAGCTGAGCAGTACTCCAACTGCACTATTTATACTGACTCACTTAGTTCTATACTTGCCTTGGAATCGCTACACGTTAGCTCACATCTTGTTCTCGCTGATATTCGAAACTGACTGGCCCATTTCTCATTAACATCTACTTCAATCCAGTTTTTCTGTATACCAGGCCATGTTGGTATTCGCGGGAACGAACTTGCAGACATGGCAGCTAAATATGTCTGCTTCAGCACCCCTATGCCTATTTCGTACATGGACTATGGTGTTGTCTTCAAGGCTCGGCTCCATGCCAGCTGGCAGTCCGCTTGGAGTGAGCAACGCAACAACAAACTTTTTCAAATCAAACCCTGTATTGGACTTTGGCCATCTAGCTTCCGTAAAGTTTGGAAGTTGTTCTCACTTGGCTACACATTGGTCACAGTTTTTTAACTCATCATTTTCTTTTATCTGGAACCGATGCACCAATGTGTAGTTTGTGTAACGCTCAAATCACTATCAGCCACTTTTTACTTTCTTGCCATCGTTACAATTCTCAATGACGGCAATATTTCAAACATATTTTTTCCCAAGGTCAGTCTGTAACATTGGACAGAGTTATTGGTGATTGGTGGACTCTGTCCACCTTAATAATGTTTTTAATTTTTTAATGGCCATTAATCTTTTTAATCTCATTTAAGTGTGGTATATTTATTCATTACACCTTTTTAAATGTGGTTCCTTTTTTATAGTTTTAATCTCTCTCATTCAATTTGACATTGGACAATGGCCAGAACATTAAATAACTCGACGCCAGGTCTGGAAAGGCCAACTTCAGGTGACTAACACTACTGTTTAACTACTTGTTAGTTGTCCTGGCGAGTTGTTTTTATACTTTTGCTGCATATCATTTCACACTTTTACAACTTTACTTTTCAGTACTGGCCATCTTGACTCATAACCCGGAACCAGGACTGGAAAGACCAACTTCAGGTGACTGACGGTGGTTTTTATACCTACCTGTTTGTCTTCCTGGCAGGTTATGATCATTACCATTCTGCTACAGGTAGTCCTTTACAACTTTGTTGACTGGATGTCACCATTGGTTTTTATGCCATTTTCTGTTTTTATTGCTGTTTTGTTTTTACCTTCACTTACTTTTACAAATTTTACTCCATTTACTTGACTTTTATCTTTATACTGGACATTTGGCTACTCATTGTTATGATTTTACTATGTGTCTTTTAAAATTTCTATTCTTTTACATTTTGATACTGGCTGCTTTGACACATAACCCGGAACCAGGATTGGAAAGATCAACTTCAGGTGACTGACGGTGGGTTTTGTACTTACCTGTTAGTCTTCCTGGCGGGTTATGATCATTACCTTTTTGCTAGAGTAAATACCTTACAACTTTTTATTCTCTGCCTTCTATCTTAACGTTGTAGACTAGGTGTCAATCAATGTTACTTTATAATTCATATTACTGGTAGATATGTATATTATTGGTTTAAGTATATTGTGTTTTTCTTCCATACATATGGTATTCTTTATTACTAAATGTAAATTCAGCCATATTTATTTCACTTTTGGTATCCTGTATCCTTCTGCTTATTCACTTGATTTTTATTGAGTTCTTGAGGCAGGGTCTACATAAACTTTCCCAATATTGCACATACTCTGTCATGTGTGATTAGGCTTCACCAGTGTTTGTTGTTTTTAGTTTAAACATTTTGTTCTGTTAATCTCAAGTCTGTTATTTTGAGTTTAGTTGTGATTCTATTTAAGTTAATCAGTATTAAGTTAAGCAACACCTAACATCACGTGTTTATTTCACTATATAAATTCTTAAGTTTTCCACTATATTGATTATTTCATTTTTATCTTTAAAATTTATACTTTTTAACAATACTTTGGTCTGCAAGGACCCCTGGAGGCCAGGATCCACCCCTATCTGCTCCCAGTATAATATGTCTTTCTCTTATAAGAGCCAAACCAAGGGTCATTTTCCAATGACCTAAGTGTTACAGTTTTGTTCCCCTTTCTCTTTCTTTTTCTGTGATATTTTTACCCAATATTTACACATTATTTTATTTCTTGCTTCCTACTTTCCATCAACCCTTGTCCACCTCCCTTTTTTGTGCGTGTCTTTGGAACCAGTCAACACAAATTCTCACACATATATTACAGATGTCTATTCCTTCATTCTTATATACACTTGTTACTCCATCCATGTCATGGTGGTGGTACTTACAGCTTAATATGGTTCTTTCCCTTCTGCTGTCCTTCAGTGCTTATTATTCTGAGGATGGTAGAACACTTGGGATGGTTCCAATCATTATGAACCTGAGTGAAATGGTTTACATTATAGTTTACAAACTTCTTTTTGGCACCAGATGTTAGATTTATGGATTTTTTCATTTAGTTTTTTAATTGTTATCATGGGTTTGTAGTTATAAGACCCTCCTGTCTTGTGAACTTGAAGTTAAGATGGTGTGATCCTGTTTCCTTCCCCACGTGGGTGTCAGCACCCAGTGACTTGGTTGTGATTTGTGTTTCACTTAATGATAATATGATCCTCATCATTGATACCAGTTTCCAATGTTTTGGATGTAGTTGACTTGTCACACCCTAGCTGCCATGGACTAAGGAGCACAGTTTTGATTTTTCACATTTACAGGAATTTATTTTTGTAAATAATGTATAATTCAGGTTACTATCCTGCCGTAGTTCTCTCCCATTTGGATGAAATCCTCCATTTTGCCATTCATATATGCAACATCGTTCCACACTGGACAGAGAATATGCCTGGTTTTCAAGCGGTGTGGTCTCCCATGTATGATATTTGTTTTTGGAGGATGTCCCCTTCTTCTTTTCAATGTGGGAACTGTTTACATGAACAGAGCTAATTTATTGTATTAATAGTTATAACTTTCCTATTCTGATAGATATTTACCTCCTTTCTCATTATAAATGCTGCAGGACATACAAACTGATATGACACCATGTTCTCAGAGTGTCTCATAAACCGTCTAATGACACAAGCTATGAATTGTTTTATTTTCAGCAGATTTCTACTTCAATTGTTGACAGTAAAATAAACATGAAATGTTAAAGAGTTAAAACTTTGTGACCAGTAATAGTGAAAAAAAGAGCATAGATAATTAACCCTCTTGTTGACAATGTTTCATGTCAACACAATGTGTTAGTCATGAACACCAGTGTCCTGTAAACACCATACAGTTATTGTATAGCATGAAAAGAAAAAGTTCTTAAACAATTCTGAAGTAGATTGCTAACTTGTATAAGAAAGGGTTTTACTCTGAAAATGTCCACCAATGAAACAAAAACATTTAGAAATTCAAGACTGGAACGTAATCCAGTAAATATGACATTGAATATAACTGTATACTTACTGAGAACTTTAAAAATATTTGGACCTATTAAACTGATTCAGCATTAAACTCTGCTGCTATGTACTGATTTTAGTTTCTTAAAATACTAATATGTGAAAAATACTTTTGATGTATGTAGATTGTTATTTTCATAATATTTTGAAGTGTCTGTGCTTGTGAAACAATTCATACATAAATACGTACATACAGTTTTCTATTCAAACTAGTTTAAGTGCGGTCAGTAACAATATTATTAGAAGTGAAAAGTTTGCATTTCACATCATATTGCTAAAACAAACTTTCAGGTTACATGCATTCAAAGAGTGACAGTCAACATCCATTAAGATTATAGTAGCTTGAAGGTTAGTAGTGAGTGTTGTTTATCCTGTTTTTGTTTTGTTTTTTCCAGTACGATCTATGGAAAAAGCCAAGGCTACGGGAAATTACACATCTTCTACCATATTAGATACAAGTCACATTAACAGCAAAAGTAATACAATATCAGCATTCGATAGATGGTCAGGCTCGGAGAGCTCGGATACAGAAGATTCTGGACAAACCCACTGTAAAAAAAGAAAAATTGGGTCAACTCCTGCCTAGATGGATTGTTTGAATCCAGATGTATTGATGGTATTAACAGCCTGTGTTTTTACTGCCATCATCTATCAAATATGTATTTTTTAAGTATGTACACGTGTTTCTCTAGGAGAGGACAAAATTGTTTGACGTGGGAGATTGACCGGTGTTTAGAAAACTCGTAAACGTGCAACTCACATGATAAATCTACATATTTATTGTTAAAATTTTAATGAAACTGCAAATAACTAAATTTCAATGACTTTCTTTTGATTAATGTATTTAAGAAAAAGTATCTTTTATTTGTATTTTTCAGAGTTTTTAAATTATGTAAAATATAAGTTAATTTCTTAAACAAATGAAATTTGAGGTTAATGTTTTCATTAACACTAAATACTTACTAGATATTAATACTTCAGTATTCTTCACCAAAATGTCTGGATATTCCATGGGTATATTCAACAAATTAACAGCACAAAATAAAAACTTAACATTTACTATGGGTTATGGAATGAATTCTGTTATATTTGTGTTTGGGTTATGTAACAGTGAAGTATATCTTGTGATTAGTGATTCTTGTGTTGTATATTTCATTGAGAATAAATGAGTTGTCTGTGATAAGCTAAAAATGATGACATTGGGTCTTCTATTTTTCTCTTTTATATCGAGTTGTATTTTGGCAAGATTCCAAATTTTCTGAGGATAAATTTATTATTGAGAGAAAGATGCCTTTTGGTATTCTAGTGTGCGTGTGTAAAATTTTATGTTTTACAGGTAAGTTATTATTCAGTGTCTTTTATTAAATTTGTATATGTTTATGTACAGGGGAAGCCGTGAACCGTGAGAATATAAACATAATGCATACAGCAGTATTTTCTGTTAAGGTGTAACTTGTGTTGCTACAAAACCTGTTGCAGCTTGAATTCTAGCTCATGTGGATGAGACATGGTGCTAGTTCCTGTTACTAGCTCATGTAGATGAGACATGGTGCTAGTTCCTGTTACTAGCTCATGTGGATGAGACATGGTGCTAGTTCCTGTTACTAGCTCATGTGGATGAGACATGGTGCTAGTTCCTGTTACTAGCTCATGTGGATGAGACATGGTGCTAGTTCCTGTTACTAGTTCATGTGGATGAGACATGGTGCTAGTTCCTGTTACTAGCTCATGTGGATGAGACATGGTGCTAGTTCCTGTTACTAGCTCATGTGGATGAGACATGGTGCTAGTTCCTGTTACTAGCTCATGTGGATGAGACATGGTGCTAGTTCCTGTTACTAGCTCATGTAGATGAGACATGGTGCTAGTTCCTGTTACATTGATGCTGTTTATCATGAATTCAAAATGTGTGTTGCTGAAATGCATATAAATCCAGCTTAGTAAAAGGATAAACAGAAATGCTAAAGAATATTATAACAAGCTGTCTTCCTACAAGTCTATTGTTTCAAAGTTAGGGACGTTCAGTGGACGTAGTTCTTGAGAAACTTTGTGCAGAATTCAACAAACATTAACATGATGTATTTATGTACTGAATAAACAAGTAAGTCAGAAGAATAGTTATGTAGAGACTGACTTTGAAGATTCTTTTTGTGATTTTGTCTTATTGTAAAAATTACACTGGTAAGAAATGTTTGACAAGCAACCAGCTAGTGAACATAAAGACTGGCACTGGGTTAGGGAGGCAGCATATGGGAGAAAGTTCTGAGCAGTACATCCCCTTAATCACTCACAGGGTATCTTCAAAGTTTGTTTGTGATCAGTAGAATAGCATGAGGATCACAAAGACTTTTGGAGTGACTTGTAAGGGTCACATTCAAACATTGATACCTCTATGTCACTATAATGGTGCTTGTAGCATGGGGAACGCAAGGACTCTTCGGGAGTGACTTGTAAGGATCAGATTCAAACATAGATACCTCTGTCATTATGAGGGTATGTGCCCAGTTTGGTTGAGATCAGTCATAGAAATGTAGGTTCAAAAAGTGACAGTCTGTGCAACACTTTTGCTTTATGTGTGATGTTAGGAAAATATTAAGAAAAATACAAAACCCCATAACTTTGATCTCTGAAAAAATATCCTTTTATCACAGGCACCCTGATGATGAAAGACCTACTTTTTTAAAAATGCTCGAGTTATAGGGCTTCATATTTTTGTTATTATAACCAGGCCGAATGAAACATTTTGATAGGTAGGGACTGTGATGAACAGGATTGGGCTTCGTATTTCTGTTATTATAACCAGGCCTAATGAAATATTTTGATAGGTAGGGACTATGATGAACAGGATTGGGCTTCGTATTTCTGTTATTATAACCAGGCCTAATGAAACATTTTGATAGGTAGGGACTGTGATGAACAGGATTGGACTTCGCATTTCTGTTATTATAACCAGGCCTAATGAAACATTTTGATAGGTAGGGACTATGATGAACAGGATTGGGCTTCGTATTTCTGTTATTATAACCAGGCCTAATGAAACATTTTGACAGTTAGGGACTGTGATGAACAGGATTGGGCTTCTTATTTGTGTAGCTATAATTAAAGTAATAAACTGTTGTATTTGAACGTAGTGAATTTGCTCAAGTTTTTTTCATAAATTAATGACTGGCCATCGGATAAAATAATGACGTTGGTGCGTCAAGAAGAATCAAAATCATACGTCTTCGTCTTATTTGGTGAAAATAAGGTCAACTCCAGTTCTAGATTGATAATGAATTAGTGTATTTGTTTTATAACATTTCTGTGTACCTAAGCTCATAAATATGTTTTCACTTTCTAATTAAACAAAGATGTATTTATTATGGTATTATGAATTATAAGTATGCTTACACAATTTCATGACTAATGTGTCAAACGAATATGTGCAACAACTGTAACTGATCCCAGTACATGATAAAATTAAATATTTGGCCAAGTAACTCGTACTTTACTAATTGGAAACTTTAACTTGTTTCGATAGTGTTCGTATTAATAAGGTAGCCTCGTTTCAGACTGCAAAATTAGGAACGACAAGCACAAATAGCCCTCGAGTAGCTTTGCGCGAAATTCTAAAACAAACAAACTTACAACACAGCCTCTTCCTAGATTTTGAAATACTTTGAACACTATTCATACAACATTAAATCGTTCATTCACCAAGTCTTTTTAATGATTTTCTCTTCCAAAATTCATGATATACAAATGTGATAACTTTTCATTGGCTGTTTTGTCATTGGTAAACAGTTAAGCGAATTCACTGGCAGCCATTTCTTTGTTGGCTATTCGTAAATATTCTTGAGAGGAACCCTAGGTTTTAAGCAGGTTGAGTGCTGATAAATTCTTTAGAATTCCCCATTTGATTGCTCTCTCAATGACAAATTTTCAAAAATATCACTGTGGATAACCTTTGACTTGGATTGCTTATTTTCTGGATTCTATAAAGACCATTTGATTCATTTCAGACCAATAACTACCTAACTTTGGAGTTTGTCCTCTCTTGTGGTGGGGATCGTAGTCATCTCGATGGAATTCGGTCTAGTCATCGTTAACATCGTCTTAACTTTTAATTTTTTCACTGCTTGGCTTGGTGTTCCTGGGTAAGGTTATGTCGTATATGATATAAGTGATGTTTCTTAATATCTACTTATTATGTATAAGGCTTTTTGAATTATTCTCCAGATAAGACTACAAAAGGTCCAATGATACCAGGTTCTCTTCCCAGCCTTTTTGATGATGGTGCGTCACTTGTAGTGTAATATACAGCTGTTCACTAACCCATAAGTATTCTTTCTTCTTTTTAATTCCACACAAAGGTACAAGAGGGCTATCTGCGCTAGCAGTGCCTAATTTAACTGTAAGATTAGAGGGAAGAGTTAGTCATCACCACCCAGTGCCAACTCTTAGGATATCCTGTACCAACGAATAGTGGGTTGACATTATAACTCTCCCACAGCTGAAATATGTTGGTGTGACGGGGATTCGAACCCGCAACCCTCATATTGCGAGTCAAGAGCTCTGACCATTTGGGCGAGGCCACCCCATGAGTAACAGTGGAAGAATTTTTTCGTACGTTTTCTGGTGTTTGTCCATGTAAGTGATTAGTTTATTTAATAATGTATGGCTGTATCTCTTCAACATGCTATTAGAAAATTGGTGGTCTATTATCCTGGATTTCTTTATTCCAAGAATTTGACACATTTCCAAAAAAATGAGACTCGAAGTTCCCACTCTAACATGAGTAAAGATTTACAAGTACCCCGATTATTAAATTAAATAAATTCAAGGGATTACTTTGTTATAATTTCTGCTTACTGTTCAAGGAAAGCACGTGCTTCTGGCCATTTGGTGAAAAATTCGTCGTACCCATAATTTATCTGTTTCCATTGTTACGCTGCAGTAGTAAAGACCAAGTACATCGATGGCAACCATCTCGCGCAGATGGCCCTCGTGTAGCTTTGCGCTAAATTCAAACAAACAAAGCAACCAACTCAGATGATACTCTAACACAATACTTTTGTGAGTGACCAATGTTTCTAGACATTTACATTCATAGCATAAATTCACAAAATTTACTCCAATTCACTATTAATCTCCGAAACCCAACTCAATATAAGCACTATTTTAGTCTCTCTCTCTATTGTCTTCTTAACATCTACAAAATTAACCATTAGAAAGTTTTGGAAATTATGGAGTCGTTGCTTCTGTCTACTGGTTTCTTCTCATTTTCAGCATAATAAGCTCTCTTGTAGGGATAAGAAATCCACTGTGGTCAATATATTTTCGTCGTTGGGCTGACGGAGCCACTTTTTGCTATGACGGTCTTTCTGCACTTATCATAATCCATTGGATAATTTGTTCAAATTCGCATATTTTGTCTGACCATCTTTCAGTTGATCACTGGACCGAACTAGATGTTCGTAATTGATTGTGTATCTAATATCTTTGATTATAACTGTTCTGCCCCCCGTTAGTACAGCGGTAAGTCTACGGATTTACAACGCTAAAATCAGGGGTTCGATTCCCCTCGGTGGGTTCGGAAGATAGCCCGATGCGGCTTTGCTAAAAAGAAAAACAACTGTTCTACTTCAGATGAGTGATCTGTATTATATTGAATCATACATAATTGTAAGTGAAAAGAAACTTGGACCGAGGTTTAAAACAAAGACCTTTGACTGAAAGAGCCAATATTCCAACAGACAGTACAAGCAATCCTCGTTTTTACTTACTTGTAAGGCGTTTTAATGTTAAGTCTGAAATGTCCCTTATTTTGCAGTGTAAGATTAGAGAGAAGGCAGCTAGTTATCACCACCCACCGCCAACTCCTGAGCTACTCTTACCAACGAATAGTGGAATTGACCGTCACATTATAACGCCTTCACGGCTGAAATGGCGAGCATGTTTGGAGCGATGGGGATTCGAACCCACGACATTCGAATTACGAGTCGAATGCATTGATCACCTGGCCATGCCAGGCCCTCTGACAGATAATTTGAAAAGTATCTACGAAATACACTTCATACAATAAATCTAACTCGTAAAATAACAAAAAACGCGCTAGTGAACAAATAAAGCAAATCTTTATTTACACTTTAAAAAAATTACCAACCGGCTGGACTCCATTTCTGCTGTGACTTTTAACTGGCTGCTGCTGTGCGAGGGAATCTTTTCTGTTAGATGTTTACAGGACAAGAAAGAAGATAATTTTGTTTTAGACTCGACATTCTCCAACATTTTTTGTTGAATGTACCAGAATTGAACGATTATTCCAAAGTAGCATTTAGAGACGAGTAAAAGTATTAACTCATACTACTGTATGAAGGCCCGAAATGGTCAGGTGGTTAGGGTGCTTGACTCATAATCTGAGGATTGCTGGTTCAAATCAAACACGCTCGCCCTTTCAGCCGTAGAGGCGTTATAATTTAGGCCAATCCTACTTTTTGTTCGTAAACGAGTTGGCAATAGGTGGTGATTACTAGCTGTCTTCCCTCTAGTCTGACACTGTTTAATTAGGGATGGCCTTCGTGTAGCTTCACGAGAAGTTACAAAACAAAGAAAGCTGAAGTAATATGGATTTCTAAGTGTTGGCACATGAAAGTTTTACCCATAAAAGGATTGTTAGAAGGTTGCACGTGTTGAGCATTAGGTGAAAAGGAATGTCGTATTGTATATCGTAAGATCTGCGAGAAAACCTGTTTCGTTCATCATTTCAAGTAGTCTACTCGATTGTGGAAGCGTATCTTTAATTCTTCTTCTTCTCCATGTCATATAACCACAACATATCCCAAACATGATGAACTAGAGCACAACTGGTCAGAACTTGCAGAAAATTTTCTGTTTTACTTTATTCCTGGACAATTCCAACTTGTTCTCAATAAAATCATGGAGAGTTCCAATACTATCTCCTTAACACACTGGTGTATTCTTTTCATATTTCGTCGGATTTATGACTATCCTGTGAATGGCCACAAATTAGATCGTATAGCTCATTCACTTTCCAACCAAGGTTGAGATATAAACGGAAATGTAACATGTAGTTCTTGAAGTGTATTGAGACATCTCTTCTGATGCAGTCATGTCTTCAATTTCCTTGTCGACCTCAACGTTCACACATTCATTCTTATCCTATATATTTACAGACATTAGTCCAGTTCTGTATAGTTTTATTGTAATAAGTTTAGCTATACAATGTTTTAGTTGGGATGAAACAGCTTTGTTCACTTAATCATTTTTGGAGTCAGTATTGGCTGTTTCAATTTTGTCGTCAGTTTGGTTTATTTGTTTATCAACGATCTTAATGGATTCCAGCTCCAAAGCAAATTATTCATCTATCGCAACATTTTTGTACTGTGGAAATCTATTTATCAGTATCAGTAGTTTTTCTTCAATTTGATACTCGCTTTTTACCTGTAGTTTTACAACGACCGAAGTTCTGATTTTTTCTTCATATTTTCATAATTGAAAATATAGCGGTATTGCGTTACGTAGAGAGTTTTGTTTGGTTTGTTTTGAATTTAGCGCAAAGCTACTCGAGGGCTATCTGGGCTAGCCGTCCCTAATTAGCATTTTAAGACTAGAGGGAAGGCAGCTAGTCATCACCACCCACCGCCAACTCTTGGGTAGCAATTTTACCAACGAATAGTGAGATTGACCGTAACTTTATAACGCCTTCACGACTGAAAGGACCCACATGTTTGGTGTGACGGGGATACAAATCCGCGACTCTCAGTTGAATGTTTTAACCACCTGGCCATGCCGGGTCACGTGGAGAGAAAGAGACAATTTATTTCATTTATCGAAATGGTTAATTTATCTAAATGTTATCTTTTTATTTTTAACTAATTACCCTTAAGAAGTACAAGAAAACGGTCAGTGATATGTTGAATAACAATATAAAATAGGAGAACATTAGTCGTAAATCCAAATGTATATTACTTATGAATGAAGCCAAATATTATTTACTATGAGCCCATCTTTTTTATTTACGGTGCTTATTTTTCTTATAATTTAATTTTACATGAGCGAAATGTATGAGAAAGTTAAATAACCAATATTTGATAGAACAAGTTATTAGTGTCTGAAATAAAAAATAAAATGTATTAAGAGCCTAAATAATATTTAATATACATATTTCTAATTGCTCGTTAGAGTATTGATTCATACGTCTAATACATATTTATTACAACTTTGATTAATGTCACGATATGTTGATGCATTTTATTAAAAAAATATTAATTTTTGTAGACGTATAATAATTGGTGAATGTAAAATATAAAAACAAAAATCAATTGGGAATTACACAATATGCCCTCCAGTGATGAATGAATCACAAAAGAGAGCATTGAGATACCTTTACACGGACTTCTTAGACATTGCTTCGTAGTCCTTACAGTATTGTCTTTAGCTGACCTCGATGGGGTGCTGCAACTTTGGCTCATGTTTCAGGAAGTGACGTTAGAAGACAGGAATATGCGTGATCCCTATCTTCTTAGGCTATTACATATATAGCTAGAAATTTTCTCTCCCTATTGTTTATTCAATAACTTTAATTATAAAATAAAATACTTAAGAGTTCATACCTTAAGCTTACAAACAGAAGTAAAACCTGTATTGTTACGTATTAAAATGCATCTTATTTTTTCTGAAAGCACTATATATTTTTCAGCTTTAATAATAAACAGGGAGAGTAAAGAGCAAACTAAATTGCCAATGTTGTCGACGTACACAAGGCGCTTAGCTTCCATGACCACGCGCTGAGACATGGCGTAAACTTTCTTTGGAAACTTAGAAATTTACTATACAAGTAGTTGTTTAATTTACAAATTGCAGTACCTTGTAAGTATTAACATATCATAGTTTTAGATTTAGTTTCAGGTTATTAAAACAAATAATTGTGTGAAAAATAAATAAAAAACGTATTTATTGCTTTTTTTAAAACTAATTTAGAAAATTCGATACTTCTTAAGTTAAAGATTTAACTTTCTTAGGCCTAACAGAGAGTCAAATATATTTATAACTTTATGCTCGGTATTTTTGTTTTTGGACATTTTACAGCACTGCTAATAAGTTTGGAGCCTGTTCATGTACTGTTAAAATCACCGTTGATGTTATTAATAAACGGCAGGTAAATTCTTAATGAATAGTTTAACTTTTAAGTGGCTTTTACAGAATTTAGTGTCATATGTGGTGCTTTCTTGAAATTACTGTGTCATTAATAAGAAAGTAGAATTGTAACATGATTTCCGTATTATGTATTTATTATAAAATAATTTGAACTACAGTAAGCCCAGATGAGATTTAGAAACCAAAGAGTGGTTATTAATAGTATGATTATAAAACATTAAATAAATGTATATATTTTGTAAAGTACCGACACGTGCATTATTTTACGACTTATTAAATGTTTAGATGCATATTCTGAATTCTCAACTATTCAAAAAATTTGTCTAAGACCTTGTGTATAAAGGGGATATTCTGAATTAGCATTATAATATAATCAGTAAATGTAGATAGTGTGTTACTTCATTATGCATCACAATAATTTATTTCAGTAGTATTAATAATACAAAAAGATTATTGCAATAGTGCCATATTTCAGTTTAGAATGGTTTCTATTATTACTGTCTTCACCAACATCCATACAAATCAGATTTCTCTTAAATGAAACAGACTTTTTCACAAGAGTTATTTTAAGTTGATAATTAAATGATTGCATTCAACTATCCAGGCAAGAAATATGTCATAATGTGCGATGTTGCTTAAAAACCTTCATACAAACAATCTCAAGTAGAAAAGAATTAAATGGACAGTGAAATCTTGCATATATTTAATCTGATATTATTCATTTCTTCAGTAAAATAACAAACGATACAGTGGATTCTTACCAATCTTTATGTTGATGTCACATCTGTAGTTTGATAATAAACTGTACTTAAAGTTCCTATCAATTTTGTTCATGTTGATGTCACATCTGTAGTATGATAATAAACTGTACTGTAAGTTCTTACCAGTTTTGTTCATGTTGATGTCACATCTGTAGTATGATAATAAACTGTACTGTAAGTTCTTACCAGTTTTGTTCATGTTGATGTCACATCTGTAGTATGATAACAAACTGTACTGTAAGTTCTTACCAGTTTTGTTCATTTTGATGTCACATCTGTAGTATGATAATAAACTGTACTGTAAGTTCTTACCAGTCTTGTTCATGTTGATGTCACATCTGTAGTATGATAAACTGTATAATTCAACACTGAGTGTATATCACTCATGGAGAACTTTACTCTTCTGTTATAATTCAGATTTTGTTGTTTCGATTTGTGCCCTTGAGATGAATTTTTGTATTTGGACAACATGGACCACAACATTGTAATGAGACTTGAAACATACTTTTCATGTAACATACTCTGTCCCTTAGAAATAGGTTCATGGACAAGGCGATGGGACCTCCATGAAAGGTTCTCTGTGTTTATTTTCCCTGTAATCTGAATATGCAACATGAATGATGATCCGTGAAGTGGAGGATAGGATCTTATTGGCTGAGTGGTATATGGGGCACTGCAACACATCTCTTTGGCCTTGAAATCTTGGAGACAAGTTGCATCGGGATGGTCCTCCCTGGGTCGACTGAGTAGATTTTGTCTGATACTAATGTTTAGGAATGGTGTTCATGAAGCCCTGGTGTCACTGCATGTCCTTATTTGACAGTGCAGTGCATCTCTATGTAGGACTCTAAGGTGGATGGAGTCTGTGGGAACTGAATGATTCCACTTTCATTATGAAACCTCCTATCTACAAAGTAAATAAATAAAACAGTAAAAATACAGTTCAGTGGTAAGTTACTACATCTTAAAGACTCAGACCAGCAATCTTCAACTCTTATTCATCCAGTACTACATTTTCTTCATTTTGCCTTCCTTGTCAGAAAGACCTTTAGAAAAAAAATGTCTCCATTTTTATTGAGAAAGGAATAAAGGGGTTTTCTGACACTTCTGGATCATTCAAGAAGCTACATTTTGGGGATGTCTTGGTAGAAACATCTCGACCAAAACACAATAAATTTCTCCAGAGTTCTCAGGCCATGGGGGATATATCCATTGAGACTGCTTTGAATTTTTCATGAGGAGTTATTATTGAGAGTGATTTAAAAACATTCAAGAGTCAGAGATCCTCAGTGATTTCTCTTGTCAAGGAACTTCTGCAGAGCAACATATCTACTTTTAAAGATGGAATTATGTTGCTTACCAATGTTCTTATTTTGACATTTACATCTACATATCTGCCTACCTCTGTCAAAGCCAATAATCATAGTTGTAAGGTATGGCCATATATTTCTTACTTTCTGCAGTGTTTTCAGTGTCAGCAGTTTGGGTATTCAAAGACATTGTGTTGTGGTGCTTTGTGGTGTGCTCAATGTCTTTGATTGCCAACTAAACCCTTAGTGTATAATATATAATGATTCACATTTTTGTACTTGCCTTAAGTGGATGGAGGAGAAAGAGGTATGGGGCTTGAAAACTGTCAATAACATTTCATACCCCAAGACTCAGATGTTATTAGCCCCTAATGCATCTTGGACACATGCTGCTGCTGCAGTACACTTCACTGCTACAGTGTGTAACCAGATGGTTAGACACGTGCTGCTGCAGTACGCTTCACTGCTACAGTGTGTAACCAGATGGTTAGACATGTGCTGCTTCAGTACGCTTCACTGCTACAGTGTCTAACCAGATGGTTAGACACGTGCTGCTGCAGTATGCTTCAGTGCTACAGTGTGTAACCAGATGGTTGGAAACATGCTGCTGCAGTATGCTTCACTGCTACATTGTGTAACCAGATGGTTGGATACATGCTGCTACAGTGTGCAAGCAGATGGATCTTTCTATTCCTCTGTCAGTCTTTTTCATACCACATGAAGAATCTTTTGCCCTCTGTTGATAAACGAGTTGACAAGTCAATGTCTACTCCTATTTCTGTCCCCACTGTTGCTTCCTGTGATGACCTACATCCATCTTCTTCATCTCAAGATTGTTGTGACTGCTCAAGTCTATCTTCAGTTCTGAGATGAAGAACAGTTATCCATTCATGGCTACTGTAAGTAAAATCTACTTCAACTTACAAAGATCTGTCTGCATAATACAGGATCCATGGATGTCAACAGACCTTCTAATAAAGAAAAAGAAAAACAGAATGGTTGTAAACAGAAGAGTTTTCCAGGCAGATCTCCTCTGCCTCAGTAAAAATGGTCACTTTGTTACAGTGGAACAATTAAGGTTTTCTTTCAAACTTAAATGACATTGAGGCCTTGATTGATTTTTATCATCCAGTGTATGTTCCTTACAGAAAGCATTCTTGACAGCAGCTGACACTGTCATCTTTCAATAGTTTTTTTTATACTGAAATGACAGGTTGTTTGATGGACAGGTTCATGAAGGGGTGGCACTGTTTGTTGATCAGCATGTGCCCACCTTGTCTGTGTTATTGTATACACCATTGGAGGCCATAGCCATTCATGTTTCCTTGTGTTATATCATCACTGTTTGTTTCCCCTACATGTTTCCTGTAGAGACTTAAAATTAGTCAGACCTTGGTACTTTCTCTCCTTCATTTTGGGAGACTTCAATGGGGTGGTGCTGATACTGAGGAAAGGGG
Source organism: Carcinoscorpius rotundicauda (assembly GCA_011833715.1). Classification (NCBI taxonomy): domain Eukaryota; kingdom Metazoa; phylum Arthropoda; class Merostomata; order Xiphosura; family Limulidae; genus Carcinoscorpius; species Carcinoscorpius rotundicauda. The sequence continues at coordinate 98,398,669 of CM022396.1, read as the reverse complement.
TCATTCCCTAGAGCGTATGCTCCCAGATCATAACTGTTTTCTCTTCATTATTGGTTCTTTTACATATTTTCATTTGTTTAGTCAATCTTTTATTGCTATTTATATATCTATCTGTTCCACCTTACTTTTCATTTTTCTTGGTGGGTTGACTGTCACCCGTGGGACAGTGGTAATTTTCTTACTAGTTTTGAGGGAGATTGGCTGTGGTTGATACCACCTAATTCTGAGTACCAAGGTGGAGACTGACTGACTCTCTTTAGGAACTTGATTCTGCTGTTGTTAGTTTACCATCTGTTGATGATTACATGGAAGCAGTAATTGGTTATATCATTCAAGCATCTGCTTTCATTCTGTAGCTAAATATTCAACATGCTGCCAGCAGGCATGGAAGGTGCAGAAATGGGTTTGGGATACTTTCACAGGTATCCCACCCTTCAACCACATTGCTTTTTAGTGGACCCATATCCATGCTCAGCATGTTAGATGTCAAAGCCAAAAGGAATTTTGTATTAACTTACAACTATCACCTATTCTACTACTGGTTTTAAAGTCCTATAGGACTAGATTCAGAAGGTCACTACTTCACACCCCCTTGCCATCTTGCTTTTCAATGGCCAGGAAGTTGTTGATGTACAGAATATTGGTGATAGTCTCAGCAAGAGCTTTTCTCATCTAACTTTTCTGCTTCCTCCCCTGATTTCTTGGGCAGAGTGATTGCTTTTTTCCTTTTGGGTTGATCATCTCTACAAATATGATAACACATTTGCACTAGTGGATCTCATGCTTGTTCTTCATCAGTCTAGCAGTACATTAGTTGGACCTGATGATGTTGATTATGAGGTGCTGAAACATCTTTCTCCTGACTGTCTTGCTCTTAGTCTGCTTGTCTTTAACTGGATCTGTCAGAAGAACGTTCTTCCTGATGCTTGGTGCAAATATTGTCCTACCATTTTCTAAATATTGGAAGGATCCCAACATTCCTTCTAATTTATCATTCAATTACTTTGACTAGCTGACTCTGTAAGGTCTTGGAGATGATGGTTAATGCTCGTCTTTGGAGTCTGTGTATTGACACCTGACCTTTCCTAATTCCTGTTTCCCATCCAAGTCCTCTTTAGCCTTTATTTGTTCCTCCATCCAGGGGACTTTTATTTTGTCATTTTATTTGATGTAGCTGGCTATGTCACCAACAGTACCAGCGAGGTTGGGTTTCTCTCAGTGTCTGTGGATAACTAAGATGGACATCATAAATAATTACTTGTATATCTGGATAACTTGTTAGTTGCATTCCTGTCTTTGGTTTGTTCACCATGCCCCCTTGGTGTGGATTCCTGTACATGGTGAGGGGACCTTCCAGGGAATGTTTTGTTCTTTCAGTTTATCTCTTGTGGGATCTTAACATCCACTTGTGTTTGCCATGCATGGTGACCCATGAAGGGGAGGAGAAGATCCTGGTGGTTAAGGGATCCAACTTTAACACACCACTTCGGCCTTGAATTCTTGTAGATGGGTAACTTTGGGGTGGCCTCCCTGGGGTTCAGTTAGGCAGTCCAGTTGGGCTAGGATCAACCAAGTATCAGTGTTGGATGTTCTCAACAGGAGTTGTGGATATTGTATCTGATGTTGGTGTTTGGGTATAGTACTCACAAAACCATGACGTAGCTGCAATGTCCTTGTTTGACATTGCAGTGCATCCCCTCAGGGCTCCATGGTGGGTGGGGTCAGTGGGCATTGAAATTTCCTTTATTTATCATGGATTCTCCAAATAAAAACAAATAAAATGGTGAAAAACCATCCATAGGTAAACGACCACATTTTGAAGATTCTGAGCAGCAATTTTCAACATCTGTAACACCTGTTGTACCTAATTTTCTTATAATACATTCTCTTTCAGACAAACCTTTAGGGAAAATGTCTCTTTTTTATTCAGAAGGGACTAGAGGTACTTGGTGGTTCTCCAAAGTCAGTAAAGAGGCTTCAATTTGGTGACATTGGTGGAAACATCCACATCTCAATGCTGAACTCCTGTTGCATTCAAAGGCTATTGGGAATATACCTATTGAGGTTACACTTCCTGCTACTTTAAATTCATCATGAGGAGTTATTGTTGAGAGGGATTTAAATGACATCCCTGAGTCAGAGAATCTTGCTGGTTTCTTCACTTCAGATTCTACAGTGGGGTGTATTTCCACTTGCAAAGATAGAATTACGATGCTGACCAATATCCTCATTATGACATTTACATCACCACATCCACCTGTCACCATCAAGGCAGGTTATCTTAATTGCAGGGTATGGCCATACATTCTAAACCCTCTCCGATGTTTCCAGTGTCAGCAGTTTGTTCACTCAGAGGCATTATGTCATGGTCCTTTGATGTGTGCTTGTTGTGGTGGCAAGGACCATGATGCCTACGAGTGTGAAACAAATCCTCATTGTGTCAGTTGCAATGGCTCTCACCCATCCTACTTTCATTTTTGCCCTAAATGGTTGACAGAAAATGAGGTGCAATGTTTGAAAATGTTTCATAACATTACTTATTGTGAGACTCAAGTTGCTGTTAACCATGTGGTAGTTGGATCACACAAACTAACCCTTTTTCACTGCAGAACTTGGAACTTGACCCAGCCATCGTCTGTAAGCCATCAATAGATGACTGTGTGGCAGCAGTAACTGAATGTATTATACAGGCAGCTGTTCAGTGTATTCCTAAAACCTCAAAACATTTTCCACTATGTCCTCGTCCATGGTGGAATCCTACCTGCCACATGGCATGGAAGACTCAAAAATGGGCCTGGGATACTTTCTGTAGATATCCCACATTCTCAAACCACATTGATTTTTAGCAGGCCCATGCACATGCTCAGTGGGTAAGATGTCAAAGTTAGAAGGAATCTTGGATTAAGTTCACAACCAGCATATCTTCTACCACCAGTTCAAAAGTCACATGGGACAAGATTCAAAAGGTCATTGGGGAATATAATTCTGTACACCTTTCAATCTTGCTCTCTGATGGCCAGAAAGTATCTGATACCTGGAACATCGCTGATACTCTAGGTGAAAACTTTTGCTGGGTATCTATCACTTGCAGTTCTTCCTTCACCTTCTTAGCCATCAAGACTCGGGTAGAGAGATCACGTCTTTTCTTTCGAGCTGACAGTCTCTATGAATATAATCATCTCTTTACATTAGTGAGACTTAAACTGGCCCTTCATCAGTTTGGCAGTACATCTGTTGGACCTGATGATGTACACTATGAAATGCTACACCATCTATCTCCTGCTTCTCTTGTTATTCTTCTGATTGATTTAACCAGATTTGGCAGGAGAATATTGTTCCTGATGCCTGGCACCAGGTTATTGTCCTACTTTTCTGTAAGCCTGAGAAGGATCTCAAGATGCCTTTAAACTACCATCCAGCTGTTTTGATGAGCTGTCTCTGTAAGACCTTAAAGAAGATGGTTAATACTCGTGTTGTTTGGTTCCTCAAAACAAACAGCCTCCTCTCACCCACCCAGTGTGGGTTCCAAAGACAGTGCTCCACTGTGGATCACCTGATTTTGACTTGAAATGTCAATCAGAGTAGCCTTTCTCAAATGACAACATCTTGTATCAATATTCTCTGGCATTGTGAAGGCTTATGATGCAACATGGAGGTATGGCATTTTGCAAGACCTCCAAATATATGGGTTATATAGCCATTTGCTCATTTTTGTTAAAAATTTTTAATGGATAAGAGATTACAAGTTTGTTTGACACTTTCCCGTTCTTTTCTACAGGAACTTGGAGTCCCTGAAGGCTATGTTTTGAATGTTGCAGTTTTCAATATAAATATTAATGCCATCACTGAACAACTCCCTCTCACTGTTGCACACAGGCTTTGTGTTGATGACTTTCACATCTCATGGCAGTCATCAAACATGAGGTATATTAAATGGCAGCTACAGACTGCCTTCAGTCATTTACTGAAGTGAACCACAGCAAATGGCTTTAACTTCTCTCTCTCTCTAAAACTATTTAGATGCACTTTTGCTGCCAACAGGGTATTCACCCTGATTCTGAACTCTGCTGGACCCTATTCATCATCAAGGACTTTGGCTCTGCACTGGGGATTTCTGCACTTTCCTAGTTCAGAGCTTGTACATAGTCTCATGAACCTTCTTTGCACCTCTGTCGTTTCCAACTGTCTTTACTATATGCTTTGAAACATCGTTCCTTATCAAAGCATCTCATCTGGAGTTCTGGTTTCCTTCCTTGGTTGGTCATACTTTTTAAGAACAGGCAATCTGTCGTTGCTCCTTTTGACCTTTGTATCCAGGAGCAATTTTATAAATTGGGTCTGTCTTTGAATAACATTGCTGCATCCACTGGTCAGCCTATCCCACCATGGCTTCTTACAGTCCCCAAATGTGATCTGTCTTTAAGTCATCTGAGAAAAACTGACACTCCCAATTGGAAATAATGTCTGTTATTTTCTGAACATCTTTTGAACCATCCTTCATTTCCTATTTGTACAGATGGTTCAAAATCAGGTGACTGTGTGGATTCTGCCCTGGCTTGTTGTGGTTCAGTGGTTGCATGCAGAATCCCCTCTATGGCTTTTTTGTTTACTGCTGAACTGTATGCCATTTCTCTCGCCCTGGATCACATAGAAGCTATGCAGTACTCAAACTGTACTATTTATGCTGACTCACTTAGTTCTCTACTGGCTTCGGAATTGCTTCACGTTAGTTCACACCTTGTTCTTGCCGATATATTCGAAACTGACTGGCCAATTTCTCTTTAACATCTACTGTTTAGATTTTCTGGATACAGAACCACATTGGTATTTGTGGGAATGAGGTCGCCAACATCTCAGCTAAATCTATCTGCTCTGGCACTATCACTGCTGTGCCTGTTCTACATATGGACTATGGTGGTCTTGCATTGAACGCTCACCTCTGTGCCAGTTGGCAGTCGACTTGGAGTGAGCAAAGCAAAAACAAGCTTTTTCAAATAATATCCAATATTGGACTTTGGCTGTATCGCTTCCATAAGGATCAGAAAGAGGAAGTTGTTCTAACAAGACTATGCATTGGTCATAGTTTCTTAAATCATTTTTTTTTCATCTGGAAATGATGCACCAGTGTGTAGTCTAATATTCAGGTCACAATAAGCCAGATTTTACTTTCTTGCTATCATTATGACTCCAAGATGGCACTATTTTAAACATGTTCTGTCCCAAGGTTTGTCCATAACATTATACAGTGTTATTGGTGATGGTGACACTGTCCACCTTGGAAATATTTTTGGCTTTTTAAAGACAATTAATATTTTTAATGATATTTGAGTTTTTTAATTTATACATAAGACTTTTTTAATGTGATTCCCTGTTAAGAATCACAGTCCATTTAGTTCGATTTGAAATTAGAAAATGGCTGTAACATCAAATAACTCAAAACTAGGATTGGAAAGGTCGACTTCAGATGACTAATGCTGCTGTTTGAACTACCTTTTAGTCATCCTTGTGAGTTATTATTAGAATTTTGGTTCAAGTCTTTTAAAACTTTTCTTACTTTAGTTTCTGAAAATGGCCATAATGTCAAATAACTCGAAACCAGGACTGGAAAGGCCAGCTTCAGGTGACTGACAGTGGTTTTTATACTTACCTATTAGTCTTCCTGGCAAGTTATGATAATTACAATTCTGCTACAGAAAGTCCTTTACAACTTGTATTACTGTAGTTTTTCTCTTAACCTTGTAGACTAGATGTAAACATTTGTTTTATGCTAATTATGTTTTCTTTTTACTCTTTGTTTTGTTTCACCTTAATTTCCTTTTATGAATTTTACTAAATATATTTTTTTTACCAGATGTTTGGTGCAGATAGCCCAGTGGCTTTGTGCTATAAAACACCAAATCAACCAACCTTCATGTAGATCACTTTTTCCTTCCCAAAACTTTATTGACTCTTGAAGGTAACTTCCCTTTTCACTAAATTCCCTTCCTTCTATTTCCCACTTTTATTCTTGGTCTGATCTGGATAACTTCTGTGTCCTGTACTTGCTCTTATTGTTACATTGTCTGCACAGCTTCCCTCTATAGTGTCTCTTCTTGCTTGTTTATTCTTTGACAGACATCCTCTATTCATGACCTTTATCCTTCCACGTTGACCAGTTGAGTTGAGGTTTTAATTTAATTGGCTTACTCATTAAATGGTACATCTGACTTTGACATATCTTGTTGTCCCTTAAAGAAAATTCTTCAATCAGACATGTAGACGACCCCTCATACATTTGCCCTTCTCATTATTATTTGCATAGGATTGCAGTATCTTCCTTTTTGGATTATTGTCTTTGCCTGTAGCCATTCTTCAGACTTTAGTGAGACTTTGACCACATAAGTTGTTATTGGTCATTATCTGTATCATGCTCTGTGGTGAGTGATGCTTGATCAGGTACTCTTTAACCATTGAAATCCACACTGTAAGACAATGTTGACTTGCATGTTATAATTCCATTGCCACAAACACACATTGCATGGATGGGATGTTCCACAAGATCTCTTACGTATTTATCCTTGTGATACATTTGCTTAATAAATTTGCTCATGCTGGAGTGTACTCACTCATGGACTACAAGGGTAAAGTACATCACTTACAGGTTTATCTTTGTGATAGATTTGCTTATTAAATTTGCCCATTATGGACTGTAATCACCCATCCAATGCACTATGTGGATGAAGCAGAAAGGGACAGCTGCCCACCTCTGTCATGCCTTGCATTGAATAAATATGTATGGTCTGCTTTTCAAGATAATATATTGTGGTCACCCATGGCACCATCTTAGGTGTTTTTCCTATGGGTTCTTCACTAGCTTTCACACCCTTTTCTTATAGTGTAGTTTCAGAGTCCATACCCTTTTCCAGTTCCAAGTTGCTGGTGAGACATATCAAGGAGGCATTTTCCTGAATGTGTTAATAAAATGCAGAAATGATTACAGAACCATTCAGTTGAGAGTAGTGGTGTTCTGCTAGTGTAGATGGGGTGATATTCTCCACTATTTAACTTGGGGCAGTGTGCTGAGCTGTCAAAATTGCAGTTCACTTTTTTGATTAGAATTTCTCATCCTACCACCATGTGGATGTTGGTTTCTAGTGGCTGAGTTTTGGATTTAGAACTGAACCAATCAACTATAGATGTCTCTGTTTCCTAAATCAGTTGTACTGTTGTTCTTCACTCTATCCACGTTGGGGGTTATGATGGTACTTTCAGATTACCATGGTTCTGCCCCATGATGCTTATTATTCTGAGGATATGAATGCACTTTGTGTGGTGTTAGTCATTATGGCTCTCAGTGAAATGGCTTACATTACATAGATTTTGGTATCTCACATCAATCAATTTCTCATATTATCATGGGTTGGAGAATATGAGATTCCCTCTTGTCTCATGAACTTGAGTTAAAGATGGTATGATCCTATTTTCTATCCCCACGTGGATGTCAGTTCCTAGTGGCCATGTTTTAGTTTGTAGCTGACTTGTCATATATGGTCCATCACACCCTGTCCACTGTGCATCTTGGGGCACATCCTTACCCACTTTTATTTTCTGGTATTGAAATTCATAAATATCATACAGTTTGGATCCCTACCATGCCATACTTCTCTCTCACTTGGATGTGCTCCTCCATTTTGTTTCCCATATATGCAACATTTTCCCCCAAAATGAAGAGGATACCTGGTACAGAAGTGATGCTGTCTTAGACATCAGATCTTTGATTCCAAAGGTCTCCTCTGAGGGAATGTCCTTTGGATAGTATCAAAGGATGCTTCCTCTTTTTCCCCTTTCACTGGTTCCTCTACCTGTTCAGTGTGAGATTCTAGCTATTTTTGTGAGCAGTCACACTGCAATCAAACAATTTCAGATGGTTGGGGGATTCGAGGCTCGTGACATTCCTCAAATTTTCATCTTCATTTAGAAGGGACACTTAATGTGAATGGTTTAATATTCCAGAGGATGTAAGTACTTTCAGAAATATGTTTTCAGTATATGAAAATTATAACTTCACACATTCTGACAGATTAATTTTGGGTCCCAAGTTATGGGTTTAGAAACTTGTCCAAGTTGTTATCAATCTGTATCCTCTTAACTCTCTCTGGTTTTTACCTTCATTTCACTGTGGGTATTTTGACTTTTGGGTTCAAGTTTATTTGATTTGAAGGTTTTATATTTTTAGGATTAAATTAATCTCAAATAGCCACTTATCTCTTAAAATACTTAATTTACCTATCCTACAACTATCTAAAAATTGTTTGCTATCACACTTTTAATTCATAAATATAAATAATGGTAGAAAAGCAGAGTTTATACAAGTTCTGATGCATGATGTACAGTATGTTGTGAGAGTTGAGAATTCTGGATAAGATCGTGACTGCTGTGTACTGCAGTTAGGACTTTCAGAACTTTGGGTCAGTTGTTTGGTTCACTATGAAAGACTCAGTATTCTTGAAGTAACTGTTTAAAATTCCTTTTAATATCAAAACTGTAAAATGTTTGGCATATTTTGGTCGTGGGATCCAAAGTTATTTACAAGTTACATTTGTGTGACATTTCACTATGAACTGTTTGCTAAAGACTTGCATTAGGCAAACTTTTATTGAAAATTTTAGAAGTATTTGAAGAATTAGCTTCAAAATGCTTTTGGGAAACAAAGCTACTTTTTTTTTCAAATCTTGATGTCAGATCCTAAAAACAAAAATGAAAACAACAATGAATAGGTCAACTTTAACATGACAGTAATATTATGTTTTTGAGAAAACAAATTAAACTTTATTTTTCATTCAATAACAACTTGAATAATATTCAGATAACACAACTTAAAAGTAATTATGACAGCTTTTGGGTGTGTTGTTCAGCTTCATGCCAACATTTTAAACTGTTAACTAAAAGACTACTGGGTGGCAGCACCCACCACCTACACTTGAGAAAATATTTTTTTTTTGCTTCTTCAGGGAGCTACATGCCATGATTTAAGGAACAATGTATTAATTTATTATTCAACTGTATTCAATTAATGGGCCATTGATCAATCAGTTAAAAAAAACGTAGCCTGGTCTTTTGTAATTTTATTTAATCTGTTCCCCTGGGAATGAACTAATTCATTAAGTTAACATTTATTTCATAGTGACAGAGGCAAATAAATCTTTTATGGATCTTGTATTGGCCTCAATATTTGCTTAAATGAAAGAGTGAATTTTATATTCACTTGATGGGGGAAAAGAATGTTCTTGGGAGTCATTACGTGATCTGAAGATGTAGGTTGTGAATGGTGTCACTTTAATTGGTCAGTAGATACGAGCTAATAAAGCCTTTGAATTAGATATTAGTAGCAACAATATGGTAAAAATAGTGATTCACGTTGAGTCTGCATATGTACGACATCAGTTTGTTCATTTCTCACTTACAGGGTAGCAACACTTTACTCACAGAAAGATTTAATGGATGTTGACTCCTTTTATTTTTAAACAATTACAATTCTGAAACTTACTACAAAATGTCAAACCTTGATTAATGTTTTCCATCCTGTAGCAGAGCTGGTAATAACAAATTCAAGAAGTTAATTTCTTATGCATCATGTGAACATTACTATTAATTTGTTACTTTGATCAGTTGTTACAACTAGATCGTCACCTGCTTAATTATTCTGGTTTCTCTAGAACAGCTAAGTCATGGTTTAACAGCTATATCCTGTCTTGTAACTGTTCTGGTTTCTGTAGAACAGATAAGTCATGGTTTAACAGCTATATCCTGTCTTGTAACTGTTCTAGTTTCTGTGAAACAGCTAAGTCATGGTTTAATGGCTATATCCTGTCTTGTAACTGTTCTGGTTTCTCTAGAACAGCTAAGTCATGGTTTAACAGCTATATCCTGTCTTGTAACTTTTCTAGTTTCTGTAGAACAGCTAAGTCATGGTTTAACAGCTATATTCTGTCTTGTAACTGTTCTGGTTTCTGTAGAACAGATAAGTCATGTTTTAACAGCTATATCCTGTCTTGTAACTGTTCTGGGTTCTCTAGAAGAGCTAAGTCATGGTTTAACAGCTATATCCTGTCTTGTAACTGTTCTGGTTTCTGTAGAACAGCTAAGTCATGGTTTAACGGCTATATCCTGTCTTGTAACTGTTCTGGTTTCTGTAGAACAGATAAGTCATGTTTTAACAGCTATATCCTGTCTTGTAACTGTTCTGGGTTCTCTAGAAGAGCTAAGTCATGGTTTAACAGCTATATCCTGTTTTGTAACTGTTCTGGTTTCTCTTGTTTTGGTTTCTGTGGAATGGTTTTGTTATGTTGTTACAATTAGATTCTGTTATTTGTTTCTTGTTCTGGTTTCTGTGGAATGGTTTTGTCATGTTGTTACAATTAGATCCTGTTATTTGTTTCTTGTTTTGGTTTCGCTGGAAGAGAAGAGATGGGGATAAGTTTAATTGTGTACTATTTTTATTTTACAAGTTATGAAAAATATTTTTTAAATTTGTAGATGAAACATTAACGTTAGAAAGTAAGTGGAAACTTTTTGTGTGTCCAGTAATTCATCCATATAAAATTGATACCTTGTGTTTTATTACTGTTTAGTGAAAAACGTTATTAACAACTTGTCAGAGTTTATGATTCTCGCATTGAACCATCATAAACTGAGGTAAACAAAAATGAGAGAGCTTCAAATAATTATCAGTACTATATACCAAGTGTGGTTGTCTTGTCATTGAAATGAACAAGATATTGTAAAGTATTATATATCAAGGAAAAGTTAACAGATTAGAGAAACAAGATATTTTGATAAATCAGTGTTGTCACTTTGATGTGATACTACCTTTCACTAGAGTACTGATGTGACGCTACCTTTCACTAGAGTACTGATGTGACGCTACCTTTCACTAGAGTACTGATGTGACGCTACCTTTCACTAGAGTACTGATGTGACGCTACCTTTCACTAGAGTACTGATGTGACGCTACCTTTCACTAGAGTACTGATGTGACGCTACCTTTCACTAGAGTACTGATGTGACGCTACCTTTCACTAGAGTAGTGATGTGATACTTTTTTTATTGGACTGTCTTAACTTGTTTTTGCTAGAGAAGTGAGACCAGTTCAACTATAATTTTGTTATTCACTTTGAAAATAGTAGAAACATTTCTCCAATCTTCAGGTACCTGACCGCTATCTGTTGATCTTTGGAGAAATAATGTTTTTACTATTTTCAATCTTCAGGTACCTGACCGCTATCTGTTGATCTTTGGAGAAATAATGTTTTTACTATTTTCAATCTTCAGGTACCTGACCACTATCTGTTGATCTTTGGAGAAATAATGTTTTTACTATTTTCAATCTTCAGGTACCTGACCACTATCTGTTGATCTTTGGAGAAATAATGTTTTTACTATTTTCAATCTTCAGGTACCTGACCCCACTATCTGTTGATCTTTGGAGAAATAATGTTTTTACTATTTTCAATCTTCAGGTACCTGACCACTATCTGTTGATCTACCAAAAGTAGAAAAGCGAGACATGCATATCTTATTTATGATTTTCTTAAGAACCCTGACATAAACATAATTTAAAACTGATGTTTTGTTAGTTTTTAGTTTTTCAGTAATTTGTTGACACTATCAAGTAATTAGTTGTTAACATGTTTCAAGTTGATCTCAGGTTTTCATGTTGAAACCTGAAGGTCAGAGGTAATACTAACTTATGGATAAAGGAAAAATAACATTTGTCACCTTTGTCATTTCCTTGTCCATTAGCATTTTTTGGGGCTCTATTTACAGTTTATTCCCTTGACTGAGAAGTTTGTTTTTTGGGGAATGGTGGATGACATTTCTATTCATCTGTTGCTGTTTACTTCACATGTTATAAACAGCAGAATTAGTCTAAACTCAACAAGTTCCTTTCCTTGAGGATGGGGAAGAACTACTTGGATTTTGGGACTGACAAGTGAAGTTCAACATTCCCAGGAATGTAAACTTAATTTTTGAACAGAAAAAAACCCACAAAGTCTGGGTTAAGAAATGGTTGCCACTTGGTGGATTTCTGTCATTTATTGTCATTTGACCATTCATCAAATTCCCCCAAATCTGTTGAGAAGATTGTTGGACAAAGGCAGAGTGTTGAGTCCGAAGAGAAGGTACTAGTAGGTTTGTTAGTAGATTGCCTTGTCTGCTTTTATGTTTAAGCTAAACTGAAATGTATATTTGAAGTGAGTTTTTCTGACTGCCTGGTGGATAGCTGACTAAACACAGAATATGTTTTGGTGTTAAAGGTGTTAGAAATACTTTAAGAATGCACAAACTGCTTCTGCTGCAATGGCTGATTGTTACCACTTTGTGATATGTTCTGAAGGAATGCTACAACTTTTACGTATTTTTAGGATACAATATGAATTTCTGGTGATTTGACATTCTAGGGGGTTCTGAAACATTTGATGGTAATGGTACTGTTACCACCTTCCAGTGATTGTATGTACTGGAGGGACTCCTGTAACTTTCTTGTAGTTCTGTATGATGAAGTTTGGGTTGGATGCCACAACTTTCTGATTATTGCTTGTTCTAGGGAAACTTCCACAACTTTCCTGTAGTTGTGTATTCTAAAGAGGGGACTGCTACTACTTGCTGGAGATTCTTGGAGAGGGGAGACTGTTACCAGTTTTTGGTGATTGCATGTTTTGGGAGAACTGTTACGTCTTGCTAGCAATAGTGTGTTGTAGGAAGACTGCTGAAATATTTGGATGATTGTATGTTTCAGAAGAACTGCTACAACCTTCCGATATATTTGAAACATTTATATCACTGGATATATAAATTTAATAAAATTATACAACTCAAATTGTTAAGTTTTTAAAACTGAAACATCAGAAGCACAAATTCACCTCATTTATTTTATATCTTGTGTGTGTCCTTGGACTACTGGTTTGAAAGGTTTTAGTAAAGAGATCTGAACACAATAAAACCATTAAGAACTGAATGAACACCATATGTGCACCCAATGAAAACTGTGTCAGAATCTGATTTGGGATTATGAAGCTGACAAACAGAAACTTCAATCTGAATAGAACAGCTTATTTCAAAGCATAAAACTAAGTGTATTTATTTAAAGTTCAGAATTGTGTCTAGAACTCTGCAAAACTCTGACAGTAAAAATCAACAAAAATGATGCATTTGAAGAAAATTAAGGATTGTGTAGTTCAGCCTCATAGCATTAGGTAGATAACTGTAAGGAACGTCAGATGGGTGTAAGATTTTCTTAGGTAACATACTCATTAAAAAGCCATCTCTTGATACATTAAAGTAATTTATAAAGATTGTTCAGATTAGTTATGTTTGTTTTAAGCATAAAACATCAGCATATGCTACTTGCACTACGTTCATGACAGGGATCAGCTCATAAATTTTAACGTTATAAGCCCTCAAGCTTACTGCTGAGCCACCAGCAAACATTTACTTTGTACCAAAAATGAAATTTTACAGTACAGGCTGACTTGTAAAGTATAGAAACATATTACATTTTAATGTTTTTTTGTTTTGAACTTTTTATTATTTTGAGTTGTGTTTACCTTCTGAAGGCTAACATAAATACAAATGTTCTGAAACAGTATCTCACCTCTACACATACAGTAGGTTGGCCCATCATGTATCTGGATACCAATAACTGTGAATTAACCTCTTAAATGATAACTCACCTCTATACACACAATAGCTTGGCCCATCATGCATCTGCATGCAAATAGCTGAGTTATCTTTCAAACTCCAAAATGATAACTCACCTGTATATACCCAACAGCTTGACACATTGTGCATCTACTAAAATAGTTTGCATACCAGTAACCATGAGTTAACTTCCAAGACAATACTTCACCTCTGCACAAGCATTGGTTGGCTAATCTTGTATCTGTCTATGTGGTTTGCTCCTACATTAACTGTGGGTTAACTTCCAAGATGATTTCTCACCTCTGCATGCAAGCATCAAATTTAGGTGAGTTTCATGCAGAAAGTGACATCATTCTTTGTATGTGCAAATGAAACTTTTTTTTTATAACACAGCTGCCTAACTGGTTGAAAATGTATAGTGTTATTTACCTAAACAGAAACATTGGATTATAAACAGTTGCTATTAATCCAGGAGGTATTTCAAAACTGCTTTTCATTTCCAAATTGTACAAGTGTTATTTCCCAATTGCTTATGTCTAATTTTAGTTAATGGAAAAGACCTGTTTTTCTCTTCAAACTTTGCTTTTGTGACCTATGAGTGTATAGCGAAAACATGATGGGAGACTATAATTGGGGGCTGATACATGAAAATGATTAACATTACAATTGCAAATCTCAAAAAGTTACTTGCTTCTAAACATTTTTGTATAACTTTACTAAAAATACATGTAAATCTTGATTCATATGATGTTTTATTCAGGCCTTATGTAAATGACAATGCAAATATGCCCGTTTTTAAATAGGAAATAGATTAATTTCTAAATTTCATTATTCAGGTCACAAAAGCAAAGTTTGAAGGGAATAATGGTCATTTTCTGTACTTTTACAATGTAAGTAGTTAAGAAATAACAAATCCAGGAACAAAATTTTTGGTATATAGTTTATGTATATGTATTACATAGTGTAAAAACTGTTCTCATCTCTTGAGAATCTTCCATTGTAAGTACAGATTAGTGGATGCATTGCACAATGATTCTGAATACACATTACCTCACATGTACCTCACAATAACTACAAGGATGCATACTTGTGCCACCTGACCATTCTTCTATATATTGTTTTGAGGATGTCCAGGATGGGGAGTTACCTTGGTTCAGTTTATCAAAGAAATGAAATGAATCAAGAGACATCATAATAGTTGTGTTTATTTATACTGTTTACTCTTAATTATTTTTCATGGAAACTTCTTGATAAAACAAGCTGAAGCTGCTGTATGTACCTTATAAAGGTTCAGTGTACAAACTAATAATGACATGCTACTATGTAATGATATTGCATGTGATGATACATAACACTCTGCATCTATACCATCTGATACAATAATGACTTGCTACCGTTTAACAATATTTTATGTGATGTTACATAGAAGTTTGTATCTATTCTGTCTGATATAATAATAATGACATGCTACTGTTTAACAATTACATATTTAAAAGTGGCTGGTATGGGTAGAGAAGGCACTAATAGAGGAGTGAACGTTTCGACCTTCTTCAGTCATCATCAGGTTCACAAAGAAAGAGAGGGTTACTGACCAGTAGCTGCAAATCAAATAAACACAACATAACCAGAGGAAACACCCAAATACTAAATAAAGAAACAAACATAAACAAATGGAAAATCAAAGAAGCCTTACTTATACAACTCAAGCCCAAAATAAACCAATACAAAGAAACAACTTTATACCTATGTTAGTAAATATAATCAAACCTCTAAGCACGCCCGCTACATTCTTACACCCAATTATATTACCATCTTCAAACAGGTGGCCAGTAACTCTTTCTTTCTTTGTGAACCTGTTGATGACTGAAGAAGGTCGAAACGTTGTTCGCTCCTCTATATGGTGCTTTTTCTATCCATACCAGCTGTTTTTAAACATATAACTTTTTCTACAAATGGGTTTTCTCCTCATCGGGGACTGTTTAACAATATTGTTTGTGATGTTAGATAAAAGTTTGTCTATTCCATCTGATACAATAATAATAACTTGCTACTATTTAACAGTATTGTTTCGTAATATTACTAGAAGTTTGTTTTTGTTCTGTTTGATACAGTAATGAGTTGCTACCACATTATGTATCATGAAAATTGATAGCTTACCTTAGCTTCATATAAAACTATGAAGTACATTAGTTGATGTCATTAGAGTAAGTAGAATCAATAGTAACAGTTCAATCTGAGGTTGGAGTCAGCCAGCAAGTAGATCGAATTGTGTTTTTGTTTTGGAGTTTAGATACATTCAGCTTAGGTTATAATTTTTAGCGAACTATGAAGTCGAGACAGATGGAAATTAGGCAGAGTTAAAAACATGATTATTTTGAAATAAGTCTTTTTTTAGTAACTGGAAAAAATAAAACTTCAGTATATTGTGTTATATATTAATTGTATTTGTAGCTTAATCTATTTATTAAAACTTATTTTCACATCTTCCTGTATTTTCTTTTGTTTTCACACAAGTGAGTCGACTGTCTGTCCTAAAAGAATGAATATAATTCCAGGATATTTATATAATCATGATTATGTGTCAGTATTCATACAGTATACCCAAGAATTGTGTGACTGCTAAGTTAACCAGTGACCGTTTATTTGAATGTAATCATTGTTGTAGAGTGCACTGCTAACTGAAGAAAAGTCATAACAATAAGACTTCAGTAAATTATTCTTGTTTGACATTTGATTTTATTAATTATGATGAAGTGCCCTCTTAAAAATTTAAGAAATTTTATAAATAAAAATAAATTTTGTAAGTCGTTTCTGTAGAATCTGTAAAACGTGTGTTACCTATCATCTTTTATTTACAGCTCACGTTCTTCAAGATTTAGTGTTGGATATGGGCTTCCATTTTTTCCTTGTGGAATGCATCCACGCTTAAGGTATGTGTAGAATAACCAGTAAATACAGTTTTATATGTTTTAAAATATCAATAAAGCATTTTAACTGTGTAGTTTTACTTGGAGAATGTTCATTTTCACTATTTGTGTCAGTCCATTAACTCTTAAACTGATGACTGACTATACATACTACTTACATTTTCTTGTCAACCCACAAATTACTGACTTCATGCTATTTATGTCAACTGGTATAATTCACAAATTACTAACTCACTAATGTGCATGCTTCACAGTACTTTTATCAACGTTTTAATCCCCAAACTTCTGACTGATACACATACTTCACATGGCTCGTGTCAGTTTCTTAAAAATCATTTGTAATATTTAGGTACAGCTATTTGCATAGAAAGTACTTAAATGTCGTGTCTGAAATCATAATATGACATGAAAATCAGTTTTAATTTGGGAAACGTCATATATCGTTGTTAGTAACTACAGTGGTGTCATCTGTTGTCAGTTTTGTACCAGTAAATAACAATACATATGTAAATAATACGAGAGTGTGTGTTTGTGTGACTGTCATAGCTCCAAGAGAAGATCGTAGAGATGTAAAATGTTGTATGCATACTAAAAGGATCCTGAGGGTGTCCACCTGGGTATTATTTGTACATTTGGCCCCAAACATTACTGGTCAATTTTTTCGCTTACAACCCGTAAGTCTTATAATTGTGCTTCCTGAAGGTCTGAGGAAAGTATATTTCTTCTAATTCTCCGTTACAAGATGAACAATATGTAGTTATTTCTGACTAAATACTTATTTAAACACAGGCATTGGAAAAAATACAAATCTGAAAATTAAAAGCTGAACTAAATTTTGGAAACGGGAAACAAATTTGAATCGGAGAATGAAAAATAATTGAGACAAAAACACGGTATGACAAACATAAATCTGCGAAACTAAATTAAAACTATTTGCTTTTTAACAGAGTTTAAGTTAGAGAGATGACAACAGAGAAATCAGGTAAAGTATTGGCTCACTGGAATAGCTGTAGAAGTAATCTCACTCTTATGGAGGTAGCATGCGTCATTATAATCAAAACTCGCCATCTATTGAATGGAACCAGAAACAAAAAAATTCATAAAACATTTCATACTTTGGGTATTCAAGATTCAGACAGTTAACAAATATAACTGTGGTATGTGCAGTAACCTTTATTTATCACAGAACACAATTTAAAAAACAGTACTCGCAACAAGAACACGAATTTTTCTATGAGAGTATGTGAGGATTTAATTGAATCTTTATTGAAGTAAATAGAAACTAGAGCTATTAAAAACTACGATTTTTTTCAATAAATAGAACCACTTTTAATATATAAAAACAATACAGTTTATATCAGTGAACATTTAGCTCTGTACATTTTGATACAATGAAAACAAGCACAATCTGACCACTTTTCTTCTCAGGAAAAAACTTTTTTTTGTGGAATATGTCCAGTTTTTCTCCCTCTCTTTGTATAATTATGTATGACTACTACAATTAGTAATAATTAGTGCAAAATCCAACCATAGGGCGGTGTTGCTGCTAAGTTAGGGCGATGGATAAGCCCGACTGGTGCGCTGAGGCCTCTATGAATCATAAAGGGACCTCAGAATCTTAGAGCAGTGTGTGTATATTTTATGCTGATTTCTAATGTTTAAAGTATACCGTGTGTGTATTTTTATATGCGTCTATGTATGTTAAGTGTTTGATTATTACAAAAAAGGTCAAGTAATTCTTTTCGTCTACTTCCAGACAAGGAATTTTACGCAGTAATGCACAATTTAATAAATGTTTATATTCTAACTCCCCAAATTTTATAATGGATTAATCATTTCTCAGTTTTTATTATTTTATCACAATTATTTGTATTAAATGTATCCAATATTAATATTTTAGATTCTGCTTTCTTGTGATTCGAGCAAACTCGTGTACGGGGAGAAAATTAGTGTTTTATACGCGATGAAGATTACTTTAACCTAGAAAATAGAACTGAAAACAATAAGTTTCAAACGCTGTAATTGGCACTTAAGCATTCAAAAAATTAAACGTCTCAAGCAGATATAACGTGAAAAACAAATCTATGAAGGGATTGGTTCATTGAAACACAGGGCATTAGAATAAACTTGGTTATTTT
The DNA here is from genome assembly GCA_011833715.1 of Carcinoscorpius rotundicauda. Lineage (NCBI taxonomy): Eukaryota > Metazoa > Arthropoda > Merostomata > Xiphosura > Limulidae > Carcinoscorpius > Carcinoscorpius rotundicauda. The sequence goes on along the minus strand of CM022396.1, from coordinate 98,379,924 downwards.
ACCATAAGTCTTGATACGTCCAGCCCTTTACCAAACGTATTGTTGTAACTTTCCTGTCACTGACCGGGTTCTTGTTAATTTGTTTTTGAATTTCGCGCAAAGCTACACGAGGGCTATCTACGCTAGCGGTCCTTAATTTAGCAGTGTAAGACTAGAAGGAAGGCAGCTAGTCAAAACTACCTACTGACCACTGTTGGGCTTCTCTTTTACCAATGAATGGTGGGATTGATCGTAACATTATAACGCCCTCACCGCAGAAAGAGCGAACATGTTTGGTGTGACGTGAGTTCGAACCCGCTACCCTCAGATTTAACCACCAAGCCATGTCGGATCTGTGCGGGGTCTTTAGATACAATAAAATATAATACTAAATCCAGTCCACGTGATGGTAATGAATTTAAATATTTTTTTCAGTAACGTTTGTTTAAGTTTACAAACAAACTTTCAACATAAACTGAAAGTACTGTAAGCCTAATAACGTTTAACAAAAATATACTTGATCATAACACTGGTCATATACATACCCTTTGTATATTTGTCACAACGCTGCAAAATTAGTCGAGTTATTATGCTTGGGGTGGGGACAGACGTAAACTATTTTCAGGGGAATATGAACAAAAAAAAAATGATACTTGCGCGTGCAGCCTGTGTGGATTAGTAAATAAAACATGAATGTTTTCATTGTTTTACCTTTACCAACTCGCACACAGTACAACACACTTACACGAGAGTTCAAACCTCCTGTCTTTCATGTACTGTAATATTTACAACGGAATTTCTTCGGGAAGGTTAGGGTTAAGGTATAAATCTCCGTCACAGCGAGTTTCACGTGACAGCAGCAATCAGAATGGTGAAAGAGAACTGGCTCCGTCACGTGGTCTTGGCAACACACTGGCGACCAGCGTATGCCAGGGTTGGGGTGTTGGTTCGCGGGTATTCAGCCGAACCCCCAATTTTTGCGATGTAAAATTTCTGCTTATATAGATATAGCGCTGCTACTTATGGAATTTAACGTTTTGTATATATTCTAAGACAAGATAGCTTTATGTAAATTTCCAACAGAACTTTCAGGTCGTGGCTGACTATGTAGCAAACATCTCTACGTTACTAACACACTACCACTGGGTTCGTGTTCATGTGAGCTCTCGGTGCATTTTGTTAGCGTATTGAATAATTTAACCGCTTGACTGCCAAGTATTTTAGTTGCTACGTTAACTCCGAACCAAGTTCAAAATACAGCTCTAATGATTCTTCATTTTGTAACCTTTTTCGTGACGCCATTTTGGATCGCAAGTGAAACAATATGTAAATAGGTCAAATGCATATCGGTGCTGACATCGAGCGTTGAAGTTGTGTATTATTGAGAACGAATTAACTCGTCCGTGGCACTGTGTTACCGATCGGCTTGGACGAGTTATTTCGTCTATGGCACCAAACAGGTTAATTACCTAAAGTGTACGTGAACTGAAGAAAGACGCCCTCTAGCGTTAGGATATATATATTATGACACTACTAACAACATTGAAACTGCATGTAAGTTACTTCTGGAAAAATACCAGTGTCATATAGTATGTTATTTCACTATTGCACACATCTTCGTGTATGATAGTCGGTTATTGAAATAGCAAATGTATTATTGTTGTACAGAGCTGTTTTAATAAGTAACATACTTTAACAATTAATAACCAGTCCATATGCAGACGGTACGTATTTATATTAAAGTCTAGCTTCCCACGCAGTGTTACAAAATGATCATTTGTTTTAATTCTTGTGAACAGCTGTGCTGTTGTTTAAAATTTGAGTGTGAACAGCTGTGCTGTTGTTTAAAACTTGAATGTGATCAGCTGTGCTGTTGTTTAAAATTTGAATGTGATCAGCTGTGCTGTTGTTTAAAATTTGAATGTGAACAGCTGTGCTGCTGTTTAAAATTTGAATGTGATCAGCTGTGCTGTTGTTTAAAATATTATCGTAACCAGTTCCAATGGTATTAATTAATCATTACGTTGATATCGCGGTTTAGGTGTTTTGTGTTCTGTTTTAAGAAATCTGTGTTTTGTTATTGTTGTTTTGTAGTGGGCATTGAGACCAGTGTGTTAAAATCTGAATAAATATTGCACTAGAAAATATTAGTAGCTATTTGACATTGTACTTGGGTGTAGGTACAATCATTTTTGTTTGTCAGTGCTATTATAAAAGGAATATAAATTTATTATTTTAATTTTATTTAGTTATTTTAAAGATTGTAGCTAAGCCTAATCTCATCAGGAACATCAAATTTCCTAAAATTATTGTCGTGTATTCTGAGTGATAAACATAGTTAATAATTATTGTACGTGATCTACACTGTGTAACCACGTATCTCATGTTTGCGCTATAATGTATTTGGTTAAACTGAGGCCTTTAACAATTTATGACGCATACTACAGTTTGTGTGCGTGCCTCTGTGTGTGTCGATACTTATAAAAGGGAACGTTTATAGAGAAACGAATTAACTTGTATGTTCCTACATGCTGGCTCAAACCTAACATTTCGGTTGTACGATCCTAGACTAACTGCGTGGTTTTGGTTTCTTGTTAAGCCTCGTTACAATAATTAGTCGTTTTTCATTGGTTAACTTACTTTTATAAGTTGTATTTTCAAATTTCAATGATGTAATATAGATGATAGATAGAGGGTGCATGGCGTTAAAGTAGAATTGTATAACTAGGATGTTTTAGATGACGTTACAAGCTAGTCGTCATCTGATGGCCATGACGTTCGATTCTAGTCCGCCGCTCGCGGATTCGAATCTATTTTATTAGACATATTCCCCTTTTCAGCCTTGGAGGCGTTATAATGTTACGGTCAATCGCACCATTTGTCTGTAAAAGAGAAGCCCAATAGTTGGCGTTGAGTAGTGTTGACTAACTGCCTTTCTATCACTGTTCAGTAAGGGATAGTTAGTGTAAATTGCCCTCGAGCGAAATTCCAAACACATCATGATGTGACGAAAATATAGTACCCTCGACGAACATAAAGAAATGTGTGATATAAGGACGAGTGAGCCAGCCAATTAGGAAGCTGCCAGTCAATCAGTGGAGCATCTGGTCGAACTACTAGTACCATTAGCGAAGTGTTTCCGCGTGAATGTTATATGTAAACTTTGGTGTGCAGCAGTACAAGGGTAAAAATATTAAATAAAGTTGTTATTATTATATGTACTGGACCTGACTTTATTTTTACCAAATAATTTAAAATAACTTTTCCAACGAAAGAACAAAGTTATAACAATATATTAGATATACCACGAAGGCGTTAGAACTAGATTAATGGTATAAAAACTATAATTTTGTGGGGGTTTTTTTATATCTTCGTAAAATATATTTCACTGTCTTTTCCGATTTCTTTATTACTTTCAGTTTAAACTTTGCAAGAATGTATCGAATTAACTAGATTGTCCAGACTGAGATAATTTCAGTTGTTTTAACACCATAATACTCGGACGTTCAGCAACTTTTTTCTTACTGTCATGGTCAGCACGAAACTGTTGACCGAAACGGTGTCTACTAAATCTAATTTTACTTTTATATATATATTAGCTCGGCATGGCCAGGTAGTTAGGCACTCGACTCGTAATCTGAGGGTCGCGGGTTCGAATCCCCGTTACGCCAAACATGTTTGCCCTTTCAGCCGTGGCGGCGTTATAAAGTTACGATCAGTCTCACTATTTGCTGGTAAAAGGGTAGCCCAAGAGTTGACTGTGGGTGGTGATGACTAGCTGCCTTCTCTCTAGTCCTACACTGCTAAATTAGGGATGGCTTGTGCAGATAGGCTTCGTGTAGCTTTGCGCGAAATTCAAAACAAACCAAATCATGTTTATATTTTGACAGAAATTCTCATAATCTTAAATATTTCGCGCAATGAACACGTGGCTTTACAAAACTGTTGCTTCTCACACGTGTAATGACATGCCAGTTTCACGACCTTTAATGAATGTCATGTCAGTTTCACGACCTTTAATGAATGACGTGTCACTTTCACGACCTTAGCGGTGGTGGTTTTCCAAACTAAATCAACTGCAAGATTGACTTAAGTGTATAATTCGGAAGGTGGGGCAGGTAGCACATTGACGAGTGTATAATTCGGAAGGTGGGCAGGTAGCACATTGACGAGTGTATGATTCGGAAGGTGGGGCAGGTAGCACATTGACGAGTGTATGATTCAGAAGGTGGCGCAAGTAGTACATTAATAAAAACTGAATTTTGTACCCAAATCTCAGAGACACTTGTCGTTATTATTTGATATCTTAATTAGTGACATTACCAGCAAACTTGTGGCTGTCATAACGCCCCCTTGTGTCTCAGCTACAAGTATGAAGGTTTTGTACAGATTACGTATTCTCTGTACTATTTCACTTAGCTCGGAAATCCTAGTTTAAAAGTTAACTCTCTGAACTACCGATGAAAATGTTCAAATTACATTTAAAACATAAGTGCCCCAGTGGCTTATAAACACTCTCCCCAAAAAAGAAGTTGCATTTGATGGCTGTGGTGGGCAAAAGTTGCATCCTTTGTGTGCATCTCTGTGCTCAATAACAAACATTCACAAATATTATAAGTTACGTTGACGATTGTAATCTGTGACGCTGAAAAGAACCGACTGTAATAACGAAAAGATGTTTTTATTTAAAACATATCAAACTTTCGGTTTTGTCACTGTGCGAAAGAATTATTATCGTGTGCAAATAGTGCAAACCAACAAAAGAGAAAAAAGGTAAACAACTGAAAACACAAGTATACTATCTGTCTATACGGAAGATTACGACAATTTTTTTTTATTGACTCTGTAGGAAGTTTCTTGTGTGGTCTTTTCCAAGTGGACAATAAAATTCGGTTTCCCCACTCTGACTGAAAAGCTTTGTTATGATCTAAAAACTTAAAAAGATTTTGGAAAATGTGAACACTTAAGTGCAGACAAAAGAGCCATATTGACGTGTTTGAGTTTCGCGCACACAGAAGTTTATTGTTTTACGTACTGTGATTAACTATGAAATGAATAGCATTGGATACAAAAGTAATTGACAGCAATGAGAAACTTTTTGTTAAGGAGGTAACAGTGGAGGTTGGATTCGTGTCCATTTTAGAGATATACCATCAAATGTAGAGTGAAATTAGGTGTAGAGTTTGGTACTCTCAAGTCGGTTTTGGAGTGAAATTAGGCTTAGGATTTTTTTTTTTCAAACTCCCACAGTTACTTTTATCAGCGAGAGTGATGGTTTTTCGTAATTAAGCATGGCCTAGCGCGTTAAGGCGTGCGCTTCGTAATCTGAGGGTCGCGGGTTCACGCCAAACATGCTCGCCCTTCCAGCCGTGGGGGCGTTATAATGTGACGGTCAATCCCACTTTTCGTTGGTAAAAGAGTAGCCCAAGAGTTGGCATTGGTGGTGATGACTAGCTGTCTTCCCTCTAGTCTTACACTGCTAAATTAGGGACGGCTAGCACAGATAGCCCTTGAATAGCTTTGTGCGAAATTCCAAAACAAACAAACAAACGTAATTAAGCAAAACATCGACAGAACCTAATGGAAACAAGATATCAGAGACTAGCAAGAGACGTTAAGATGGTTAAACGTGTCTTTTAAAGTTGGAGTTTCTGACCTTCAGCGATTATATTCGTATCAGACAGCTTAATATAATCGTAAGGAGGGTCCGTTAATGTACAACATACGGTAAAATTATCCCCCCCTCATTTCAATAGTGTTGCGCTCAAATCTTTTTAAAACAATCACGCATGCGCGATGTACCCAATTTCGTGGCATTGTGTAATAAAATAGCTTTTAAATTCAAAATAAATATGGTATTTATGTACAATAATGTATATTATTGTGTAGCACAGAGGTCAGGTTGCCGTACTAAATAGACAACTTTCAACTCAAAGCAATCTCTGTAGATTCATAGATTACAACACAGAAGAATTGTTTATATAGAATTCCATCACAAACAGCAAAGCTGATACGTCAAGAAAGAATTATTTCTTGTGTCTGTGTTCGGGACTGTTATGTTACCAGTCGTGGCTTTTGCTAATTTATTTATGAGGCAAGTACGGTGCGTAGTCAGTCAAACAATTGCTTAAGGGAAGATAAACCTAAAGTTAAAAAAGCAGGAGAGGTTTTCTTTTGGTCTCGTCTCTGGGTCACAGCAGTAAGTCTACGAACTTTGAAAGCTAAAACACGCGGCTCGATTCCTTGTAATGACAAGATTTCAGATGGTCTATTCTGTGACTTTGAGTTAAACTCTTTTGGCGCTGCGTTTGCTGATGTTGGTATAAATCCGCAATTTTTTATGATTCAGATAGCCCAATAAAAGTTTGAAACGTTGTCAAAAGATGGCGCTAGTTGATTTTTTTGTGTGTGCAAGTAAGAACAAATAAAAAGTTTAACTAGCTATACTTATTACTGAGCTGATGTTTAACTTTCGTCTTAACAGGTAGCTTGGTTACTTTGATCGGAAGTCTTATAATAATAGTAATTACTTTTCAGTCAGTGGCGCCCCTGGTGGCACAGCGGTATATCTCCGGACTCGCACGGCTAGAAATCGGACTTCAGTACCCGTGGTGGGCAGAGCACAAATGGTGCATTGTCTAGCTTTGTGCTTATTTCCAAACAAACAGTATTAATCATAGTATTATATACACTTAATATTTCTTATTACTGTTAATTATGTTACTTTTCTCGTCCGTACTTTGTCAAGTTAAATATTTTGTCAGCCATTCTCTGCGCTTCCGAACGAAAGGATTGTTTCATTGGAAGCTTGATTTTACTTTAATAAGTGGGTTGTGACTGTTGTACACAAAGATTTGTAGGTACGTCACCAAACGGTTTTAGTATCCAATTTACTCTGATCCACGTTCGTTTTCAGAAAGATTCATTTGACGTTAATGTGTTTGGATCGCTTGGTAGACCCACATCCACAGATTTAAGTTTTGTGTTTAAGCGTGACGGGTGGCCCCTTAGAGCTCGGGTGTAATCAATACGAAATTTTCACCATGGTAACAAGATTACGACAGTTGACGGTCGGTTTGTACCGATGAGTTTCCGCATCAGTTTTTCTGAAAGGTTTTTTGTTGTTGTTGTTCAGGTATATTAAGAGACGCCCAGTTTCGGATAGAACACTCAAATAATGAGTTTCTCATGTAATTTATTATGGTTTGTTTGACGAGGTTCGCATTCCATATGGAGGTGAAAACAACTGTAATTTTCTGCCTACGAAATGAAATACATCACGTGGCAACTGTAATAAGTGACTCATCACTCAGTTGTGATGACGATGTAGAACTGTTTGATCTTTAATGTATTCTCATAGAATACTGAAAGTATATAAGTGTGATAAAACAAGAATATATTTACTCCACTGAGGACTGCAGGGTCCAAGGTTCGAGCCGCGATGTACCAATGATCAGTATTATTGGGCGCATTATAACAATGATAGTCAATTAAAAGTAGCTGTGTTGTCCTCTGTCTGGTCAGAAACTTTTAATGTAAACGCTAAAGGTGTGTCTGAAAACGTCAAATGTTCTTAGTGTTACCAAAAATAATAATATAAAGATGGTACGAACATGTATGTAAGTAATACATCTGCTCGTGGAACATGAAGATTTCATTGTGGTCTAACTATTGATTGGTTTATTCGAATGCATCTGCAAAACGACTTAGATAAATATTTTGTTTCGGTTGTTAATATTTTATATTTGGCGGTAAAGTCTGAAGTTAGAAGGCAGGTGTTAGAGGGTATACAGGAGCCAGATTGTCATTCATAGCTGTTCCATACGTTAGAATGTCACTATTTTGATGCTTTTGAACAGATCTGAACACTTTTAAGTCACGACAAACAGTGGCCTTATACCTGTTTTATATTAAGAGCTATAAGCAGTCAGAACGTGATATAATTGTTGTTGTTAAAGAAAATTCAGAACAAACAGTAGAATGTGGAACACAGTTTCTGTGGTATGTATCACCATGCACTGGAGCGACAACATATATAGGAATACAATTTATAATTTTAATGGTGAATTTCTTTTATCCACTAAGGGTTAAGGCAAACAAGAACTACGGTGGTGGTGGATCTAATTTTATAATTTCCCTTAAAATAAGATACTGTATCAAAACGTGTTTTATCCATTGTGGATGAAGACAGTGTCCACAAAGTATTGAAGTATTTCTGAAGCGTGTATTTGTATCAAAGTGGGAATACTTGAAACAGGTCAACGAGAATATTCGGGTTTTAGTGAAGACGGGTAATAATTTGGTGGGCAAAGTACAGTTAGCCCATTTTTAGTTTTGTGCTTAACTTCGAAGAAAACATACACCAGTGATATCTAAATATTTTACAAGTGTAAAAACAGCCAAGTTAGAATACACGTTCAAAGGTTAAAGACACAGTGTAAAAGTGGAAGGGGGGAGAGCATACTCAACTTTTTTGGGGTTTGTTCGTATCCACAATTAAATTTCATCACTAAAAGGTTGTCCCCTTAGAGGTAGAAGGTTTCGTGAAGAAAACTGACGTCTGCTAAACCGTGCTTAAATATGATATAGGACTGTGTTACAATAACTGTTTGTTCTTTTACAGTTAAAGCATATTTTACATATAAATTAATGTGTGTAAGTAGCGTTATTGATTTGTACAGGAACATACAAATGGGATTGGATCGAACCTTTGATTTTCAACTCGGCAGACTAACAATTATCTAATGAAACATTCTTTCTCAAACGGTCCAGAACGGTAAATATTTCTTAAATTTACAGTTTCTTGTAAAACTGAAGTTTTAATTTTCTTCAGTTAAATTCAGAAATTCTTTCATTCTCGTTGTTATCCACCAGGGGCCGACATCATACGGCTCCTGAACCATCTAGGTGTTCAATAACACTATGTAACACAAATTTTGTTCCTGGATAGCAAGTGTTATTTCTTAATTGTTTATATTGTAAAAGTACAGAAAGTGGCCATTATTCCCTTCAAGCTTTGCTTTTGTGACCTGGATAATGAAATTTAGATATTAACCTATTTTCTATGTAAAAACTGGCAAATTTGCACATTTCCATTTACATAAGGTCTGAATAAAACAACATGTGAATCAAGATTTACATGTATTTATACTAAAGCTACACAAAAATGTTTAGAAGTGAGTAGTTTTCGAGATTTGCAACTGTAATGTAAATCACTTTCATGTATCAGCCCCCAAATAAAGTCTCCCATCATGTTTTCGTTATACGCTCCTTGGTAGCAACATTCGAAGTCCAGTATACCTTGGTGGAAACGCTCGCCATGCTTCTCTGAGTATGTTCTCATGTTCTCTTTGAATTTAACAAGATGAGAGTCAAAGATATGGACTTTCAGGGACAACCCGTAGTTCTTTGCCAGAACCTCAGCCAGCAGTTACGCATAATTTTTGGGTTTTTGATTGCCCAAGAAGCCTCAAACCACTGCGACAAAGCTGCCCCAAGCTTTCTTTCCGTCATATTGAGCTTCTTGGATAATTCTGTGCACTCCACGATCTTCTTTATTTGTGGTCCAACGAAGACACCAGCTTTGACCTTTGCCTTGGATAGCTTAGGGAAGAAGCCTTGAAGGTACTTGAAGGCTGTAGACTCCTTATCAAGAGCTGTGACAAATTGTTTCATAAGACCCAGTTTTATGTGCAGTGGTGGGAACAACACCTTCTGGATGTCCACTAGTGGCTCACATTTGACATTGTGCCTTCTCATAGGGAACTCGGTCAGTTGTGGCCAGTGCTTCCTGTTATAGTGCACTGCAGTGTCCCTGCTGTACCCGAAGGCAAAGATTACAGGGAAACTTGGAGACCAATCAGGAGTGCCACCATTTTGAAGTCTCTGATAACCTTCCAGCCATACTCATACTTAAAGGCTTCTAGCAAGGTCTTGACGCTGTTGTGTGCCTCTTTGAGGTGCACCAAATGAGCCACGGGAAGAGAAGGATACCTATTCCAGTTATGGAGCAGATCAGCTTTGAGTGTTGTGGATGAGCTATCAATGAAGATATGCCATTCGTTTGGGTTACAGGCAATCCCAGTTGCCTCACGCAAACTTGATACATTGTGACAGAAGCAGAGCCCCTCTTGACGAGTGAAGAAGTTTGAAAAATGTCAGTGATATTTCCTCTGACTTGTGACTTTCATCTGACGAATCAAACTCCTTGAGCTTGGATGTCAAAAGCTTGGCATTCGACGTTTTCAGACCAAGATCTCTGATCAAGTCATTGATATCTCTTGGGTTGGAGAAGCAAGAGTTTCTTTCACCAGCTGCACTTCAGAAATTGTAATCTGGATCTTCAACGTGTACCTCCTCTTCTACAACATTCTAGAAAGTTCGAGAAAATTCTCTATCAGCTGCTCAGCACTGAATCTACCTGGAATGTTCTGGAAAATGGGTAAATTTGAAAATTTCATTACCCAGGTCACAAAAGTAAAGTTTGAAGAGAAAAATAGGTCTTTCCCATTTACTTTAGGTTTAATTAATTGGGAAATAACACTTTCTGCTCAGGAACAAGAAAAAGTAAAAATGTTGTTACATAGTGTTATAAAATAGGAACAGACATGCTTTGTGGTTGTCGGTATCTTGCATTATGTTACTAAATTGGAACAAAAATTTAAAAATTCTTGTTTTAAAATTTAATATATATATATATATTGTATTAGATCATTGTGATACACAATGTGGAATCTCTAAGGAAAGGCCGTAGATTCGCCCTGTGGATTTCAGAGCTGGTGTACTGGTTCGAGTCTTCACAGCTTCCCCCCATTTAAACTGTGGACGCCTCATTAGAATACAGAACAATCCTTTAGCGCAGTGTTTCTGTAAGTTTTGTCATGCACGCCTCTATTTACTGAATACGATTTCTTGTGTGTCCCCTTACTTTTAGAATGAATGAAAGGAAGTTAAACAACAAAATTAACAATATAAAAACACACATTAAAATGCTATATGAGTTATAAATAATAATTACTTGTTAATTGTATTAATGAAAAGTATATTTATAACGTTTAATCTTGAATTATTTCAAAATTGGCTACACCTTAATCGTTCACTTCCCAAAAAATCATTTCTCACCCCTATTGAGAGCTTGCCCCAAATTGTAAAGAAGCTGCTTTAGAATGAATGGTGTGTTACCTTACGTAAGGCAAGCTTGCCCCAAACTGTAAAGAAGCTTCTTTAGAATGAATGGTGTGTTACCTTACGTAAGGCGATACTGACCAATTGCCTTTTTTTGGTCAGTACAAAAAATTAGGACAGTTCCAGATAGGCTTAGTTTTTCCATAGGTGTAAAACATAATGATTCAAAATGAGCCTTTAAGCTGTTTTCGATGGTTTAAGATATCCGTTGTAATGATTGCTTCACTTAATGCCTACCAGATGGAGCCACTATAAGAAATCCGTGCCAGAATTGGTTGCACTATTATCTGACCGTATAAACTTGTGTAAGTTTTCTACTGACGTTTATAAAGCGAGTATAGCCAACCGAAATATCTACATAATTATTTTGTCGATTATATAGAAAAATGCATAAATTGGAGATATACTAGAGAACGACAGTTAAGTGTGTATAGTTCAAAGGGGGACTTAGCTTTAACACAATGTTATTTTTACATGAAAATGAAGAAAAGACTTTACACCAGTACTCAAAGTGGTATAAAAAAAATCTAACAATCGAACTCTATTCATTTGATTTTTGCTACTCGCCGCACTATTAACCTTTTAATCTCTCATCCTTGTTGTCACTCATTTAAATCGGTCACTTGGATACCAAACGTTAATACATAATGGTGAATCCCACTATTCGTTGGTAAAAGAGTAGTCCAAGAGTTGGCGGTGGGTGTTGATGACTAGCTGCCTTCCCTCTAGTCTTACACTGCTAAATTAGGGACGGCTAGCGCAGATAGCCCTCGTGTCACTTTGCATGAATTTCAAAACAAACATACATACGTATATATACACGTTCATTTTGTACGAAACGTATTATAATTTCATTATCGTAAGAATAAACACATGTTTATAGATGTTTATTTTTACTGTTTACATTCTGCAGTTTTTAAAAGTAATGAAACATTTCACGATAAGAGTTATTTGTAACTTTTAACAATTGAATCAAGTGTTGTTTGTCTTTCGTTAAGCAGCGACTTTATAATTAGTAAACATCTGAATCTAGTGCCGTACACAAAATGTATTAACAGACGCTTTGTAAATAATCTCGTTGAAAACACCATTATATTTATAGATGCAGCGAATCTACACCTTGTAAGTCATGGATTGAATGTCGAAGTTATAGACAGTTTGTTAAAGTTGTCAAACGCTTAGGTATCAAATATGAAATCACCGAAGATGAGTAGATACAATGTTTAGGCACTGAGCAGTCAATGTTAACAGTGTTGGTAACACTTTGTCGGGTCTTTAGATTTGTTATAAGCGTGCTTTAGGTTTTGTGAGAATACTTTAGTTACAGCTAACAGGAGAAGCAAACAATAAATAACTTTTAATTAGAAAATGCTATTTACAAAACACTTCCGACTTCCATACAAGGATGCTTACTTCCTGTTGAATCTAATCTGTAAACAAGCTGTGATAAAACATCACGGAGTGCAGTAGCTTGGAAACAACGTCATCATGTTTGTTTGTTTCTGGCTGATGACAACTCTTCGTCTGACCAGGCATGGTCAGGTGGGTAGAGTGCTTGACTCGTAATCTTCACACCAAACCTGCTTTTCCTTTCAGTCATGGGGCGTTATAACGTTCCGGACAATTCCACCATTCGTTGGCTAAAGAGTTGGCGGTCGATTATCTTAAAATTACGGATGGCTAACGTAGATAGCCCTCTTGTATCTGCGCGAAATTAAAAACAAACAAATGGTCAGAGAGTACAGAAACAATGCCGACTTCTTTTGGACTGACCATCTATTGGTCAAAGGGGTGTATAATCTCATAGAAATAACGCGTCTTTGATATTCGAAATTTAACTCTTGATGCGAGACTGTCACCAGTCCGAAACAGGTGTAACCCATTAGTCCTGGCTTTCACTTAAGTAGGTTTTTATATTGTTTGTAACTGTTAGCTTTATCTACTCATTGACGTTATGGTGCTGGTAAAGAAGTCGCCCTTGTACCTTGGTGGTTTCCAGATTTATTTTGTGAAGCCTACTCGTATGAGAATAGTTCAATATCCCGTTATTCGCTGAATTCTAAGCAGTTTTACAAACGAACCAGATAAAGTTAACGCGAGGGTAACAGCGTGCATCTATCAAACGAGCTATGTGTCACCGTGTCTTACGTTATTATTCAAAACTATTTAGCGTTGATTCAACACTTGTGGACTTCCATGTTGCTGATGTATACGATGTGGAATATAATGGTATCATTCTCTCTCTCCACCATTGTTTGGTTACCACAGCAGCGCCTCCGTTTCCATGGAGACGTGACGCATCTTTTATCCATGCTCTCGTGTGTGTGTGTGTTGACTGCAGTAAATGCTTGTACCGGGAGAAAATCGTGACAAGTAACTATAGTCAGCGGGAAATCGTATCAGTTAAGCCTGCGAGTCCAAGTTGTAAAACAGGAAAATATTTTTCTGGAGTGTGCAAGTCAGTTGGTGTGTGGGTGCACCGGCATTCAATTTCCAGGTGAGTTTCATTTCCTCAGTGCCGTATGAGGTAAAGTGCGCGCGCGTGTGCCAACATTTGATCGAGGCCCGAATTTACCCTTCGTGTAATCAAGTTAGGCCTACAAAACAGGACCTAAAGTGCATGTACAACGGTTTCAAGGTGTTGTTTGGTGTATACGTGATAAAACGATATTAAAATACGAAGAAAGTTCATGAAAAAAACCGTGTGTAAACACACAGCTTACAAACAACTAGTGTTTTTGTAAACAATCTTAGGGTTAGTTGTTGTTTAATAAGAATTATTTTTTTTAGGTTTACTGTTAAGAGCAACTTGTAGTGAATCGTAAATATAAATATTAAACATTGTTTCTCGTAGAGAAGGTCCCTTATTCTCCCCTCAAAAATAAATAATTCGCTCTTCAGGGTCGTCGGCAAGTTATAAGTGTGACTGTCAATTCCCTTTAAAGTAGCAGTAGAGTGGCCGGTGGGTGCTACTGTTTTATCTGTGGGCTCGGAATAACAGACGACTTGAGCAGGGGAGCTTTTTATGAGTGTGGATAAATATCCGAAACTACCTGTTTGTAATATAAGTAAAGGTAAACTAGATTTTCTAATATGTAACTTTTGTCACTTTAATTCTTAACCTATTAAACTATAATATTAAAAATAAAGGTTTTTATCTCTTACTATTTCAGTCAGTGTGGAAAAATATGTTGTAGTGACATCAGTGTATGCACTGTTAGTGTTACTTTCGTATAGTTGTTTGTAATTACGGTTTGATTTATGGTCGCTGAATTTGTGTTGGTCTCACAAAACTTTATTCACGTCGTCAGTTCTTATGTTTGGCTTTTTGGCCTAGTTTCACTGTAACCATGGCAATATAAATTATCCCTTACAGCATTACATATCAGTATTTCAGTAAACAAAATGTTGAATCATAAAGCACGTGGCCAGGACCTTGTCTTAGTTACCAGGTGTTTCGTCAGTCGAAACTGTTTAACAGTAGTTTTTATTTTATCATAGTAATATACCCTGAGAAAAGACACATCTGGTAATTTTTGTATGTACCAAGAATGTCTCTTTTGGAGTTAGAAGTTGAGACAGTCGGACAACGATGTTTGCGTAAAAAAGGTGCAGATATTTGCAGGAACGACTTGCCACAATTCTAAAGTCGTCGTTAAACGAATTGTGATAACGACTCGCAGTTACGGCTAGTCGTTTAAGTTCGTGACGTGCTAATTTGGCACTTTTCCAAGTTGTCTTTTTCACTGAGTGTAAAAAGTCACAGGTGGGCTGAAACTTGATTCGGTGGCTGCGAATTTCGACGGTAATTTTGAATGTGTTTTCGATCTTTTACTGGTACTGTTAGACTTTGTTTTGAATAATAATTATTCGCCACTGTTATACGAAATTCGCTCTTTGTTTAATTCAACAGCATCACTATCAATAAAATTATGTCAAGCCAATCACAGAGGAAAATGTGAATAATCGCCTTAAACGACTTGAGCGCCCTCTGAATTTCTTATTTTTGCCTCGTGATACTTTGCGGAAAGTTATAACCCTGAAATAATTTTGTTGTTTTTTCCTTTGCTTGATCTTAAACTAATCGAATGATTCAAGAAGTTTGTTCTCTGGTATCTTATTTAACATGGACATTATTTCGCATAATAACCAGTTGAATTTATATTGTATAGACTTACAATGCTAAAATTCGGGGGTCGATTGCCCTTGGTGGACAGGTAGCTTATTATGTTTTGCTTTTGTTTTTTAACAAACATAAGTTTTTGACAAACAGTGAATGTTACTGTTATGCACCCGCTAGTACAGCGGTATGTCTACGGATTTACAAGCTAAAATCAGGGATTCGAGTCCTCTCGGTGGGTTCAGCAGATAGCACGATGTGGCTTTCCAATAAGAAAACACACGTTGGCACGATGTGTTGCCTGTTGATGGGTCAGGTATAGTCAAACTGTTGGCATGCTGGTACGATGTGTTGCTTGTTGATGGGTCAGGTTTAGTCAAACTGTTGGCATGCTGATACGATGTGTCGCCTGTTGATGGGTCAGGTTTAGTCAAACTGTTGGCATGCTGATACGATGTGTTGCCTGTTGATGGGTCAGGTTTAGTCAAACTGTTGGCATGCTGATACGATGTGTTGCCTGTTGATGGGTCAGGTTTAGTCAAACTGTTGGCATGCTGATACGATGTGTTGCCTGTTGATGGGTCAGGTTTAGTCAAACTGTTGGCATACTGATACGATGTGTTGCCTGTTGATGGGTCAGGTTTAGTCAAACTGTTGGCATGCTGGTCTGTAATTTCGTGGTTTCCGCGCCTCACATCCGAAATCAATATGACGTTATATGAGTCATGGCCAAATCTCTTTATGTTTGTTTTTGTTGCTGTTTTTTTTTTAATTTCGCACAAAGATACACGAGGGCTATCTGGGCTAACCGTCACTAATTTAGCAGTTGCAAAAACCCCGACAGATAGGTACTGTTAGGTTAGGAGTGTGGAATTCACACTGTCCGACAACCTGGCAAAACTATTCAGTGTTATGTATCTCAGACGGCTGGTACGGGTATTAACACGCAGAGAAGAACGTTTCGACCTTCTTAGGTCATCTTCAGGTTAACAGACTGACAGCTTTTAGAGGACCACATGACATAAAAAACGAAAAGTTGTGTTATATTTGCACTAATAAAACATTGAGTTTAGTTCACGACTGTAATTATTGGTAAAATCATGGTTTACTTAACAGTTCGTATATTCTCTGTTGTGCGATGTAAATTCCCAATTAAATATTAAAAATCGTGAAACATATCGGGGGATAAGCACGAGGTGTTTAGGTTCAAAACTGAGTTAAAATGGAGTTGTTTAGATGGTATTCTGTGTTTACAACCACAATCCTGAAATCTATGTTCTATTATTTATAGATTTTGTGAGAAGGGGGGAGGGCAAGCACAAATTTCAAGTTTCTTCCCTGTATCAAATATGTTTTACAACTTCAAATTCTTGTTGGATGATTGAATATGTTAGACTGCACGTACAGTGGACTTCTTCGTAAGGTCACGTGCTTGGTGTAAATGTGAAGCTTATTCACAAGTTATAAATATACACGTCATAAAAGAAATACATGCATGTGTATGTTTGTATGTGTGTGTTTAAATACAAATTTGTATATATATAATCAGAAACACCTTAGGCGTGAAAAAAGGTGCGACTTTTATAAAAGGATTGGGTGTGAAAGTTTAAGGAACGAAATCAAAACTGGTGGCTGCACTTGGGTGTGAAAGTTGACAGGTAAAACTAAATGCACTGCCTGGCTAATTACTTCAAAGTCATGTTAGAACTGCCTTAGTGCGTCCTTCATTTCTATGACTACAATGTTGCTACAAGAAGCGAGTGGTGATAGAACTGCTTTAGAGCGTCCTTCGTTTCTATGACTACAATGTTGCTGCAAGAAGCGAGTGGTGATAGAACTGCTCTAGAGCGTCCTTCGTTTCTATGACTACAATGTTGCTATCAGAAGCGAGTGGTGATAGAACCGCTTTAGAGCGTCCTTCGTTTCTATGACTACAATGTTGCTGTGAGACGTGAGTGGTGATAGAACCGCTTTAGAGCGTCCTTCGTTTCTATGACTACAATGTTGCTATGAGACGTGAGTGGTGATAGAACCGCTTTAGAGCGTCCTTCGTTTCTATGACTATAATGTTGCTATGAGACGTGAGTGGTGATAGAACTGCTTTATAGCGTCCTTCGTTTCTATGACTACAATGTTGCTATCAGAAGCGAGTGGTGATAGAACCGCTTTAGAGCGTCCTTCGTTTCTATGACTACAATGTTGCTGTGAGACGTGAGTGGTGATAGAACCGCTTTAGAGCGTCCTTCGTTTCTATGACTACAATGTTGCTATGAGACGTGAGTGGTGATAGAACCGCTTTAGAGCGTCCTTCGTTTCTATGACTATAATGTTGCTATGAGACGTGAGTGGTGATAGAACTGCTTTATAGCGTCCTTCGTTTCTATGACTACAATGTTGCTACAAGAAAGCGAGTGGTGATAGAACTGCTTTAGAGCGTCCTTCGTTTCTATGACTACAATGTTGCTATGAGACGTGAGTGGTGATAGAACCGCTTTAGAGCGTCCTTCGTTTCTATGACTACAATGTTGCTGTGAGACGTGAGTGGTGATAGAACCGCTTTAGAGCGTCCTTCGTTTCTATGACTACAATGTTGCTATGAGACGTGAGTGGTGATAGAACCGCTTTAGAGCGTCCTTCGTTTCTATGACTATAATGTTGCTATGAGACGTGAGTGGTGATAGAACTGCTTTATAGCGTCCTTCGTTTCTATGACTACAATGTTGCTACAAGAAAGCGAGTGGTGATAGAACTGCTTTAGAGCGTCCTTCGTTTCTATGACTACAATGTTGCTATGAGACGTGAGTGGTGATAGAACTGCTTTAGAGCGTCCTTCGTTTCTATGACTACAATGTTGCTACAAGAAGTGAGTGGTGATAGAACTGCTTTATAGCGTCCTTCGTCTCTATGACTACAATGTTGCTACAAGAAGCGAGTGATGTTAGAACTGCTTTAGAGCGTCCTTCGTTTCTATGACTACAATGTTGCTTCAAGAAGCGAGTGATGATAGAACCGCTTTAGAGCGTCCTTCGTTTCTATAACTACAATGTTGCTACAAGAAGCGAGTGGTGATAGAACTGTTTTAGAGCGTCTTTCATTTCTATTACTACAATGTTGCTACAAGAAGCGTGTGGTGATAGAACTACTTTAGAGCGTCCTTCGTTTCTATAACTACAATCTTGCTTCAAGAAGCGAGTGATGATAGAACTGCTTTAGAGCGTCCTTTGTTTCTATGACTACAATGTTGCTAGGAGACGTGAGTGGTGATAGAACTACTTTAGAGCGTCCTTTGTTTCTATGACT
This sequence comes from Carcinoscorpius rotundicauda, assembly GCA_011833715.1. Classification (NCBI taxonomy): domain Eukaryota; kingdom Metazoa; phylum Arthropoda; class Merostomata; order Xiphosura; family Limulidae; genus Carcinoscorpius; species Carcinoscorpius rotundicauda. The sequence goes on along the minus strand of CM022396.1, from coordinate 98,361,341 downwards.
ACAATGTTGCTACAAGAAGCGTGTGGTGATAGAACTACTTTAGAGCATCCTTCGTTTCTATAACTACAATCTTGCTTCAAGAAGCGAGTGATGATAGAACTGCTTTAGAGCGTCCTTTGTTTCTATAACTACAATCTTGCTTCAAGAAGCGAGTGATGATAGAACTGCTTTAGAGCGTCCTTTGTTTCTATAACTACAATCTTGCTTCAAGAAGCGAGTGATGATAGAACTGCTTTAGAGCGTCCTTTGTTTCTATGACTACAATGTTGCTACAAGAAGCGTGTGGTGATAGAACTACTTTAGAGCGTCCTTCGTTTCTATAACTACAATCTTGCTTCAAGAAGCGAGTGATGATAGAACTGCTTTAGAGCGTCCTTCTTTTCTATGACTACAATGTTGCTAGGAGACGTGAGTGGTGATAGAACCGCTTTAGAGCGTCCTTCGTTTCTATGTCTACAATGTTGCTATGAGACGTGAGTGGTGATAGAACCGCTTTAGAGCGTCCTTCGTTTCTATGACTACAATGTTGCTACAAGAAGCGAGTGGTGATAGAACTGCTCTAGAGCGTCCTTCGTTTCTATGACTACAATGTTGCTATGAGACGTGAGTGGTGATAGAACTGCTTTAGAGCGTCCTTCGTTTCTATTACTACAGTGTTGCTACAAGAAGCGAGTGATGATAGAACTGCTTTAGAGCGTCCTTCGTTTCTATAACTACAATCTTGCTTCAAGGAGCGAGTGATGATAGAACTGCTTTAGAGCGTCCTTCGTTTCTATGACTACAACGTTGCTACAAGAAGCGAGTGGTGATAGTACTGCCTCAGAACGTCCTTCGTTTTTGTTATTACGTTGTTGCTATGGGAACTGAGTGGTGTCAAGACCTTGTTGGGATAACTGAATGTGTAAACGTTATTGACTTGAAGGCGAAACGGAGAATGACATTTTGAGTAACTTATTAAGTTATTATTAACAAATTAAACAAACTTCACATTATTAACTAATTTAGTTACAAGAATCAAAACAGGTAAATAAGAGTGCAAATTTCAATAAACGTACTGTAATTGTGTTACTTACGTTGACCGGTGAGACCGTTAAATGACGTACTGACTTGCTAGGCCTAACCAATCTCTGAACACGTGCATTGGTTGTATAACAAAGAAGCACCACCAGTTGAATGTAATACCACCAACAACACTTTCACCTGCCGTTTCTTCTAGTGTATTTTTTTAAAGTTTAGTATTAATGAAACATCGAAGATTGATTTAATATGTAAATTTCTATCGAAAGGCTCGTAACAGTGATGTAATCGAGGTTTGTATGCGTACTTTTAGATTTATCTCCATTAATGAGTGTCTATTCTCCCATGCAGTTACGAGCTGGAATGCTCTAGTGCCTAACAGTTGTGGGGACGTCATGATGTCTTGTTCAGCCTAAGAGTTGGTGGTGGGTGGTGTTGACAAGTTATTCCTAGATTAGCTTTGTGCGAAAGTAAACTAAACAAAAAAAAATTCAACAGATATGGAGACCATGTACAAACGTATAGTACCCGTGACAATTAAAGTTTCAAACGAAAGTTTTATTTTAAAACACATGCACTCGTAGTATTTCTGTTCGTTGTGTACAAAAATATAGTTGAATTTTGGTTTATCAGAAATGATAAAATGGTATTCTGTGTCATTGTAGCGCCATCTGATTTTTTTTTTCGGAAACATAGCTGTGTAATTCGTATACTTTTATCCGTCTGTAAAGTTACAAAGACTACTAAACCTAATAAATGTACCAAACGATCCAACTCACTAAAATTTAAATATATCGCAAATAAAAACAACAATTATTGTGATTCTAGTACTTGGAATGAGCTGTCAAGATCGACACATTTATTAGTTTAATGGAGGAAAAATTAAAAAAAAAAAGATTCCAGCTTTAAGTATCTATAACCGTGTTATTACTTGAAGTCATTATTTTGTGTTTAGCCTCATAATTTATACCTCTGGGAGAGTAGAAATAGCTCCACGGTACTTAACTAGAGGTAAATGATTATACTATTCGAATAGCATGCAAAGAAATGTACAATATATTTTGTTCTCACGACAGCTATGCGGACAGAAGTGAATTGTCACATTAACGTCTTTTGTGCATCGCTGATATTGACGCTGAGAAGCTTTTATCTCAAAAGCGATGCTCAGTAAACACAAATTAGCTACTGGACGCGTTATGGTAACATTTTGTGCTGTGCGATGCGTTAGAGCACGCGGCTTGCTAAACTCCCGCGTTCCTATGACGTGTGCGCACAAGCGAGTGCTATAGAAGCACGCTGTGAGCAGGTGTAGTGCAATTGTTGTTGTCACTGTTTACCGAATAGTTTAATTTTTTGAACTTGTTAGTGGCGAACCTTAGCGTTTTTACATTTCAGAAAGCAGCTTGTCATAATTTAACATTATATTCATGTATTTACCCTTCGTCCCCTTTGTACTATATCTTTTATCCTATTTACCACTTATCTTTTACCCTAGGTTAATTATTACTGTTATAATTTTTTAAAAGCTCAAGTTATGGGCTGAGTCTGTTATAGTAGTTAGCTATACGGATTGCGAATCGAGTGGTCTGTGGTTCGAGAGAAGAGGGCGCTAAACGTTCCTCGCAGATTCAACTGTGAGTGCATTGCCAAACTTTGAAATGCAATGCAACATTCACTCGTATTATATGGCTCTATTGTCCTCACGAAACGTTCATCTCGGCGTGTACTGCTAGTTGGATGTTTTATCTCTAGTTAGTAACTCCACTGCTATACCAGAATCTTAAAGTTCTGAACTGTTTCAAATATAAAATTAGAAATGATTGCCCCAGAACTCACGTGGTAAAGTTATTGGTGCCGTATTTTACGTCTTCTAAGACACTTCATCGCAGAAGACAGACCCCGAATATTTCGTCTTGTAAGACACACCCCATATTTTACGCCTTGTAAGACACTGCAGCGCAGAAGACACACCCCGTATTTTACGCCTTGTAAGACACTGCATAGAAGAAGACACACCCCGTATTTTACGCCTTGTAAGACACTGCATAGAAGAAGACACACCCCGTATTTTACGCCTTGTAAGACACTGCATAGAAGAAGACACACCCCGTATTTTACGCCTTGTAAGACACTGCATAGAAGAAGACACACCCCGTATTTTACGCCTTGTAAGACACTACATCGCAGAAGACACCCCGTATTTTACGCCTTGTAAGACACTGCATAGCAGAAGACACACCCCGTATTTTACGCCTTGTAAGACACTACATCGCAGAAGACACCCCGTATTTTACGCCTTGTAAGACACTGCATCGCAGAAGACACCCCCGTATTTTACGCCTTGTAAGACACTGCATCGCAGAAGACACCCCCCGTATTTTACGCCTTGTAAGACACTGCATCGCAGAAGACACCCCGTATTTTACGCCTTGTAAGACACTACAATGCAGAAGACACACCCCGTATTTTACGTCTTGTAAGACACTACATCGCAGAAGACGCACCCCGTATTTTATGCCTTGTAAGACAACTACATCGTAGAAGACGAACCCTTATCTTGGAAAGACAATTCTAAGAAAAAATATTTTGACTTACCAACCAACACCTTGATACAACCTTGACTTTTTTTCAACCTATTGAGTAAATACAGTCAAATACATCGTATTCTTTAGAGAATATCGACAGTATTAGTTAAATGTTTTATGCTATTGAAAATAATTGTAATCAGTAAGTAATGATATTACGGTCTGTATGAGAGGCTGTTTTGAGTAGACCATAAACTACCCTTGTGTCTTAACCCATCACTTTTGACTTGGAAGACGCACAGGGATTTTTCAAGGGATTTTTTTAAAGAAAAAGTACGTCGTACAAGGCGTAAAATACGGTAGTTTGGAAGAAAACGTACATGTTTTGTTAGGGTACGTCCCTTTTGTACTCACTGTATGTATGTATTTCAGTTATTTAACGCTACAAAAGTCTGATATGTCTCTGTCTTTCCTATAAAGCTATATCTTTATGCAGTTTACACTCCAGCAGCTGTCAGCGGAGCTGTCCATGAAAAAACTCGATGTATGTATTCTCCATTTCTATTTTTAAGCATCGATTTTGAGAAACTTTTAACCACATTTCATCCAATTTGTGACGTCGTATTATTATACATTCTTCGTTGGTTTCAGTCGCAACTTTTCAGACTATTTTGTTATCAGGTTTAGTTCGTAATTTAAGAGAAACTTTTCCTCACTATAGCTATAGAAACGTTTGCCTCCCAAGTGTACAGACCGTGAATCTACAAGAAACGTTTTCCCGTTTCGATGTGTCGGTATTTGAGTATAGTTGTTAAATACTCAGGGTGTTTGTCATCATTTGATTAACAACGTTTTCCCACCACCGTTGTTTGTCATTACTTGATTAACAACGTTTTCCCACCACAGTTGTTTGTCGTCACTTGATTAACAACGTTTTCCCGCCATCGTTGTTTGTCGTCACTTGATTAACAACGTTTTCCCGCCATCGTTGTTTGTCGTCACTTGATTAACAACGTTTTCCCGTCACTGTTGTTTGTCGTCACTTGATTAACAACGTTTTCCCGTCACCGTTGTTTGTCATCATTTGATTAACAACGTTTTCCCGTCACCGTTGTTTGTCATTACTTGATTAACAACGTTTTCCCACCACAGTTGTTTGTCGTCACTTGATTAACAACGTTTCCCGCCATCGTTGTTTGTCGTCACTTGATTAACAACGTTTTCCCGCCATCGTTGTTTGTCGTCACTTGATTAACAACGTTTTCCCGTCACCGTTGTTTGTCATTACTTGATTAACAACGTTTTCCCTTCACCGTTGTTTGTCATCATTTGATTAACAACGTTTTCCCACCACCGTTGTTTGTCATTACTTGATTAACAACGTTTTCCCACCACAGTTGTTTGTCGTCACTTGATTAACAACGTTTTCCCGCCATCGTTGTTTGTCGTCACTTGATTAACAACGTTTTCCCGCCATCGTTGTTTGTCGTCACTTGATTAACAACGTTTTCCCGTCACCGTTGTTGGTCATTACTTGATTAACAACGTTTTCCCACCACTGTTGTTTGTCGTCACTTGATTAACAACGTTTTCCCATCACCGTTGTTGGTCATTACTTGATTAACAACGTTTTCCCACCACAGTTGTTTGTCGTCACTTGATTAACAACGTTTTCCCGCCATCGTTGTTTGTCGTCACTTGATTAACAACGTTTTCCCGCCATCGTTGTTTGTCGTCACTTGATTAACAACGTTTTCCCGTCACTGTTGTTTGTCGTCACTTGATTAACAACGTTTTCCCGTCACCGTTGTTTGTCATCATTTGATTAACAACGTTTTCCCGTCACCGTTGTTTGTCATTACTTGATTAACAACGTTTTCCCACCACAGTTGTTTGTCGTCACTTGATTAACAACGTTTTCCCGCCATCGTTGTTTGTCGTCACTTGATTAACAACGTTTTCCCGCCATCGTTGTTTGTCGTCACTTGATTAACAACGTTTTCCCGTCACCGTTGTTTGTCATTACTTGATTAACAACGTTTTCCCTTCACCGTTGTTTGTCATCATTTGATTAACAACGTTTTCCCACCACCGTTGTTTGTCATTACTTGATTAACAACGTTTTCCCACCACAGTTGTTTGTCGTCACTTGATTAACAACGTTTTCCCGCCATCGTTGTTTGTCGTCACTTGATTAACAACGTTTTCCCGCCATCGTTGTTTGTCGTCACTTGATTAACAACGTTTTCCCGTCACCGTTGTTGGTCATTACTTGATTAACAACGTTTTCCCACCACTGTTGTTTGTCGTCACTTGATTAACAACGTTTTCCCATCACCGTTGTTGGTCATTACTTGATTAACAACGTTTTCCCATCACCGTTGTTGGTCATTACTTGATTAACAACGTTTTCCCACCACTGTTGTTTGTCGTCACTTGATTAACAACGTTTTCCCACCACTGTTGTTTGTCGTCACTTGATTAACAACGTTTTCCCATCACCGTTGTTGGTCATCACTTGATTAACAACGTTTTCCCACCACTGTTGTTTGTCGTCACTTGATTAACAACGTTTTCCCGTCACCGTTGTTTGTCGTCACTTGATTAACAACGTTTTCCCGTCACCGTTGTTTGTCGTCACTTGATTAACAACGTTTTCCCGCCAGCGTTGTTTGTCGTCACTTGATTAACAACGTTTTCCCGTCACCGTTGTTTGTCATCATTTGATTAACAACGTTTTCCCGTCACCGTTGTTTGTCGTCACTTGATTAACAACGTTTTCTCGTCACCGTTGTTTGTCATCATTTGATTAACAACGTTTTCCCACCACCGTTGTTGGTCATTACTTGATTAACAACGTTTTCCCACCACTGTTGTTTGTCGTCACTTGATTAACAACGTTTTCCCGTCACCGTTGTTTGTCATTACTTGATTAACAACGTTTTCCCGTCACCGTTGTTGGTCATTACTTGATTAACAACGTTTTCCCACCACTGTTGTTTGTCGTCACTTGATTAACAACGTTTTCCCGTCACCGTTGTTTGTCGTCACTTGATTAACAACGTTTTCCCGTCACCGTTGTTTGTCATTACTCGTTTTCTCACTCATTATAACTTATCAGTTCTTGTACTTATAACTTATGTTCGTTATCTGTTCAGATGTTACACGTGTTCTAAAGTCAGTGTATACGTCTTTCTGGAGACGTTTTGTCGTACTGTTACGACAATAACAAAACAATAGTTTTAAGTGTTTATGTAAAGGCAATATTAGCTAATACAATAATAATAAGTTCAGGAAACTAATGAGTTATAAGCACGAGCTGTTTAAATTAAAAAACAAGACATATCTACGTTCTATTACTGATAAAAAACAAACACAGCCTTTGTGGTATTGGTAAACACCCAATTACTGAGTTAATGAAGAAAACTATGCTGTTAATATGCGTGAAAAACATACCAAACACATTTTGTGACGTAAATTACTTTTGCAGACAGTTCTTTAGCTTATCTTCACTGTTAGACGATGTTTTCTTAGAATCGGGCATTCGGTTTGGTTTACGAAATGAATAATAAAAGTTTTTATTCTGTAAAAACAAAGAGAAATAAAATGTGTGGACCCCAAATACTGTTTTACTGAATTTGTAAAACAGCTGTTATTTGATCGATGTGTTGTTGTCCATTCAATGATACGTTCGCATCGTTGTAAGTATATTTACAGATGACATCTATTGTTACATACCGACACTGACGTAAATACCCGCACAAGACGTTGCTATAGATATCTGTATATGACGTCAGTAATTTGGCGCTCAACTTCGCGTGGACGAGAGTTTAAAAGAGAGATAATGGTACGAGTTTGTTTTTTACACGACTTTTAGTGTTTTCTATAGTGTTAGTGGCAATAAAATCGCAGACTTAATATAATCTATCGTGCGTTTATTTCGATTCGAAAATTTCCACACAAAACAGACCCAATTATTTTATCGGTTGCCACCATTTTAAACCTTAAGTGAGCAGTTTCGATATTCATTTGTCTTTATTAATGCATTTTATGAAAGATAATTATTTATTTAAAAATTCTGTAACTGAAAAACAAAACACATCAGTCAACGAATAAATAGTGTTAGGTTAAAACTTTTCAAATAGTTCATTTTATATCCTTTTACTACTTGTATTTTCAGTTTGATTTGTTTTTTGTTGCTATTTTCTTTCGACAAGATTCGATATTCTGTACATAATAGATGGTTTCCTTTTCACTTTGAAGCCCCTCAGTGGCTCAGCGGTATGTCTGCGGACTTACACGCTACAATCCGGGTTTCGATACCCGTGGTGGGCAGAGCACAGATAGCTCATTGTGTAGCTTTGTGCTTAATTCAAAAACAACTTCACTTTGAAAGGTTGGTTTACTGCATACAACCAAAATATTCGTAATGTGCACGCGAAATAATGCGTTCGAAATCTGATTTAATGCTCTTCCAATTCACAAAATCCTGGGTTTAGGTGTGCGACTCGTAATCTGAGGATCGCGGGTTTGAATACCAGTCGCACCAAACATGTTCGTCCTTTCAGCCGTGGGAGGCATTATAATGTGACGGTCAATCCCACTATTCGTTGGTAAAAGAGTAGGTGATAATGACTAGCTGCTTTCTCTCTTGTCTTACACTACTAAATTGTGGACGACTAATGCAGATAGCCCTTGAGTAGCTTTACACAAAATTCAAAAACAAACAAACAAAATCCTCATAGAGAGTGTTATTGGTTTGGTCTATGTGAGATTACTGTAGCCGGATATTAAAATAGATTCATTGTGTAGCGTTCAGTACATTTAGAGCTTGTCTGTGGTATTTTTTTTCATTTATTTAATTGGTTTCACTTCATATTTCAATACCTGTTTATGAATCTTAATATAGGTTGTTTAGTTTTATTACAGTAGGAAGAAGAACAGTAAATAAAATAATGGATATCTGGTACCTCTCAACTGAGAAATAACATTAGAAATGCGTAATGTATATTTTATTTACACGCATGCTGGCTTCTGTTTTATAATTGTATTAACACTTTCTCAAAACTAAAGGAGTAGAAATGCCAGCATATTGTCTTTAAGTTATAATGGTTAATAATGAAAGAAAATTATTTTCCATGACTAACTAGGCTTAGGAATATTTTAATTGGATGTGTACTGTATAACATTAAAGTTTCCCGCCGTATAAAATAATGAATAAAACAGTGTGAAAATAAAACCCTTCGATTTACATTACAACACTACCTTCCAATTAACTTCCCTTTCAAGTTGGATTTATTATTATTAGTGGATATATATATAATGATAGTGGACTTACTGAGGACTAAGAGACAATAACGGAAAATTAAACAAGCCTTCTCATGTACACAAAGGAAAGATGTGTCAATCAATATTATTTTTTCTTCTGAAACAATAACAACAAAACAGTGGCTATTTAACTAAATACTGGCCATTTTCTGATGGACATGATGGCGTGAAAGACGTAACGCAACTGCGCAACGCCAGAGAAAGCCGTTTAGGTTCAAATATTTTTTTTGTTTTCTTTATGTTATTATATAACTGTTACTGGCGCATTATAATTATCAACTTAAATATTCGCCTTAAGTTAATGTAATTTCAATTACAATGCCACAAAGCTGTCTTTGCGTGGGAATAAGGTTGGCAACTGTTACCCAAGACTGATTCTCGTGCACGTTTCCATAGAAACAGAAATGCCAATATGTAATGGTTGTAGTACGAAGCTGCAGGGAAGGCTAGTAAGCACTTTTACAGGAATATATGTGTGTTTATATACGTTGATGTTTTACCAGAAAGTATTTGGTTCTTTCATCTTTGCAAATAAAGGTTAACAGATGCTAAACGTACCAATTTACATTTACTTAAAAATTGATACACACAGTCGTGTCTCACTTTAATGTGCATCCTTACTTTGTCTTTTGTGTTGCCATGGCAACGTCATATGTACAAACTGCTTCTTGAAGAACGATAGTTGAAAACATTGGAGATCGAAGCGAGCCAGCTTGTGCAGTGTAGCACGTGCTATGTTCACGTTATATCGTCAGCAATATTTAGAAACGTCTATAAGAAGGTTTTGATTCAACAGAAAAACATTTTTGCAGGATTGAACATTTATTTATAGCTACGTTGTACCTCTGGACAAAAAACGCAGGGAAGTTATGTTGTCTTTAGTAATTGGTTTGTAGTAAATTTAAAGCTTACGAAGAGAAAGATTTCCCGCATATTTTATGATCCATGTAGTTAATCACGACTTAGGATACGTTTGTGTAATTTCAAGTGTTTTTTGTTTTTTTTATAATGGATCTGTAGAGTTCTTGCCGCGACAAGAAAATACGCCTTAAAAGTACGCGTGAAGTAATGATACGGGTATCATAAAGATGTAGAAAGGTAATTAAATTAAATTAAAAGCTTTTGAATACGCAAGTCACGTGGTAATCACAGCTAATGTGAAGTTACGGCGGAATGACGTATCGAAACTACATTGTTGTTATCGTTTCGTATTTGGCAAAATATTCATACACTCATTACGATGTGGTTAGATAAGGTACTTAATATTTCTAACATGGGAATATGCAGAAAGAAACGTGAAACAAGCACTAAGATCAGTGACAAAGCTGTTCACTTGCGCCAGGAAATGGTAAAGAACATAATACAAAAAGGCGATCCAGTCGCGTGTAGGCAAGTTGCTTCTAGGATATATCCGTTCAAACCGTCGTTTACCTGAAGGAGCTGGGGAAAAAACCCCGGATATTTATGCGTTTCTGTCTGAATCTATGGATTTCTGTAGGATCAGACTAGCGAAACGGATGTTGAGAAGTCATGTCCTCACACTCTAGGTGGGGTATGGAAGCTCTCCGTAGTGGTATACGTCGAATGTGACATCCTCACGACGGTAGCTACGAGGCTACTGACAATATGTAGTTCACAACTGGACTTGGCGACATGGACTGTAACGACTTGCGAGACTCCAAAATCGTTTTAATATAACGAATCTGACTTATGTGTGGCCTGGCATGGCCAAGCGCGTAAGGCGTGCGACTCGTAATCCGAGGGTCGCGCTAAACATGCTCGCCCTCCCAGCCGTGGGGGCGTATAATGTGACGGTCAATCCCACTATTCGTTGGTAAAAAATTAGCCCAAGAGTAGGCGGTGGGTGGTGATGACTAGCTGCCTTCCCTCTAGTCTTACACTGCAAAATTAGGGACGGCTAGCACAGATAGCCCTCGAGTAGCTTTGTGCGAAATTCCAAAACAAAACAAACAGATTTCTGTATCCAAAGCACAGTATATAAACTACTAAATAATGAGAGACAGAACAGTTTAAAATAGTTTACACTGATATCTTGTGAACAGAGTTTATATAGTTTGTGGTACGCATGAAATGATGGACGTAACTTCAAATTTTAGGAACCAATGTGTAAGGAAGAAAATGTATACCCTGATGTTACATTGTAATACTAAATTAATCAAAATCAGTTTGAAATATGAAACGAGATAAACTGTTTTGACACCTGATTTGCCAATGTAATAAAAATAATAGCAGTTTATGAGATATTATGGTGACGACAGAAATATGCAAGCTGTTATAAAATGTAACTTAACATATTCCACAAAGTACTACCCAGCAAAAAAATTAATACGGAATAGAAACAGTAGAAGAAAGGCGAACATAACCTCTTTATATGTCACGAGTAGCTTGAAAATAATGATTTTACAACACGTGACAATACAGACAGTAACAGATAACATTAAGGTAGGAGTGTAGACACGTGACAATACAGAGAGTAACAGATAACATTAAGGTAGGAGTGTAGACACGTGACAATACAGACAGTAATAGATAACATTAAGGTAGGAAGATAGACCTTACTAAGTCAGCTGGATCTCGTCACTAGACCTTACTAGGTCAGCTGGATCTCGTCACTAGACCTTACTAGGTCAGCTGGATCTCGTCTCTAGACCTTACTAGGTCAGCTGGATCTCGTCTCTAGACCTTACTAGGTCAGCTGGATCTCGTCTCTAGACCTTACTAGGTCAGCTGGATCTCGTCTCTAGACCTACTAGGTCAGCTGGATCTCGTCTCTAGACCTTACTAGGTCAGCTGGATCTCGTCTCTAGACCTTACTAGGTCAGGATCTGGATCTCGTCTCTAGACCTTACTAGGTCAGCTGGATCTCGTCTCTAGACCTTACTAGGTCAGCTGGATCTCGTCTCTAGACCTTACTAGGTCAGCTGGATCTCGTCTCTAGACCTTACTAGGTCAGCTGGATCTCGTCTCTAGACCTTACTAGGTCAGCTGGATCTCGTCTCTAGACCTTACTAGGTCAGCTGGATCTCGTCTCTAGACCTTACTAGGTCAGCTGGATCTCGTCTCTAGACCTTACTAAGTCAGCTGGATCTCGTCTCTAGACCTTACTAAGTCAGCTGGATCTCGTCTCTAGACCTTACTAGGTCAGCTGGATCTCGTCTCTAGACCTTACTAAGTCAGCTGGATCTCGTCTCTAGACCTTACTAAGTCAGCTGGATCTCGTCTCTAGACCTTACTAAGTCAGCTGGATCTCGTCACTAAACCTTATTAAGTCAGCTGGATCTCGTCACTGGACCTTATTAAGTCAGTTGGATCTCGTCACTAGACATTACAAAGTTAGCTGGATCTCAGCAATTAATATTTTTTTCATCAGTTTAAAACACTACGCTTCGACAGGATTTAGTATTACATGCATGGTTAAATCAAAATTATAATATTATATTTACTGAACTTTTCAAGTGTTACTTGAGAATGTTACAGTGACGTTATTGTTGGTGTTCAGTATTGTAACGTATATTACACGTTCATAACCTGCACGTGACCTTTCATTTTCTTCACATTGGATACTGTTCTATCTCTGCTTTATTGGAATGCGCAGTGAAAGACATACAAGAACAGTATATTTATATAAGCATCATGCACTGAGTGATGGTGATATGTAAATACCCCGGCCGTACTGTAGCATCATACAGTGAGTAATGGTGATATGTAAATATCCCGGCCGTACTGTAGCATCGTGCACTGAGTGATGGTGATATGTAAATATCCCGGCCGTACTGTAGCATCATGCACTGAGGATGGTGATATGTAAATATCCCGGCCGTACTGTAGCATCGTGCAGTGAGTGATGGTGATATGTAAATATCCCGGCCGTACTGTAGCATCATGCACTGAGTGATGGTGATATGTAAATATCCCGCCCGTACTGTAGCATCGTACACTGAGTGATGGTTATATGTAATATCTCAGCCGTACTGTAGCATCATGCAGTGAGTAATGGTGATATATAAATGTCCCGGCCGTACTGTAGCATCATACAGTGAGTAATGGTGATATGTAAATGTCCCGGCCGTACTGTAGCATCGTGCACTGAGTAATGGTGATATGTAAATGTCCCGGCCGTACTGTACGCAACTCCTGCCACATTTCAGTGGGAATTTTTAATATGTACATATTTATCCTGACATTAGGGACGTCGATAACGGGATGAAAGATAAGTAGTGGTGTACTGTATTTTGTAAGTGATGTTAGTAGGGTGTAGAAAGTCTTATTGTTACCTGAATTATCATTTTATCGTTGTTGGCTTGCACTGAAACGAAGGTACGACTTTTTAACCTGTAAGGCTCGCCCTACACGGGTTCCTTTGAGACATTCTCCAGTTCGTATAAGTACGAGTGGTTACCATATCAAAATTAAATGTTAGTTTAAGAACTGGAGAATATACAGTTGACATTTGTGTTCATCAGTTTGTTTTAAATATTCATATAAAAGTGTAGGACTGAATTTGGAAGAAATGAGTAAAGTTTGGCTTCACCCTAAAGAGTAGGAGGGACCTTATATTTACTGCAACAGTGATATAATTTACAATCATTTTATACGTGACGTCGTAGAGTTCTATTGTATATAACCGTTACAGGTGTGGTGTACTTCATTATCATGTTGTAGGGGTGGTGTTATGTTGTCACATCGTAGGAGGGTGTGTGTCACTGAGCCATACACTGGTGTTCAAGTTCTTGATTTCATGACACGTTTGATCCAGACACATGGTATTAAATTAACATACACCTCTGTTTACATACACTCGTCACTTTCTTAAGATCCTCACCTAGTGTTAAATCGATAAATATAGAATGAAAGAATAACATAACTATGTTCGTACCATCTGTGGTTTAACAACAACATAACTATGGTCGTACCATCTGTGGTTTAACAACAACATAACTATGGTCGTACCATCTGTGGTTTAACAATTACATAACTTTGGTCGTACCATCTGTGGTTTAACAACAACATAACTATGGTCGTACCATCTGTGGTTTAACAACAACATAACTATGGTCGTACCATCTGTGGTTTGACAACAACAAAACTGTGGTCGTGCCATCTGTGGTTTAACAATAACATAACTATGGTCGTACCTTGTTGTTATGTTGTTCTTCGTTACAGTAAGTTTTACATCTCAAAAGTCTGACCTTCAGCTAATGTTGGGTCAGACCACATTTCGTGCAGGAATTTCTTGTAGATAAACCTACTACACCAAAGCGTACAACAGAACTAACTCACTCCACCCTCAGTTAAAAAATGGCTGGTTCACGACATAATCTACCATAAGTTAAAACATGGCTGGTTCACGACACAGTCTACCATAAGTTAAAACATGGCTGGTTCACGACATAGTCTACTATAAGTTAAAACATGGCTGGTTCACGACATAGTCTACCATAAGTTAAAACATGGCTGGTTCACGACATAGTCTACCATAAGTTAAAACATGGCTAGTTCACCTGTAGTTAAACGTAATTCAGTATAAGTCATTAAATTATCAGAATGATGTGTGGTTACTATGACACTCAGAAAGTGTCATTAAATTATGCAGAATAAAAAAAGTGAAAGGTTATGTATATTGATGGTCAGACAATGTCGAATACTTTAAGAGAACATGTTAAGTTGTTATGATGTGTACCACAACTCACGCGACATGTTATAGACTAAGAAAGCAATCTGTCCAGACACGCACATTGGACTTTTATTTTCACACTCTCTCTCTTGGCATGTGCAAAATTAGATTGTTTGGGCTATGTCGCTCGTGCTATCAACATTAGGTCCGTTTTCCATCGCTGGAACTACTGACTGATTGTTCTAATTCATTAGACGTGGTAGTTTACAAAACGCGCGTCTCTGGTTTTTATGTAACCTTCACAAATCACCCAGCTTGGATTTTGTAGTATATTCCGTGCATATATTTTGCATTTATCAATTTTGCTGAAGTTTAACGTATTGTAAAATAAAGGAGAGTTGTTAAAAAGTTATAGTATCTTATTTGGTGTTATTTCCCGCTGTCAACAGAAAAGTTGTATTATTGTGTTCTGAAAGACTTTTCTAATAGGCTTAGCATTAATATCATAGAAAGGTTTACTACATTAATCGCATGACTACATGTGTAATTTTAAAAAGCGACTGTAAAAAGGTTTCTTGTAATATAATGAAATAAATAACTTGGTAAGTACATAAATTTTGTATTTTTGTAAAACTGCTCCACATTCTTTAACCCTAAACTGCGTTTTAGCTTCCTTGAAAATACCTCATTTTCAACTATTTCAAGTGATGTCACTGACTGTCCACAGAATTTATTTATACGTTGCTAAGCAACTTCCCAGCAACGTTCTGTTATGAAGTTGCAGCTCGTGCCACACATATTGTCACGACTAAGAAGATAGCATTAGGACTTGCCGTGGTCATTGTTCCCCAGAAAAAGGTATAAATATCCATGAATATCCTGGATTTTGTTATTTTAATTTACGTTACTTTTAGTTCCAGAGAATAAATTTCTAATTAATTCTGTTGGGATTGTTACGAACACAAACAAACAAACTGGGAGCTGATATTGTAAAGCAATAAATACAACAAAAAACGTTTAATGTTTTTACTATTTATTATTTTTGTTTTGAGAAATTTATTAATGACTGCTTCAGAGACTGTCTCTATATTGATAAAGAAATATAGTGATTAAAATTATTTATCGTTATGTCAAACAAACAAGTTTGTGATATTATTTTAACCACAGAAATTAGCAGTTGGATTCATATTATTTCATTGGTTTTTAAAAGCATTTTAATAAATTATTTATATAACAACTTGAGCTTGTGAATGTATTGGGTACACAATCTACAACAATTTACGTGTCACGTGAAAAATTTAAAGTACCATAGTTGTTATTGGGATCTCGTGAAAAATTAATATTTATCCCCCCACAAATACCACATTGTGTATCTTTTACTTAGCAACCAACAAACAAGTGTTGACATTATGTGTTATAAACAGAGTAAAACATAACGTATATGGACCTCACTGGTGTGGTCGGTGTAAAACAAGTCTAATTTAAGTGTTGAAAGAGTCCCACAGGTGAAGGAAATCTCGGTGGAAGTAATATTCAATCTATCTTGACTTTTGTGACCTCTGCTTGTTATCTTAGCTTTCGAACCCTACATGACCTTTGCTTTACGGTCACAAAATGTAACTGATTTTTCTCTCAGTGAGGTCAAGTTTATCTTACGAATTTTCACAGGTATAATCAGTTATTTGTTAATGTGATAAGGAAGCCTGTTCAGTGTTATTATTTTAAAAATGTATACAAGTTTTGAATATATATATATATATATACACACAGGAAATACACATCTTAATTAAAAGCATGTAAACTTCTCTGTAGTGATAAAGACCGTAAATTTCTTAAGAGTTACTTGGATTTTAAGTTGCAAAGTTTTTCAACTTGGTCGAATTGCAGGACAGAAAAATAACTGTCAGAAGTGAAATTCTACCACAAGATGGCAGTCTAATAGTACAAGTTAAACGATAAATAGAGTAGGTGTTTCTGTTTTGTGTGTATTACATCGCTTATTTTTTTCGTGTTTCGCCCTTTTAAGTGGAGTCTCAAACGCCCACATAGTTTTAATAAAGTATGAATTTTAGTTATCGGAAACTATGCAGTTAATACTGTTGGAAGTTAAGTTCACTTCGTATAATTAGAATTATATTACATTTAGTCGTGTGCTGCTTTGTTAAAACAACAACAATAACACTAGCTGTTACGTGGTACTAATTTTTTTTCCATAGACTCACCTCCTAATGGATTAAGCCCTATTATCTGACAGAAAATACTGAATAAGCAAATTTACTATGGTGACATTAACATATACATACGTTTCTTTGCTTTCATTTTTGGCATCTTAAATTTATATTGTTGGGTATTGGAAGGATGATATAAATTGTCCCTTTTGATTTTCTGGATGATCGAAAATTCATATTATTGGTTATTAGAAGGGGCTAAAACGTACTGTTATTGGGTGTTCAATAGGGAAGATGAGTTTGTGTTGTATGTAAACAGCTTGTAAGTAATTGTCCGAAGAGTAGTTAATATACATAATCATCGATGGTCAATTATCAGTGGACACGACACAATTTACTGTTTAAAATGTTTGAATTTCCAGTATATGTTTTCCTACGAGTATCACCGTAATCAACGATCTTTTGTTTTGACTTCAACGTTTATAATTTAAATAATCATGCTGGCAATCCTAGTATATTGTGTTCATGTAATCAGTTTGAGAGTATGGTAGCTATTTCACTTATTATTATTAGGTACTTATTATTTTGTAACCACAACATAAAGTTTGTACTCGGGAAAGTTAGGATGATAGTTACAAAATTGTACTTCAGTGTCATACGACGTATCGTAAGAAATTATTGACTGGCATGTATTTTATGAAGTAAATAATTTTGAAAGGAAAATAACTTCTTGTATTAAAAACCATACTTGTTGTAAAAGATACTTTACTATTCCAAAGTCACGTTTTAGTGGCGCCATCTGTCTAATATTAATAAAACTATAGTTTTCCAGTTGTACTAATATACAAAATTGAATGTCTGCTGCTTCCGTCCGTGTGAAGCGATTTTTTTTCAAACATACTCTGTTTACAGGAGTAGCAAACAAGTTTTCAAAAGAATATACGAAGATGTGGTGAATAATATGATTATATATTCATCATTCTTACTTCTGTCCTGCAATTTGTTTGATAATAATATGACGTTATAATTATTTTACATCGGTGGTCTAATTTATTGTACCTTGAAATAGGAAGTTGTATTTAAATGGGGGTGTGATGTGGTTGATGAGGAATAGGTGTGATGAAACATCATACTAAGAGTCATAGTAAAACAGTTCAAAACTGTTTCAAATTTCCCATGAGGGTCATAAAGAGTTTGTGTTTTATTTCTGGTTATGAGTTACAAAAGTGTTTAACATTTGTTTACAACACATGTCCAGTTAGGTCTTCTAAAGTACTTATAATGTTCCTACTCTTATGAAGAACTAAGTTATTGTGTTTTAATATGTTATTACATCTACAAATAGCTTTAAACCAAAATATGTATTTCACTCATTTTGAAATATTGACTCGTATAAATGAAGAAGTGTGGTAATTTTTCAAAACTAAATTCCACACATGAACCTTCACAGTAGGTTTCAGTTTTGTTTAAACTTTTATATAGCATTGTTTAGCAGCCACTAATAATACTTTCTGGAAGTTTGAGAGAGTACTGCTAATCTTCTGTCAGAGAATAACTTCATACAGATGTGTATATCATTTTGTGATTTGAATCAATTTTAAATAACCAAACTTTTTTTTTCTCAGCAATTTTCCTCTACTGATGTATGGCCATCACTGAATCTTTGATGAAGGAAGGTAAGAGTTTTGTCACCATGGCTACCAAACAGTCATTTGAAATCTACAGCCAAAAGTGTGTCTCTCCACCCCTGAGGTTTAATGGAACTGCAAGCATCATTGAGATGCCAAATGGTCATGGTAAACTCAATGGCAGTACTACTCTTAATGAAAAGGGAGGCTTTGAAGATGATGAACTAACTAATCTGACATGGCTGCAGGACACAAATTTGTTAAAAAACATTCATATGGGTTCCTGTGGTGAAGCTGAATCCATTTTGAATGACAGTCAAACTGGTGATCTCTTTCAAGATGCAGTGGAGGATGGAAGTGACAAGACAGAAGGGTCAACAGAAAGCCCATTTTCTAGCAAGTCTACACTCACTGAACCTTATAATCCTCAGGTTCATATAAATGCTAAGCCTCCCTACTCCTTTAGTTGCCTTATCTTCATGGCCATTGAAGACTCTCCAGTTAAAGCACTTGCAGTCAAGGACATTTATTCATGGATTCTCACCCACTTTCCCTACTTCCAGAATGCCCCTACGGGTTGGAAAAATTCAGTTCGTCATAACTTGTCTCTGAACAAGTGTTTCAGCAAAGTTGACAAGATCAAGGGTCAGGTATGTTTATTTAGTAGTTCCAATATACAAGTTCTCTAGATAGGGTCAGTTTGTTCTGGAGCAAAAGAAACTTAGTTCAATATACAAGTTCTCTAGATAGGATCAGTTTGTTTTGGAGCAAGAGAAACGTAATTCAATGTACACGTTCTAGATGTTAGGAAAACACAGGTTCAAGAAGTCTGGACATAAATGAATAAAAATGAATGGGTTGTAAGGTTTTTATTCATAATCATATGAAATAACATTATTATCTGTGGCTTCTTGTACTACTCCCAAGTAATCTCACAGAAGGTGTGATAACTGTTTCAGTTACAAGTAATCTTACAGAAGGTGTGATTACTGTTTCAGTTACAAGTAATCTTACAGAAGGTGTGATAACTGTTTCAGTTACAAGTAATCTTACAGAAGGTGTGATTACTGTTTCAGTTACAAGTAATCTTACAGAAGGTGTGATAACTGTTTCAGTTACAAGTAATCTTACAGAAGGTGTGATAACTGTTTCAGTTACAAGTAATCTTACAGAAGGTGTGATTACTGTTTCAATTACAAGTAATCTTACAGAAGATGTGATAACTGATTCAGTTGCAAGTAATCTTACAGAAGGTGTAACAACTCTGTTTTAGATATAAGTAATCCTCTAGAAGGTGTAACAACTCTGTTTTAGATATAAGTAATCCTCTAGAAGGTGTAACAACTCTGTTTTAGATATAAGTAATCCTCTGGAAGGTGGGACAACTCTGTTTTAGATATAAGTAATTGTCTGGAAGGTAGGACGACTCTGTTTTAGTTACAAGTAATCTTCTATTAAGCGTGATATGAAAGCAAACAAGTAACATTAGTAAGTTATCTGAAAAAGTTTTGACACTCAGTTTATACTTTATGTTAAAGGTTGTGAATTTCCTGTTAGCATCATTTCTCGTTAAGAGTTGTTAATGTGTTGGTGAAGATTTACTTTTTGTTAGTAGTTCATTTTTAATAGAATTAGAGTTAGGCCTTAAACTGTGTAGTGATCATTTATTAGACATAAGAGTTAAGGGTGATCTCTCCTCTTGTTAGCTAAAAGCATTATTATTTTTATTTTATTAGGCAAACTTTAAAGCATTAATTATTTTAGACTGATTGCTAAATTAAATTAGTTTGAAACACCATAAGAATCACTTCTAGTGAAGTAGTGTATATAGTAATTACACATACACGGATATTACTTTTCCAAGTGACATTAAAAGGCATAGGCATAAAAAAGAAAAACATAATACTCACAGTTTTAATAAAAGTAATAAGTTTAGAATACAAGAGTTTTGACGTACATAATAATTTGTGTAAAACTAAAAACTGTGTATGCTATGGCAGAAGATTTTACACCACATCCAAGAGACCCAAGTTGACAAAGGAAATTCATTTATATCTGGTGTAAATATATATGAACAGTGGCACCATTTACAAAATTGTCTTCTAGAAATTTACTTCCATGGCACATGATTGTCCATGTGGTTATGTATGATGTAATATTCATGGTTATGTTTAGTAGTTTGATCCATGCTGTTCAGAGTAACTTTGATATTGTGGAAACAAAATTTAAATATTTGTTGTTATCTTCATTGTAATATTCTATTTTATAAAACTTTTCCAGAACATTGGAAAAGGCTCCCTCTGGTGTATTGATTCTCAGTTCAGACCTAATTTACTTCAAGCTCTGAGGAAGTCTCCATCATCAACTTTTTCCCACATGCCCAGTTTGGATTACATCTTACGGTTTTCTCAGTCCAAAGCAAATAATACTTGGTAAGTATAATCCATCTAAATGGAGCTAGTAAGAACAAGTACTTATAAAAACCATCTCCATCAATTTGACAACAAATTTACAGAAATTTCTCCTGCTTCTTTCTGCAATCTTTTAATCATGTTTCTTATTCCACTTAAATTTTGGATTCTGAGCATAGACTTTAGGCTTACGTGAAATTAAGTTTAATAATAACTGTATTTCAAACATGTAAAAAGAAAATTAAATATTTCATGAACGTCTGTAATACGAGTTTGTTTATCAATTACAGCCGTCGTGTCCGAAGACATCTTAATTTCAACAGGAGCAGTTTTATTTCTATAAAAATGAAGTAATATTCAGTATAAATGTATAAATATGGGATTTACTAATGTACTGTCACACTTATAAAACGTCACTGAGTAAAAACATCCCTTATTTTTGGGTTTTTTTGAGCTGTGTTCATCCTGAAGTATTTCAAATTTTTTTAGTGCCAAGTCACTACCTTTGGCTCCAACTCTATCAAACAATCTGCCTTCTCCAGGTAGGTGTAAATCTCTACCCTATTCATCACATTATTATTTTATAACTTTTAAAAAATAATTCATTTTAAATAGACATGAATCCTGATGTATCCAGAGAGTGAAATTTTGACATCTGTGGGGGGGAATACAAAGAGTACTGAATGCTTATTATCCAAGTAAAATAGGGAATACAGAGAGAAAATCCCCAGTCCAGTGACCTGAAAACTGGAATGTTTCATAAAGTGTTTATTCTTGTGAACGCTCCATAAGCTTTGAGACATTTCTTGTACCTGGAATTGTTTGATGTTAATGATATACACTAATGAGGTCACTGAAACTGAATGAAAAATTACTGCAAAAATTGATATTTAAAAATAAGTAAATAAAAGTTTCTTGTAGACTTAATTTATGATTAACTACTGGCTTTGTTTCAGGGGCATGGTGAGTCGAGGCAGCATATCTAGTCTCAGGTTAAGCATGCCTTTTCATTGTGCAACTCTCTCTTTCTGTGTTAACTTCAATTTTTACTTCATTGTGAAAGTGTCCAAATGACAACCTTCTCTGTATGAATTTTATATCATTTGTACGTGTCTGGCTGAATTACCCCAAAATCTGTCTTGCATCAGGTTCCAGACTTTCTGGGATGATGTAAAGAAATGATTTGGAAACCGTATTCTTAATTGGTGTGGAATATCTACTCCGTTGTTATTCTTAATCTATGTTAGAGTTTATTTATTGAAGTCTGCTGTCTTTAGTTGTATCTACAGGCCTTAATATTAAAACTTGAGTAGCTGCTTTTTGTGTTGTTTGTTGAAGTCTGCTGTACAATTAAATCTATGAACCTCAAGATTTGATCCTAAGTCAAACGAAGGAAGGTGTAGAACATCTGAGTTTCATGAGAAAGTTCAGGAAGAATCACGATGGATCACTGGTCTGTGGCTCTGCACTGGGGCTTTCCACACTTCCTCAGTTCAGAGCTTATGAGTCTCATGAACCTTCTTTACACCTCTACTGTTTGCAACTGTCTTTAGTATATGTTTCAAAACTTTGCTCCTTACCAAAGCATCCCACCTAGTGTTGTGTTTTCCTTGCTCAGTGGGCTATTCTTTTCCAGAATAGACAATCTGCCATTGCTCCTTTTGGAGCAGTTGGATGGATAAAATTGCTGTATCTACTGGTCAGCCCATCCCACCATGGTTTATTATAGTTCCAAAATGTGACCTATCTTTAACTCATCTGAGAAAAACAGACACTCCTTATTGGAAATACTGTCTGTTTTTTGCTGAACATCTTTGGAACCATCCTTCCATTCCTATTTATACAGATGGTAAAAAATCATGGCTCTGCCATGGTTTGTTGTGGTTAGGTGGTTGCGCACAGAATCCCTTCTACAGCTTCTGTGTTCACTGTTGAACTGTGTGCCATATCTTTTGCCCTGGATCACATAGAAGTTAAGCAGTACTCAAACTGTACTATTTATACTGACTTAGTTCTCTACTGGTGCTGGAATTGCTTCATGTTAGTTCACACCCTGTTCTTGGTGATATTCAAAACCAACTGGTCCATTTCTCATTAACATCTACTTTTATCCAGTTTTTCTGGATACCTGGCCACGTTGGTATTTGAGGGAATGAGCTCACTGACATCTCAACTAAGTCTATTTGCTCTGGCACTAACTTTACTGTGCCTGTTTCATACATGGACTTATAGTCCTGTATTCAAGGCTTGGGTCCATGCCAGTTGGCAGTTGACTTGGAATGAGCAACATGACAACAAGATTTTCTAAATAAAACCCTGTATTGAACTTTGGCCATCTTGCTTCTGTGAGGATTGGAAAGAGGAAATTGTTCTAATTAGACTATGTATTGGTCATGGATTTTTACCTCATCTTTTTCTTTTATCTGGAACTGATGCACCAGCATGTTGTGTGTGTAACACTCAGGCCACATTTTACTGTTTTTATGACTCTCAATGTCTGCACCTTTTTAAACATGTTCCTGTCCCAAGGTTTGTCCATAATGTTAGACAGTGTTATTGGTGATGGTGACACTGTTCACCTTGGAAATTTTTTTAGTTTTTTGAAGGTTATTGATCTTTTTAATGGTATTTAATGTTTTTGAATTTATACATTAGGCCATTTTTTTAATGTAATGTGATTCCCTTTTAAGAATCACAATCAATCTAGTTTGATTTGAAATTAGAAAATGGCCGTAGCATTAAATAACTTAAAACCAGGACTGGAAAGACCAACTTCACATGACTAATACTGCTGTTTGAACTACCCTTTAGTCATCCTGGCGAGTTGTAATTAAAATTTTTTTACAAGTCTTTTAAAACATTTATTACCTTACTTTATAAATGGTTATAACATCAAATAATTTGAGACCAGGACTGGAAAGGTCAACTTCAGGTGACTGACAGTGGTTTGTGTACTTACCTATTAGTTTTCCTGGTGAGTTACGATAATTACAATTATACTACAGACAGAAAGCTTTATATAACTTGAATTACTATAGTTTTTCTCATAACGTTGTATACTGGATGTAAACATTGGTTTTATGCTATTTATGTTTTTTTAAACTTTGCTTTGTTTTACCTTAATTTCCTTTTATGAATTTTACTGAATTTACTCCAAGTTTTTACCTGATGTTTGGTGCATATAGCCTAGCTGTTTTGTGCTATAAAACACCAAATCAACCAACCACCCGATCATTGTTACATAGTTCTTTCTGTGCTGATTTATGTTCAATACTAGACTGTTTCTTCATGTCCATTTCTTGTTCCGAAAGATGACATTGACATGAGAATTGGGCTCGAGATTTCTGTAATAAATAGTTTGCAGTTTTTAAATCGAGAAATTTGGGGCTGACTTGATGGGGCTTTTAGGTTGTTAACAAATGAATGTCTAGTGATAATTTTTTGAGTTACAGGTCAGTTGTTTTGAGGAAACAAAATAATCATAAAATGTAACTTGCTGTTTAGTAGCACTATCAGCAGATTCATCTGATGGGAATTAAAGTTTAATGGTTAACGGTAGAAGGCAATACCAAAGATTTTACATGTACCGTAAATTCTCAGATTGGATTATTCTAAATATAGCCTGTTATAACACTAAGTAAACCAGTTATTTTCAGTTATTACTAAAATCATTAGAATGTAAATTTATGGTTTCTTTTTGTAAGACTTTTTAAGCTTTCTATAATGTTTTGTATTGTTTTAAAGACTTGATTTTTCTGTTACAGAACAGTTAAACTGTAATTAAAAGAACTTTCCACTTAACAAAAAGGTCAAATAAAGCAGTTGGAAGCTCTTTGAAACTAACAAATAATTAAAAACAAAAGTAGGGTTAAAAATTGCACAAGTGAGAAGTTAAATGAACAACAGGAAAGTTAGTTAAATTACTAATATTAAATGAAACAAAAATCTGTTTGAAAGTATAATTGCAGTCTTGGTTCCAAAGGACAGTTTTTGTTCCAGTAATTTGGTTGTGTTCAATCAGATTGTTCGATATTTCGGTAAAAGTGTCTTTTGTTTCTCCATTACAGAGCTCTTTCCTTATTTGTCCAAAAGGTTAAATGTTTCCACCGTGAAAGGTTTGTAGTTGTTCCTACGATACTCATTGTAATTTAATGTACATTAATTACATTGTAAATTATGAAACTGGTTTTAACAGTAAGTTGACTTGGTGATCAACGTATGAGAAACTGGTTTTTACAGTATGTTGGCTGGGTGATCAATGTATAAGAAACTGGTTTTAACAGTATATTGACTGGGTGATCAACGTATAAGAAACTGGTTTTAACGGTATGTTGACTGGGTGATCAACATATAAGAAACTGGTTTTAACAGTAAGTTGACTTGGTGATCAACGTATGAGAAACTGGTTTTTACAGTATGTTGACTTGGTGATCAACGTATGAGAAACTGGTTTTTACAGTATGTTGGCTGGGTGATCAATGTATAAGAAACTGGTTTTAACAGTATATTGACTGGGTGATCAACGTATAAGAAACTGGTTTTAACGGTATGTTGACTGGGTGATCAACATATAAGAAACTGGTTTTAACAGTAAGTTGACTTGGTGATCAACGTATGAGAAACTGGTTTTTACAGTATGTTGACTGGGTGATCAACGTATAAGAAACTGGTTTTAACAGTAAGTTGACTGGGTGATCAACGTATAAGAAACTGGTTTTAACAGTATGTTGACTGGGTGATCAACATACAAGAAACTGGTTTTAACAGTAAGTTGACTTGGTGATCAACGTATGAGAAACTGGTTTTTACAGTATGTTGACTGGGTGATCAACGTATAAGAAACTGGTTTTAACAGTATGTTGACTGGGTGATCAACATATAAGAAACTCGTTTTAACAGTAAGTTGACTTGGTGATCAACGTATGAGAAACTGGTTTTTACAGTATGTTGACTGGGTGATCAACGTTTAAGAAACTGGTTTTAACAGTAAGTTGACTGGGTGATCAACGTATAAGAAACTGGTTTTAACAGTATGTTGACTGGGTGATCAACATATAAGAAACTGGTTTTAACAGTAAGTTGACTTGGTGATCAACGTATGAGAAACTGGTTTTAACAGTAAGTTGACTGGGTGATCAACGTATGAGAAACTGGTTTTAACAGTAAGTTGACTGGGTGATCAACGTATGAGAAACTGGTTTTAACAGTATGTTGACTTGGTGATCAACGTATGAGAAACTGGTTTTAACAGTAAGTTGACTGGGTGATCAACGTATGAGAAACTGGTTTTAACAGTAAGTTGACTGGGTGATCAACGTATGAGAAACTGGTTTTAACAGTATGTTGACTGGGTGATCAATGTATAAGAAACTGGTTTTTACAGTAAGTTGACTGGGTGATCAACGTATCAGAAACTGGTTTTAACAGTAAGTTGACTGTGTGATCAACGTATGAGAAACTGGTTTTAACAGTATGTTGACTGGGTGATCAACGTATAAGAAACTAGTTTTAACAGTATGTTGACTGGGTGATCAACGTATAAGAAACTGGTTTTAACAGTATGTTGACTGAGTGATCAACTTATAAGAAACTGGTTTATCAGTATGTTGACTGGGTGATCAACGTATAAGAAACTGGTTCTTACAGTATGTTGACTGGGTGATCAACGGATAAGAAACTGGTTTTAACAGCATGTTGGCTGGGTGATCAATGTATAAGATACCAGCATATTAATTACATTTTAGGTTGGGGAACTATATAGCTGGTTTCCATAAATGACACAAAATCCTTTTATTATACTCCAAATTAAATATAGTAAAAGTAAAGACTTTTAATGTGAAAATGTTTCCCTGTACTGAACACTTAATGAATTAATTTATTCATTCATAAAAAATATTTTTTTTTTTTGTGTAATCTTTATATGAAAATTGTAAGAGTATAACGTATCGTGGGATAAGTAAAAGTAAACCTGTATTTACCAATTGTTTGTAAAATTTATTTATGTGTTAAATATTTAATGACTATTTTTTTTTAACACTAGATCTTGAGGTAGATGCTGCTGCAACAATGTTGGCATTGAAGAACGGGCCTTGTGTTCCAGACATGAACAGTAAGAACGGGCCTTGTGTTCCAGACATGAACAGTAAGTCTTGCTGTTTTAAAAATGGGCTTTGTGTTCCAAACATGAACAGTAAGTCTTGCTGTTGTAAGAACGGGCCTTGTGTTTCAGACATGAACAGTAAGTCTTGTTGTACTAAGAATGGGCCTTGTGTTCCAGTCATGAACAGCAAGTCTTGTTCTAGTAAAAACGGGCCTTGTGTTCCAGACATGAACAGTAAGAACGGGCCTTGTGTTTCAGACATGAACAGTAAGTCTTGCTGTTTTAAAAATGGGCCTTGTGTTCCAGACATGAACAGTAAGTCTTGCTGTTGTAAGAACGGGCCTTGTGTTCCAGGCATGAACAGTAAGTCTTGCTGTTGTAAGAATGGGCTGTTACATTTTTTATGTTTTTTATGTGGACTGAACGCAACAGAAAGACAAAGATAACAGCTTACAGTGTTCCCTTGCCACTTCGAGGATCCTCTTTCGCGGCTTCACCACTTTGCGGGCTCAGCCGACCCTCACATGTATGTATATGTATATATAAAATAATAAACATTAAATCTAAAATATAGCATTAAGTACCATTAAAATATTAAAAATAAATATAATTAATAGTGTAAAGAAAAAAAACAGGTATATTTTGAGATATAAAGATATATTTGAATTTATGACAGCGTAAAAATGGAAACAGAACCAACTGGAAAGACTATAGATGTACGCATTGTGCGTCTGCGAAGGCTACGCGAGATCAACTTCATGGCGTAGCGATGTGCAAGACGGGCTGTGATTGGTGCAGAAATGAGAGACGGCCAATGACAGCTACCCATTTTGATTGCCTGTAATTGATGCTGTCAATATTCATGTCTGGCCTGTGATTGGTGATTTCATCCACGGCAGCATCTTTGAACTTTTGTGTGTTTAAAGCCCCTGCAATGGCTCCCAAACGTGCTAATACTTCTAAGGATGCTTCTGCGCCTAAACAGTCACGGAAAATGATGACCATTGCCGAAAAGGTGAAGATATTAGATATGGTAAAATAAGGAAACTCTTATGCATCCATAGCTTGCCATTATGGAGTGAACGAATCCACCATTCACTACACCAAGAAGGACGAAGTTAATATTAGGAAGACTGCTGCTATTACTTTTAATACAATGGCTAAGAGAGTTGTAACATCTCGTAATAAGAGTATCGTTTGGATGGAAGCTGCTTTGGCCATATGGATAGCTGATTGCCGTAAGAAAGGTGTTCCCTTGGATACTAACATTATCACAACGAAGGCTAAGATGTTGTATGATAATTTCGCAGAAAAGGATGAAGAAGATGTAGACAACCCACAGCCAGGAATGTCCAGTGATTCCCAGCCTAAGAAACCGTTTTCTGCTAGCAAAAGCTAGTTTCAGAAATTTCAGCAACAATACGGCCTGAAAAACGTATCGTTACATGGAGAGGCTGCTTCAGCTAACAAAGAGGCTGGTGAAGCTTACGTTTGGGACACTTTTAAAGAAATAATCGCTGAAGGGGAATATAGGCCTGAACAGGTATTCAACATGGATGAGACTGACCTGTTTTGGAAGACGATGCCTTCTCAAACGTTCCTGTTTAAAGATGAGAAAAAAGCCCCTGGTTTTAAAGCTCATAAAGACTGGTTCACCCTCTTAATGACTGGTAATGCTGCTGGTTTTATGTTGAAGCCGATATTAATGGATGCACACTCCTACTGCCTGGATAACGAAGCCTCTGAGCTCTGATTGGTTCCATCAGAGTTTCATTCCTCAAGTTAAGCTTTATTTATTAGAGAAGGGCTTGCCATTCAATGTCCTTCTTCTTTTGGATAACGCCGGTGGCCATGCAAGAAATCTTTCATATGAAGGCGTTAGGGTTGAATTCCTGCCAGCCAGCACTACGTCCCTTATACAACCGATGGACCAGGGAGTTATCAGGGCTTTCAAGGTCTTATACATAAGGAATACCATGTCCAACCTCGTACATAGCCTTGATAATGCCACCGAAGCCGAAAATGACACGTTCACCCTGAAGGAGTACTGGAAGTCTTTCACCATTGCTACATGTCATCAAAATGTTCATAAGGCATTGCAAGAGATGAAGCCCTGCACCGTTAATGCAAGCTGGAAGAAGTTGTGGCGTAAGGTTGTGCACGAAGACAAGGGATTCACGCCTGAAGAAATCCAACACTCGGCTGTTCAAAAAGCTGTGCAGTTAGCTTTGTTAATCAAAGGTGAAGGATTTGCCTATATAACGAAGGAAGACGTAGATGAACTGATTGACTTAGAATCCGAACCACTCGCCGACCAAGACTTAGAAGCACTGACGAAGTCTGCTGCCGAGGAAGACGACGAAGAGGAAACACCGAAAGAAGCTGTGGAAACAATCGAGCAAAGTGGATGGTCGTTTGAGCGGTTAGGTAAACTAATGAAACTAATTAACGAAGTGAAGGAGTGCTCACAGGAGTGGGACAACGATATGGTTCGATCAGTACAATTTTCTAATAAAATAGAAGAACTGATGACTCCTTATCAAATGATTTTCGATAGGCTAAAGAGGCAGAGAAAACAACTGCCAATAACAATGTTTTTCCAGCCGAGCAAGAAAGAAAGGGTACCGGTGGCAAGTACTGTCCCTGAAGTTGTAACGACCGAGGAAGAAATTGCCGATTCACCTTCCACAGAAGAGGAAGTGGTGTCCCCCAAAAAGACACCACCTGCTAAAGATATGTAATTTTTAATTTTAAGGCTTAATATCGTAATAATTGTTCTTATTATTTCAGCAATAATGAACAGTATTGTAATGGGAGGGTTAAATAGTTGTACAGGAAGGGTTTTAGAAGTCTAAATGCACATAAATATATATGTAAAAATCGGCGATTCCACTTCGCAGAAAATCTTCTTTCGCAGGGGCTTTTGGAATGCATCTACCGCGATACACGAGGGAACACTATATAATTTATTACAATAAACTATTATATATGTGACAAATATAAAATAAATTATATAATATCAATGACAGATATTCAGTTTCAACCTTCAAATTTAATTACAATTCAAAATGGTACTGGCCTGTGTCTAATAATATGATCCAGGATGAAAGTCCAAAAGTCCAGATCAGAAATCCAAAATTCCAGTCTAGGGAGTGAATTTGGTCCCAGGAAGAATTTCTGAAGTTTGAATGGAGAAGTCCATTAACAATTCACAGTTCAATAAATTTGACGAAGTTCTTTTTACGATGTTTTTGATGAATGTCTCAGATTTGTCGTTTTCCAACTTTTCCGGTCTCCCCTAAACAGTCCTGTACATGTTGACCTTCAGTATAACCAGTAATTTGAATGAATCGTAAAGATTGACGAAATAAAATCACAGCTTCTGTAGATCTAGCTCTAGTCACAAATCCAAGTTGAATAAACACACAGCAAACGTTTAAACTTTCTCAAACGAAGACAACCTCTTGAATCAAATGACTGACTAATTTCTTTTTTCTCCTTGCGTCGCCATCTGTTTTTATACTAGTATGCCTACTGTGTTCTCCAAGAATCGCGTAACTTCCACAGAATTCCAGAGTACTCTGCGCATGTCTGTTTTTGCACGAGATTCGTCGTCTACACACCAGGCCGACATACATTTTATTTTTAAACATATGATTGATCTATCTAATTCTAGAAATTTCTAAATAATTAATTCTAAATGTTATTTTAAATGAATAATATATTTTATTGATTTGAACTTCGAAACATTGATATAAATATGGATATATAAATAATAGATATGGAAATCCAAACACAACACAACATGGTTGTTGTTTACATAACATTTACATGACATTTACATAACATGGGCCTTGTGTTCCAGGCATGAACAGTAAGTCTTGCTGTTGTAAGAATGGGCCTTGTGTTCCAGGCATGAACAGTAAGTCTTGCTGTTGTAAGAATGGGCCTTGTGTTCCAGGCATGAACAGTAAGTCTTGCTGTTGTAAGAATGGGCCTTGTGTTCCAGGCATGAACAGTAAGTCTTGCTGTTGTAAGAACGGGCCTTGTGTTCCAGGCATGAACAGTAAGTCTTGCTGTTGTAAGAATGGGCCTTGTGTTCCAGGTATGAACAGTAAGTCTTGCTGTTGTAAGAATGGGCCTTGTGTTCCAGGTATGAACAGTACGAGGGCTGTTAAAAAAATATGCGGACTGACGTCATAAAACAAAATGTACTTTATTTAGAAGTTACAGGTCTGGGACCCCTTCAAAGTACTCTCCTCCCCAACGCACACACTTATCCCAATGGTGTTTCCACTTGTTTAAACAGTCCTGGTATGCTTCTTTTGTAATGTCCTCCAGCTCCTTCATCACATTTGCCTTAATTTCGAAAATCATCTCAAATTTTCTTTCTTTCAAGGGTCTTTTGAGTTTGGGGAACAAGAAAAATTGCAAGGAGCAAGGTCAGGTGAGTAGGGGTGGTGGGGAAGAACAGTGAGCGAGTGTTTGGCCAAAAACTCACGAGTTCTGAGACACAAATTTTGCAGCAATGGGGTGCATCTTCAATTTTTTGGTCAAAATCTCCTATCAAGATCCAGCTGATATCCCACACTCTTCAGCAAGCTCTCTGACAGTCAGACGTCGATTTGCCCGCACCAGGGTGTTGAATTTGTTGAAGTGTGGGTCGTCAGTTGACATGGAAGGACTTCCAGGATGCTCATCATCTTCAGTGGATTGTCCACCATCCTTAAAACGTTCGTGCCACTTGAAACATGCCGTACGCTTCATAGCAATATCACCATAAGCCGTGTTAAGCATAGCAAAAGTTTCAGTCAAAGATTTTTCAAGTTTAACACAAAATTTCACAGCAAGTCGTTGCTTCTTCAGGTCATTCATTCTGAAATCTGCCAAACAAAAAAAATCACACTTCACTTAAAACCGCATAGTTAATACACAAATGAAGATATCTGCAATCTGGAAAAGCCGTTGTAATCAACTGATCTGTCCGAACCTAGCGACACTAAGCGGATTCCCCTGAAACTAACTGGAGCCACGCAATTCAAACAGTCCACGTATTTTTTTAACAGATCTCATAATTCTTGCTGTTGTAAGAACGGGCCTTGTGTTCCAAACATGAACAGTAAGAACGGGCCTTGTGTTTCAGACATGAACAGTAAGAACGGGCCTTGTGTTTCAGACATGAACAGTAAGAACGGGCCTTGTGTTTCAGACATGAACAGTAAGAACGGGCCTTGTGTTTCAGACATGAACAGTAAGTCTTGTTGTAGTAAGAATGGGCCTTGTGTTCCAGTCATGAACAGTAAGAACGGGCCTTGTGTTTGAGACATGAACAGTAAGTCTTGTTGCAGTAAGAACGGGCTTTGTGTTCCAGACATGAACAGTAAGAACGGGCCTTGCGTTCCTGGCATGAACAGTGAGTCTTGCTGTTGTAAGAACAGGCCTTGTGTTCCAGGTATAAATACTAAGTCTTGTTGTTGTAAGAACGGGCCTTGTGTTCCAGGTATGAATAGTAAGTCTTGTTGTTGTAAGAACGGGCCTTGTGTTCCAGGTATGAATAGTAAGTCTTGTTGTTGTCTTTGTTTTCCAGAAATTTTGAGGTAATTAATAGTGTTATATGTTTTAATTTATTTTGGCTGTGTCTATGATTTATTATGTCATGTATTACAATTTCAAATAGCTAAAAATTTTAATTTTAATTTAAAAGTTAATTGAATGTTAATACTTATCATATTTATGATATTTGTCAAGAAGAACAATACACACAATTTTCTTTCTTAATAGAAATGTATTTTAATGTACAAACATCAATACAGTTCATAGTAATGGTTATTACAAAAAATATTACAAATGTTGATTTATATAAAAGAGTTTTGCAAACATAAACATTACTGAGTCTTCTATTTGGTCTAGAACTGGATATTTTATCAATGGTCCAAGACAAGCAAATTAATTCTGAATTGATATTATCACACCTCACTTAAGCTGTCTAGCCGTCTTCTTGGCTAGCTTCACAATGCTTACAAGATGACTTTTTACTGATGAAGATATTTTACATCCTCAAAGAAGTACAAATACGTAAAGTTAATTTACTGAAGTTGGATAGTTTATAATGTTTGAATCTATAAACATTCTTGGTTGAATTCTGAAATTTTCTTATAAATAAATGTTCATTGCAATTGTAGTTTCCAAAGTTTGTAATATACTGATTGTAGCTGACCAGCAATATTATTTGCTATCTCATGGCGCACCGAGTTATAAACTTTCAGGTGAGGTTCTAGGAAATTCAGTTGGCAACAATACTGGCAATCACTTTGTTGATTCTTATGCTCAAGAACCTTCTACAAATTTAGATAACAGGCAGAAGTTACACAATACACGTATAGCAATGTATGCCACTTGCATCAAACTGAAACAAACATGGGTATTAAAATAAACGTATACAGTAAATTTGGTAGTCGTGATGTCTTTCAATGTCCTTACTGTCCAAGTAGACCTCGTGCTTCTATTTTATTGAGTTCAGATAGATAAACTTTGTGCAAATATCAATTCTGAAATACAAAACAGTTGTATTAACATGATTTTGAATAAATGTTTATGTATGTAACTGTAAAGTAACATTCAAATCAACATAGAATCTTGTATATGTATGCATACACACATACACAAGTCTATGCTTACAGCTATCGTATAGACTCAGCCTTTGGCTGTGTTACATGAAAACACAAGACAATCTGCACTTTGTGGCAGTAGTTGCATTAATATAAGAATGACCGTTATTCCTACTATTTGATTAGAATATCCCAAAAGTTGGCAATGGGTGATACAGACCAGTTGCCTTTCTTCTATTGGGTTACTTCAAAGTTAGGAACAACATGCACAGATATTCGATGAGTAGCTTTATGCAAAATCCAATGAAACAAAATTCAGTTACTTATTGTACTGAATATTGCAAAACATATTATTTAACTTACAACTAATATATATTTATATTATTATTTATTATATATTTCTTTGTGGCTTATCAGATGAAATGTGCAATGTTTTGTCAAAATTGTTAACAGTGACTACAAACATTTCTCTTTGTTGTATAGAATTAATAACTTTAAAGTAACCAATCATGTACTCTCACACCCATGTTTCTAGGTTTAATGTGGCGGTATATTCTTTTCAGAATATTCTGAAGAGTCAGAAAACACAATTTCTTCAAGTGGGAGAAAACAAAGAAGGCGACACTTCAGGTTAAGGTCAGCCTGTTTAATATATGTGTACTTCTATGACCTTAACAGTACCAACTGATTTAGAGACCTTCACAGTACCAACTGGTTTAGACACCTCAACAGTGCCGACTGATTTAGAGACCTTCACAGTACCAACTGGTTTAGACACCTCAACAGTGCCGACTGGTTTAGACACCTCAACAGTGCCAACTGGTTTAAACACCTCAACAGTGCCGACTGGTTTAGACACCTTAACAGTGCTGACTGGTTTAAACACCTCAACAGTGCCGACTGGTTTAGACACCTCAACAGTACCGACTGGTTTTGAGAGCTATCTTTGTTAATCTATGTGTGCTCTGATTTAATTATAATTTCATTATCTCAGTCTGATCAGAGTTGTGTTTTGCTAAATAATTTTAAGATTTGGAAATATGGACAACATGTACTGTCTGAAACACTGAGATTTACTCAAATTAATAATTAAGAAAGAAATACTTGAAAGTTCTGGTATTTATTTTTATATAATGATTAATTATTTGGAAATCTCACTATTAACATCACATTTATCATGAATTTATTAAAATCCATGAAAACATTTGTGATATTAGTTAACATTCTCTACACATATAGAAATAAAATGTACACTTTATATATATACAGATAAAATGTACTCTTTATATATATACAGGGTGGTCGCTAGAAAAGCGGAAAAATTTGTCAAACAGCTATTTATTTTTACAAAGAGTAACTTTTACAAAGTTTTTTAAAGGCATATGTTATATTACACTCATAGATGCTCAAAATGCATTTTATGTTATTAAAATCATGCATTTTATTCATGATGTAAAAAAATCAAAATAGAAATGAGTAAGCACGCACTTTATTCATAATTTCATCTGACCCTTAAATTTTCCGCTTTTCTAGCGACCACCCTGTATATTGATAAAATGTACACTGTATATATATATATATATATATATATATAAAATGTACACTGTATATATATATATATATATATAAAATGTACACTGTATATATATAGATGTTACGTTTTTTATGTATGTAGACTGAACGCAACAGAAAGACACAGATAACAGCTTGTATAATTTATTACAGTAAACTATTATATATGTAACAGATATAAATTATGTAATAACAATGACAGATATTCAGTTTCAACCTTCAAAATTAATTACAATGCAAAATGGTACTGGCCTGTGTCCAATATAATGATCAAGAATGAAAGTCCAAAAGTCCAGATCAGAAATCCAAAATTCCAATCTAGGGTGTGAATTTGGTCCCATGAAGAAATTTCGAAATTTGCTCTGGTCTCCCCTAAACAGTCCTGTACATGTTGACCTTCAGTATAACTAGTAATTCAAATGAATCGTAAAGATTGACGAAATAAAATCACAGCTTCTGTAGATCTAGCTCCAGTCACAAATTCAAGTTGAATGAACACACAGCAAACATTGAAAATTTCTCAAACAGAGACAATATCTCTTGAATCAAATGAAAACGGATGACTGACTGTCCTTGCAATGCCGTCTGTTTATATACTAGTATGCCTACTGTGTTCTCCAACAATCGCATAACTTCCATAGAGTTCCGGAGTACTCTGCGCATGTCTGTTTTTGCACGAGACTCATCGTCTAGACACCAGGCCGCCATACAAATTATTCATAAACATATGATTGATCTACCTACTTCTAGAAATTTCTAAATGTTATTTTAAATGAATAACAACATATTTTATTGATTTAAACTTTGAAACAATAATATAAATATGGAAATATAAATAATAGATATGGAAATCTAAACACAACACGACATGGTTTCGCATACATAACATTTACATAACAATAGATAAAATGTACTCTTTATATGTATATATATAAAATGTACACTGTATGTATATATAAAATGTACGCTTTTTAGGAAGGAAATAAAGCAGATATTTTAATGTTTATAAAAAGAAACAGAAATCCACTGTTTAATGTTTTTGATAAAACTTCCTTGTACTTTCTGTCCAGAAGACTGTGGTAGTTCCTTTTTAGTTAAATTCTGAAATGGTAATTGGTTTTAGGCACACTGTGCTTATAAAATGTGCTGCAACCTCACCTATCATCGTTGCTAGGAGATGTAGCGTATAACACTTATCAAGGTATCTTAAGTTCATGCACATGTGTTTCATTACAAACATTAAAAGAGGTACACGTGTTTAGAAGTTCCAGATTACATGTAATACATTATATTTTTGACAAAGATTGCAGGATTTACATGCTGAGTGCTGTAAAAAAGAATTTAAATGAATGTTACAAGCTTTCTTTCACACATAACCAAACCAGATTCCCTCAAAGCATTCTAAATGGGATTATGTTAACTTTAGGACTAATAGAAGGTATTTAAAATGCAATATATTCTTTTCTTCCCGTGTCTGATATTTTTGCTTCATTGCTTATCAATTGTAAATATTCTGTGTGCACTATGGTACAAGAACTGTTCTGTTTTAATTATCAAGACACATAGTAGTGTGTTATGTGGCCAAAACAACCTGCAAGACACACTGTGTGTAATTTACGGGAGTGATAGTTGGACAGTTTTTTACTCTGCAGTTTGGACTCTACTGAACCCTTACTCTACATATCCAGTCTCATGCAATCCATAAAGAAATACATAAGATTTAAAATATCCAATTTTTATTTAATTTCTTTATGCTTTGTTCTTTACATCCGTCGCTCTGAAAACTAATACAACAACTAAAAAAACTTTGATGGGCTTTGTTCATGTCAGGCACACTGATAGATGTTTTTAACCAGCCATTGGGTGTTAAATTGGATATCAATATAAGCCATGCTCGGCAGAGTTATTCTGCAGAGGCAACGTAGTTTTGAACAAACGTTTTGCATACACCCACACAAAAAGTCACACGAACCGTAGGCCTACAATTTTTACCACACAGTTTCATCTAAAAAAATTACATTTTACAGAGGAAGAAGTACCAGATTAGATTTGTAAAGTGTGGGTTTGTTTAAATTAACAAGGTTGTGTTTGTAAAGTGTGGGTTTGTTTAAATTAACAAGGTTGTGTTTGTAAAGTGTGGGTTTGTTTAAATTAACAAGGTTGTGTTTGTAAAGTGTGGGTTTGTTCAAAATAACAAGGTTGTGTTCCTAAAGTGTGGGTTTGTTCAAAATAACAAGGTTGTGTTTGTAAAGTGTGGGTTTGTTCAAAATAACAAGGTTGTGTTTGTAAAGTGTGGGTTTGTTCAAAATAACAAGGTTGTGTTCCTAAAGTGTGGGTTTGTTCAAAATAACAAGGTTGTGTTTGTAAAGTGTGGGTTTGTTCAAAATAACAAGGTTGTGTTCCTAAAGTGTGGGTTTGTTCAAAATAACAAGGTTGTGTTTGTAAAGTGTGGGTTTGTTCAAAATAACAAGGTTGTGTTCCTAAAGTGTGGGTTTGTTCAAAATAACAAGGTTGTGTTCCTAAAGTGTGGGTTTGTTCAAAATAACAAGGTTGTGTTTGTAAAGTGTGGGTTTGTTCAAATTAACAAGGTTGTGTTCCTAAAGTGTGGGTTTGTTCAAAATAACAAGGTTGTGTTTGTAAAGTGTGGGTTTGTTCAAAATAACAAGGTTGTGTTTGTAAAGTGTGGGTTTGTTCAAAATAACAAGGTTGTGTTGGTAAAGTGTGGGTTTGTTCAAAATAACAAGGTTGTGTTTGTAAAGTGTGGGTTTGTTCAAAATAACAAGGTTGTGTTCCTAAAGTGTAGGTTTGTTCAAAATAACAAGGTTGTGTTCCTAAAGTGTAGGTTTGTTCAAAATAACAAGGTTGTGTTCCTAAAGTGTGGGTTTGTTCAAAATAGCTAACTAGTGAATAGATATTTACAGTAAAATTCTAATCAATCCTGTAAGTGTAATTAGTGTTTAGGATAGCTAACTAGTGAACAGATATTTATAGTAAAATTCTGATCAATAATGTAATCGTAACTGGTGTTTAGGATAGCTAACTAGTGAACAGATATTTATAGTAAAATTCTGATCAATAATGTAATCGTAACTAGTGTTTAGTATAGCTAACTAGTGAACAGATATTTATAGTAAAATTCTGATCAATAATGTAATCGTAACTAGTGTTTAGTATAGCTAACTAGTGAACAGATATTTACAGTAAAATTCTGATCAATAATGTAATCGTAACTGGTGTTTAGGATAGCTAACTAGTGAACAGATATTTATAGTAAAATTCTGATTAATAATGTAATCGTAACTAGTGTTTAGTATAGCTAACTAGTGAACAGATATTTACAGTAAAATTCTAATCAATCCTGTAAGTGTAATTAGTGTTTAGGATAGCTAACTAGTGAACAGATATTTATAGTAAAATTCTGATCAATAATGTAATCGTAACTGGTGTTTAGGATAGCTAACTAGTGAACAGATATTTATAGTAAAATTCTGATCAATAATGTAATCGTAACTAGTGTTTAGTATAGCTAACTAGTGAACAGATATTTACAGTAAAATTCTGATCAATAATGTAATCGTAACTAGTGTTTAGTATAGCTAACTAGTGAACAGATATTTACAGTAAAATTCTGATCAATAATGTAATCGTAACTAGTGTTTAGTATAGCTAACTAGTGAACAGATATTTATAGTAAAATTCTGATCAATAATGTAATCGTAACTAGTGTTTAGTATAGCTAACTAGTGAACAGATATTTACAGTAAAATTCTGATCAATAATGTAATCGTAACTGGTGTTTAGGATAGCTAACTAGTGAACAGATATTTATAGTAAAATTCTGATTAATAATGTAATCGTAACTAGTGTTTAGTATAGCTAACTAGTGAACAGATATTTACAGTAAAATTCTAATCAATCCTGTAAGTGTAATTAGTGTTTAGGATAGCTAACTAGTGAACAGATATTTATAGTAAAATTCTGATCAATAATGTAATCGTAACTGGTGTTTAGGATAGCTAACTAGTGAACAGATATTTACAGTAAAATTCTAATTAATGATGTAATCGTAACTGGTGTTTAGGATAGCTAACTAGTGAACAGATATTTATAGTAAAATTCTGATCAATAATGTAATCGTAACTAGTGTTTAGTATAGCTAACTAGTGAACAGATATTTACAGTAAAATTCTGATCAATAATGTAATCGTAACTAGTGTTTAGTATAGCTAACTAGTGAACAGATATTTACAGTAAAATTCTGATCAATAATGTAATCGTAACTAGTGTTTAGTATAGCTAACTAGTGAACAGATATTTACAGTAAAATTCTGATCAATAATGTAATCGTAACTGGTGTTTAGGATAGCTAACTAGTGAACAGATATTTATAGTAAAATTCTGATTAATAATGTAATCGTAACTAGTGTTTAGTATAGCTAACTAGTGAACAGATATTTACAGTAAAATTCTAATCAATCCTGTAAGTGTAATTAGTGTTTAGGATAGCTAACTAGTGAACAGATATTTATAGTAAAATTCTGATCAATAATGTAATCGTAACTGGTGTTTAGGATAGCTAACTAGTGAACAGATATTTATAGTAAAATTCTGATCAATAATGTAATCGTAACTAGTGTTTAGTATAGCTAACTAGTGAACAGATATTTACAGTAAAATTCTGATCAATAATGTAATCGTAACTAGTGTTTAGTATAGCTAACTAGTGAACAGATATTTACAGTAAAATTCTGATCAATAATGTAATCGTAACTAGTGTTTAGTATAGCTAACTAGTGAACAGATATTTATAGTAAAATTCTGATCAATAATGTAATCGTAACTAGTGTTTAGTATAGCTAACTAGTGAACAGATATTTACAGTAAAATTCTGATCAATAATGTAATCGTAACTGGTGTTTAGGATAGCTAACTAGTGAACAGATATTTATAGTAAAATTCTGATTAATAATGTAATCGTAACTAGTGTTTAGTATAGCTAACTAGTGAACAGATATTTACAGTAAAATTCTAATCAATCCTGTAAGTGTAATTAGTGTTTAGGATAGCTAACTAGTGAACAGATATTTATAGTAAAATTCTGATCAATAATGTAATCGTAACTGGTGTTTAGGATAGCTAACTAGTGAACAGATATTTACAGTAAAATTCTAATTAATGATGTAATCGTAACTGGTGTTTAGGATAGCTAACTAGTGAACAGATATTTATAGTAAAATTCTGATCAATAATGTAATCGTAACTAGTGTTTAGTATAGCTAACTAGTGAACAGATATTTACAGTAAAATTCTGATCAATAATGTAATCGTAACTAGTGTTTAGTATAGCTAACTAGTGAACAGATATTTACAGTAAAATTCTGATCAATAATGTAATCGTAACTAGTGTTTAGTATAGCTAACTAGTGAACAGATATTTACAGTAAAATTCTGATCAATAATGTAATCGTAACTGGTGTTTAGGATAGCTAACTAGTGAACAGATATTTATAGTAAAATTCTGATTAATAATGTAATCGTAACTAGTGTTTAGTATAGCTAACTAGTGAACAGATATTTACAGTAAAATTCTAATTAATGATGTAATCGTAACTGGTGTTTAGGATAGCTAACTAGTGAACAGATATTTATAGTAAAATTCTGATCAATAATGTAATCGTAACTAGTGTTTAGTATAGCTAACTAGTGAACAGATATTTACAGTAAAATTCTGATCAATAATGTAATCGTAACTAGTGTTTAGTATAGCTAACTAGTGAACAGATATTTACAGTAAAATTCTGATCAATAATGTAATCGTAACTAGTGTTTAGTATAGCTAACTAGTGAACAGATATTTACAGTAAAATTCTGATCAATAATGTAATCGTAACTGGTGTTTAGGATAGCTAACTAGTGAACAGATATTTATAGTAAAATTCTGATTAATAATGTAATCGTAACTAGTGTTTAGTATAGCTAACTAGTGAACAGATATTTACAGTAAAATTCTAATCAATCCTGTAAGTGTAATTAGTGTTTAGGATAGCTAACTAGTGAACAGATATTTATAGTAAAATTCTGATCAATAATGTAATCGTAACTGGTGTTTAGGATAGCTAACTAGTGAACAGATATTTATAGTAAAATTCTGATCAATAATGTAATCGTAACTAGTGTTTAGTATAGCTAACTAGTGAACAGATATTTACAGTAAAATTCTGATCAATAATGTAATCGTAACTAGTGTTTAGTATAGCTAACTAGTGAACAGATATTTACAGTAAAATTCTGATCAATAATGTAATCGTAACTAGTGTTTAGTATAGCTAACTAGTGAACAGATATTTATAGTAAAATTCTGATCAATAATGTAATCGTAACTAGTGTTTAGTATAGCTAACTAGTGAACAGATATTTACAGTAAAATTCTGATCAATAATGTAATCGTAACTGGTGTTTAGGATAGCTAACTAGTGAACAGATATTTATAGTAAAATTCTGATTAATAATGTAATCGTAACTAGTGTTTAGTATAGCTAACTAGTGAACAGATATTTACAGTAAAATTCTAATCAATCCTGTAAGTGTAATTAGTGTTTAGGATAGCTAACTAGTGAACAGATATTTATAGTAAAATTCTGATCAATAATGTAATCGTAACTGGTGTTTAGGATAGCTAACTAGTGAACAGATATTTACAGTAAAATTCTAATTAATGATGTAATCGTAACTGGTGTTTAGGATAGCTAACTAGTGAACAGATATTTATAGTAAAATTCTGATCAATAATGTAATCGTAACTAGTGTTTAGTATAGCTAACTAGTGAACAGATATTTACAGTAAAATTCTGATCAATAATGTAATCGTAACTAGTGTTTAGTATAGCTAACTAGTGAACAGATATTTACAGTAAAATTCTGATCAATAATGTAATCGTAACTAGTGTTTAGTATAGCTAACTAGTGAACAGATATTTACAGTAAAATTCTGATCAATAATGTAATCGTAACTGGTGTTTAGGATAGCTAACTAGTGAACAGATATTTATAGTAAAATTCTGATTAATAATGTAATCGTAACTAGTGTTTAGTATAGCTAACTAGTGAACAGATATTTACAGTAAAATTCTAATCAATCCTGTAAGTGTAATTAGTGTTTAGGATAGCTAACTAGTGAACAGATATTTATAGTAAAATTCTGATCAATAATGTAATCGTAACTGGTGTTTAGGATAGCTAACTAGTGAACAGATATTTACAGTAAAATTCTGATTAATGATGTAAGTGTAACTAGTGTTTAGGATAGCTAACTAGTGAACAGATATTTAAAGTAAAATTCTGATCAATAATGTAATCGTAACTGGTGTTTAGGATAGCTAACTAGTGAACAGATATTTATAGTAAAATTCTGATCAATCCTGTAAGTGTAACTAGTGTTTAGGATAGCTAACTAGTGAACAGATATTTATAGTAAAATTCTGATCAATAATGTAATCGTAACTGGTGTTTAGGATAGCTAACTAGTGAACAGATATTTACAGTAAAATTCTGATTAATGATGTAATTGTAACTAGTGTTTAGTATAGCTAACTAGTGAACAGATATTCATAGTAAAATTCTGATCAATCCTGTAAGTGTAACTAGTGTTTAGTATAGCTAACTAGTGAACAGATATTTACAGTAAAATTCTGATTAATGATGTAAGTGTAACTAGTGTTTAGGATAGCTAACTAGTGAACAGATATTTATAGTAAAATTCTGATCAATAATGTAATCGTAACTAGTGTTTAGGATAGCTAACTAGTGAACAGATATTTATAGTAAAATTCTGATCAATAATGTAACCGTAACTACTAGTTTGGGTGCCAACTGATTTTGTTAATTTAAGTCGCACACCCAGTCCCATTTTAGGCCACAGCTCCATGAGATGTTTGTGACTAGATTTCTGTTTGAGAAGAAATATCATTTTTTATCTGGAATTTGACATCTAGTTTGAAAAGAGACATCAGTAATTAAAATTCTGAATTGTTTTGACATGTAACTTGGTTACATTTTTGGTGGTTTTATTTAAACTTCCATGGAATTTCTCCCAGAGAAGTTCTATTGTGTAATTATTTGTGATAGGTCTTTTTAATAGCATCTGGTCATTATTCTGATGTTATTACTGGAGCAGAATAGAGTATTTTTATTAGGAATTTAAGAAATACTATAAGTATGAGCTTCTCTACTTTTGGGTCATGCATGATGCAGTTTTTATTTTCCGGCTTATTAGCCAGCATGATTTCTGTGTAACTTTCACATGTTCATGGTACTTGTTTGTATGTATTTTGTTATAACAGTTTTTTCAATGTTCTGATGTACGTTTTCTTTGTTTTTTTGGTTTTTATTATTTTTATACGGATTTCTTTTTAACTTTCTATTTTGTTTCTTTATGATTTTTTTTCACAAAAATAATTTCTAAATTCTTATCTGACTAATCTGTTTAATCATGTTAACTGTATGCTATGGCATCTTTTAATGACGGGTGCCTTGGTTTCACATCTAAGTTGTACATCATCTTAAATCTGTTCTGTGATATCTTCTAACCATTTTGCAACAGGCTTGATATAATATACACACGTTTGTATATGAATTTGTGCACATTATATATTTATACTATCACTTTTGATTATCTTTACTAAATTTGTTAGAATTTTAGTGAAGATTTCGAGCATATTGCACGCAAGGAATCGGATTTGTTTAGTAGTATGGTTACTAAAGATTTGTTTGTGAAATTGTAGTCTGTTTTGTTACAAGTCTGAGTGCAAAGCTATTTCATGTTGTGATAAAAAATAATCCTTTGTCTCAAAAGTATCAAATATTATTTGTGTCATCTCTAAAACTTCCTAACTCATTTCAATCAAACATTTGTTTTCAGTAAGACTTTATATTTTATCATAATTTTTTTACCCGAACTATTAGAGGGTCTGTCAATTTGACCAATATTGTAATCATCATAAAAAATTAAGAACTTCATATAAATTATGCATTTTATGTTCTAGAATTACTACAGATTATAACACAAAAATATAAATGTTTACCGTAATTAGATTAAACCTCATATCATAATATATTTATTACTTTAATTATATTGATCTTCCAGTCATGTCTGGCTAACAGTACAGAAGTAAGTATCATGCAGCACATGTTCACTTGTTATTGTATCCAATAATATAAGACTGACCTTTAATCTTTTCAAAGTGACTTTGTCTTGATCATGTTTTAAGTTTACTGGTATTTTGTAATACATGGTCACATTTCAGTTATTATATATTATATATATTTAAAAATAAGTTATAAAACTTATATTTCTTAAAATACAGAACAATAAAACACGAAGTAAAGCAAACAATTAGTGATGTCGAGGAAACCCACTTGTAGAGAAAAACATTTATGTAAAAACGGCTCTTTTGGGTTGAGAAAATATTTTACGTAGAGGAGCGTACAACGTTTTGACTTTCTTCAGTCATCGTCAGGTTTACTGAAGAAGGTCAATACATTGTTCGCTCCTCTACGTAAAATATTTTCTCAACCCAAAAGA
Organism: Carcinoscorpius rotundicauda; assembly: GCA_011833715.1. Lineage (NCBI taxonomy): Eukaryota > Metazoa > Arthropoda > Merostomata > Xiphosura > Limulidae > Carcinoscorpius > Carcinoscorpius rotundicauda. Next base: position 98,316,769 of record CM022396.1, on the reverse strand, counting down.
GCCATTTTTACATGTATAAAGCAAACAATTATATCTTCTGGCTATGACCTTTGAACTCGGTTGCTCAGCCTTTTAAAATTTTGCACATGAAGGATATCAAAATTTTTTAGGTTTTATATACACAGTTGAATAACCAAGAAATCATAAATAACTATACTGATACCATAGAATTACACTATAGTTTATTAAGTTTAGTAACTAGGATGTATTTATATTTAATAGTATATGAAACTTCAAGCAGACTAAAGACACAACCTACCTTCATGAAATCTTGATTCAAAATAACATAATAGTTTTTTCAGAAATTAAAATGGCTGAGAAAACCACTAGTGGGTCATTCTAAGCTGTTGAGTGGTTATTCACATGTCATATATTGAAATAAGTGTATTTAAGGGATCATTTACAAAAATGTAAAGAGGTTAATATGGCCACCATGTTTGATTCAGTACATAAACAATATCTCAAAAAATAAAAAGATACAAGATTCTTATTTTATATTCTAGCTTGTTAATATTTGTAATTCATATAAAACTACAGACTTTTGGTTTTGACATCACAAACTTGTAATTTTAATCAGTGCTGCATTTAACATATTATGTGACTCACTAAAATCTGTATTTAGGTGTGTTCTTTTAAATAATACATTAAATTATATATAACATTAAAGTTTGAATTATGATTTACAATTTTATGCTGAACTTATTACATAAATTCCTAAAATAGTAGTTCAATTGAAGTCAACAAATGAGATGACATGACCTTTCGTTTTGGTGGCTTTTCTTGAAGTACTCGGGACTTTCTGTTTTAGGAACTACAGAGTTCAATTCTGCTTTAGACATCCTTGTATCCTTTCTTCTAAGTTTGCTAACTTTCTTTGTGAGTTTTCGGTCTCTAACATATGCTTTAAATTGTGTCCCAACTAGTCAGTTTATTCATATTTTTTGAAACAAGAAAAGTTTATCTTGACTTAAGATTTGAAAGTTTGGTCTTACCTTAGTCGTAATATATATTTTTCTTGGTTATGTTTCCTTCTTCAAAAGAAACATCATAATTTTTGTTTGCTCTACCTTTTGCATCTCTAACTTAATCGGAATATTATTGTGTTCCTTGTTGTCATTTTTTTTACAACCATCAATGAGACTCGAATTTCAGTTGTATAATAATTATTACCCCGTAACTTGAATGAAACAGAAACCTTAAAAGTGCACTTTGCAACACTGATTTTATAATCCTAAATTTCTTTGTGTGCAGAAATGTGACAAGTGGCAAGTATGGCCATAATGAAACTCCAGTAGTTACTAACAGTCCCAGTGAAGACCACAACTACAGTGCCTCTCTTGCAGTATCTTCTTGTGGTGAAGACCGAACAGCCACTCTCAGGGTTGACACTTCAGACGGCAGTGACGTGGAAGACGAGAGTTCCGAGAGCAGCAGTGAAAGTAGCCAGGAACCCACCAGGAGGACAGTGAAAGGAAAGAGACGAGACTGTGCAACAAATCATCCTCTAAACGGTTTGTGTAGGAAACGGTTGAAGATTAAAACAACTGATACCGAAGATGAGCAAACTCTTGCTGAAGGAGCACAGGCACTGCTGAACTTTGTGAAAATAGCTACCAGTAAGAGGCATACCTTCAAACCAGGCAACATTACTGCAGAGAACACGCTCTCTGACAGATAGGTCCCAAGAGCTACTAGTGTCTCTAATTTTGTGAATAAATCATACGATGCAATTCACTGATGCAAAGTGAAGAGGTAGGGGTTGATAGAATATTTTTGTGAAAGACTTATTTGTTTTATTTGGTAGAAGCATAATGTAACGAAACCACGATGCAGTACAACTAATATTATTTTTTAATGTTCAATCATGCTTTTCTACTGTTTTTGTGGTAATTGTAAAGTGTGTGAGAGAATTATATAATTGATTAATATTAAGGCTATGGTGCTAAATGCCAGAAAGACAAATTCACTTTTTTATTGTAGACATATGTATTAGATCTATTTCAAATGCTGGTTTCTCTTGATAAAAATAATTTTGTTATTGATTTGTGATATAAAAAACAAAAAAGAACTTTCATATAGTCCATGTTTTTCCTGCTTTCAGTTGAGTTCTGTGCTGTACCACGTATCTGTTACTTTCAACTGTGTGTGCGTATGTTCAAGAATAATATCCTGCATAATATTGTTGAAAAAGCAATAATATCTTTATGTATTGTTGAATTATGTTATTGTTTTAATGGTACTTCTCAGTCAAAATGTGGTCCCTCAATAAGATATGTTTTGCACATCTAGTTAACCGTCTTTATCGTTTCCAAATGAGAAGAGAGATTGTGGCTTCATTTTTTTATACAGATGTATAACTGAGATCTGAAATACTTTGTTCCGAGCATACAGTTTGTTCTGCTGTTTGTTAAACTATTGTTTGCTGCTTGTGTTTGTATTGTGCTTATTTAACTTTTGTTCACATCCAAGTTTTGTTTAGTACATCTGCAGTGTAATGTCTTGTGAGAAGACCTTGAGTTCTCTACTGTTCACGGTTGGTCACACTTTGAGACCGATCATCTCCATCAGTTGTTTGTGAACCTCACACAGGTCAAAGGAGCTACTTTAAACTGGTGACTGCAACGTACAATCTAAAAATATGCCCATATCATCAATCTCTCGATTTGTTGAGAGTTAATCGTGTTTAAGAGTTTATGCAGTTTTTAAGTGTTAGGTTTACTGTAGTAACAGCTGTAGTATGTGGTCGTAGCGACAGTCAGCATTGTTATAGATTAATAGATCATCTATGGACCTTTTAATGGGGAATAATTATTATTACTGATGTGCAGGTTAAACATTATTTGTACATATGTATATGTTATACATCCTGCTATTTTGTGGCGTGTGAACCATATTGTATTTTTCCCATTTCTCACAACTTAACTTTCACGTTATTTTTTAGTATACACAACAGGATTTTTATATTACTTCAATCTTCCAAATGCCATTTTTGGTACTTGATAGATATAACTTACTCAGATCAGAAGCTCTCCCAAACCTAAAAGCCAACTGCCATATATTAAGTAAAAAATATTGTTAAGTAATAATCCAATAAAAGTTACATTTTGAAGTAATAACATTATTTATATATTTTCTTTTTTTTGGGGTAAAAGTTGTGAGTGTTTTTGTAGCTCATCGTAAGTGCCTTACACACTACCATACAATGTTGGGAAAATTTTCCATCTAGGCATAACACTGCGTAACTTTATTGTGATCAGTACCATTTGTTACAAAACCTCAGTATACATTGGTTTATTCAAAAGCTCCATGTTGCAGTACTTTTTGGCCATTTGTTTGTCCGTTTTGTTTCATTTATGAGTTGGTTTTGAATTCTTGCCTCGGAATGTTTTTTTCACGTAAGTTAAAGAAATATTAAGACATAGAAACATTGTGAATTAATTGAGCTTTTCTGATAGTGTAGGTATCAGAGTTGTGAAAATGAAATCAGTGGAGTAACAAATGCTGTTATTGTGAACTGATTGAAGGCTTGTTTCGAGTACCTCTGTTTAAGACTTTTATAAGTCTCATCTCAGCAGAGCTGATGTGGATTATCAGTCACAGAAATCTTTCTTTCTGTTAAAACTGTGCTTTTCTTATTGTTCTCTTTTCCTGTTCACGTGTTATGAGAAGAAATGAACTCCACTTTGTAGAAATACACTTCAGTTACTTATTTTCTGTAAGACTTTCAAGTTAGACCTCACATTGTTGTTTCTTTCCAAGTTAGTAATAAACCATAATTTATTTGTGAAACTTTGCCACAATATCTACCAGAAATAGTGCTTCCAACTGTATAAGACAGCAAAGAAAAAGTGGTCTTACTTCACATTGTACTGTAATAATAAGACATAGTACACTGTAAAATTGAAGATGGTTTCAAAACATGACATTTTGTGTGCTAAAGAACAAAACAGTATAGTACAGACTGTATGCAAGTGTACATGTGTGGGTTTTATATATATATATCATTATGTCTCGAAGTGGAGCTTATTGTGATTAAAAACTGTGATTTTTAACATCGTAGAAACCAGGTTAAATTTTAAAATGCAGTTAAAATGTTTTTATGGAATAATGTATTTCTTTAGTTCTTTTAGGTATTTTCTTTTTCATGTCAGTTTCTAAAAAATGAAATGTGTTGACAAAGTTTATAAATCAGAAACTTTAAATCCAACACCAAGCAGCGAATATGTTCATCAGTATGAAGGACAGTTCGATTCATTAATGACGAGAAACCCACTTGAAGCAAAAAATATCTTAAAACTTCTGGTATGGGTATTAAAACTTGTATACAATAAAATAGAGAATGACGTTTTGACGTAAGAATCTCAAAACATTGTTCTGTACTTTATTATGGTAAAGGTTTTTATACTCATGTCAGCTGTATTGAGACATGTTTGATTCATCTGTTTTACTGTGGGTGAAGGACACAGACCACTAATCATTCATTTGTCACCTAATTTAGATATGCAAAATTCCTACTTAACTTACAATTACATTAATTCTGACATAATTTACATATAAATACAATTCTTTCCTAACTTACACAAACTTACACAAATCACATCTGTTTGACACAAATTTTGTGTTCACTTTTGCATACAAAATTCTAGTTTTACACACAGATACCTAAACTACACCTGTTTTTGTTGTTTATTCAGAAATGTTCACAAACAACACACACACACAGCGTAGCTCAAAAGTTATGCCCCATAGATATTTTGAATAACAATAAAAATAATACATAGTTTAACAATAAAAGGAATGCATAGTTTAACAATAAAAATAATGTTAAACTACATATTTCTTTTATTGTTAAACAACAATGCATAGTTTTTTAATTATTAAAATAAATGTTCATATTGTTGGTCAATAACATTGACTAAGTGTTTCAAAGCTATTGGCAAACAGTTCTAACATTTATCTTGATAACAAATAAACAGTTACTCTGTTTTATTGCAATAACTGTTAAACCCTTTAGCGTGTGATGTTTTCACTAATCTAATGTCAGAAGTGGACTATTAGAAAGTCTTGGTTTGTTTGTACACATACAGGTGTGTTTTATGTCTTCACAGAAATATTGTTTCCTGCTTATAAGTACACATGTAGTCCAGTCAGATTGTATGTTACATATGTATGTTGTAGGTAAAAATGATTTCTTTTGCTTTGGTGCTTGCGTTTTGAATTAATTTGTGAAAGTTATTAGTGTCAAAGAAGGACCACTTCTTCACTGGTGTTGTTCACTAGGCTGAGACATGAAGCCATGCGTTTCTGTTTTGTTTCAGGAGTGAAACTCTGGGTGATACAGAGACCAGCATGTGAGAGTTGTTATGATGAATCTTGGTTTTTAATTGTGATGTCATTCAGGTTAAGAAATAACACTTGTTTTTATGTTTGATGGATTTTTAATATTGGTGTGAATGAAATTTATGTGTTCAAAGAACATTTGATGGAACTCAATTCAGCAAGTGTGTCACTGACATATTTGTGAGAGATAGTTTGTGTGTGTGTGTGGGATTACATATAGAATTTATGGTTTGCATATTAACTTGTGTCATAAATATGTTTGAGAGAACAGATGAAATGGGAGTAACCATGTTTAAGCCATCTATCTGAAGAAAATGTTTGTGGTTGAAAGTAAAGCTGGATGAGGTGGCAGTGAATCTTGAGAACCATTACGTGATATACAAAACAAAGTTTCAGAGCAATATGACAAACTTTGTCGGTGCATACTTGAGTGATACAACATGTTTTTAATGTTTGGTTGGTCTGGTGTGTTTCAGAAATAGAACATTCTTTTAAAAAAAAGAAGTGAGCAGTTGGTACTTGTGTAAACACCAAAGCTGTGTTTGTCTGCCAAGACTGTTGTTGAAAGTGACATAAATGTATTATCTGAGTCATTTAAAGCACTCTAGTTTGTGTGGTTTAGGGACACTATAGAGATGTGGTGCGTGGGAGTCAGTTAACCATAAAGGTCACTGTTGCTGTCTTTTTATATTGTGACAAAGTTCTGTTTGATTGGTTTTCTTGTATATTTGTCAGGACTGGACTTGAATTTCTTTTTATCAGGAAGAATGAAATTTGTTTTGTAGATTATTTTGTGTTGTATTTGATGGCTGTAATGTTACCTTTCACAACTTTTAAAAATTTAGTATTTATTTCTTCAGATTATAGATACATTTTGTTTATTTTTGGTTTGTAAGTTTTGGTGACATCAGGAAACGGTAGTTGATGTTACGTTTGGCTTGTAAACCATTTAAATCATTTCTAAACTTTGTTCCTCTCAATTAGGATTCTAAGATCAACTTAGGTGTATTTTATCATTGCACAACTTGAGGTTATAACTTAGTGCTTAAACAAATCCATTTATAAGGAGTCTAAGCTTGCATCAACTCTAACTCGTATAAGATTCTTAATAAAGGTTAGTGCAGAAACTTTATAATGAGGTAATGTTGTCCTACCACATGTGGAGATAATTGATACTTGAATAAGGATTTTGAAATGGATCACACCATCTTTGTTTCATTTCATTACACATAGATGTTAAGAGTAAATAGACCATTTATCAAATGAAGTACCCAAACTTTTGTTGATCACATAGAAGATGAATGCTCTGGCTGTTGATTGTATATAAGTTATGAATTACAGACACTCTGTATAACTTTTTCTGATTCCTATGTTGAATCTGTGTTGTACCGATGTGTGTGTGTCGAGTCTGTGTTGTACCGATGTGTGTCTGTGTTGAGTCTGTTGTAACGATGTGTGTGTTGAGTCTGTGTTGTGCCGATGTGTGTATGTGTGTTGAGTCTGTGTTGTACTGATATGTGTGTGTGTGTGTTGTACTCACAATAACAGTACAATACAGAATTAGGTTTATTTTAACGTCCCTAAAACTTCATATTAGGTTTGACAGTTTGGTTCAGTCTCTCTTATTTTTAAGTTCTGAATTTAATTGTTATGTTTTAAACAATTTATACTAATATCAGATTTTAATATTTTACATTCACAGTCTACCCTGGTTTCGAATACTTTGATGTTTCAAGAAGTTACTGTTTACCAGAAATATAATATTTAGAGTATTCATTTCTGTAATTTGAATATCATTTTACTTATAATGTGTAGTAAGTGAACTGTATCTCTCCTAGCAACCTTCCATGTACAAGCATAAATCACAAAATTCAAATTGTAATCAGTTTTCCCTTTAAATTCACAATTAACTCATAATAGTCATGTGGGAAATGTTTAACGTTTTTTGATTTAATGGATACAGCCTACTTGTTTATCATGTTCTAACATTTATATTTGGGAAAGAAACAACAGATTCTGTTTTATGTGCACATTTGAGTTTTAAATATTTGTGGCTGAAAACATTTATGTTGAAGCAAAGAACAGATGGTGTTACTCAAGCTTCAACTGTTTAGACTTGGTTGTCCACCCATGGCTTCAACTGTTTAGACTTGGTTGTCCACCCATGGCTTCAACTGTTTAGACTTGGTTGTCCACCCATGGCTTCAACTGTTTAGACTTGGTTGTCCACCCATGGCTTCAACTGTTTAGACTTGGTTGTCCACCCATGACTTCAACTGTTTAGACTTGGTTGTCCACCCATAGCTTCCACCGTTTAGACTTGGTTGTCCACCCATGGCTTCAACCGTTTAGACTTGGTTGTTTACCCATGGCTTCAACCGTTTAGACTTGGTTGTCCACCCATGGCTTCAACCGTTTAGACTTGGTTGTCCACCCATAGCTTCCACCGTTTAGACTTGGTTGTCCACCCATAGCTTCCACCGTTTAGACTTGGTTGTCCACCCATAGCTTCCACTGTATAAAATTATCAAACCAGTTAAATGATAGTTTATAGAGGAAAAGTATGAAAGCTAGTAAAACAATTAACACCTTATGAGTTACTCAAAACACTTTCAAAGTTTTTATTAACACTAGATTGTTGTTGTTTGAAGTACTGGAAATACAGAGTACTTCCAAACACAGTTGCATCAGTATTGATCTGCTATTAGCAGAGTATTGTCTACAGAGTGGAATTTTTCTTGGCTTCTTTATTTCCTCATTCTTATGGCTTGAGAAAAAAATATGCAAAACAATACTATAATAAGTGAAGCATTAGGTTTTAGTTTTGTTTGTTGTATAATACTGTGCAAAATAATTATCCAATACAACACCACATTATTTGGGAACATACGCTAAGCATTTGTAAAATCGTAGAAAATGTGTGATTGATAAAAGGTTGAAAAATTTTATTAAAAAATCCATTTACTTAATTAAACACAAAATAGAATCTCTGATGTTAACTTACATACTTGTAACTTTTATAATCCACAAAATATCATTAGTTATCTTTTCATGGTTTAATGTAATGTTTGTTTTACGGTTTGTGTGATGTTTATCCTTTTAAGAAACAAGTTTTTTTATACCAAACAAATTAAATATTGAGAATGAACAGATAATGGTCTGCATTAGTAGTTGTCCAAATGTTGCCAAAACTATAGAGATGCCACTGTCTTTCTGTAACAATTTGGTCATAGAATATCGCAGATTAAATACTTTGTTGTAGAGGGTTATGTGTATTTGATTGTGTTGTATAAATTTATAGAAAATATAGTTTTGGCCAGAATACAAAATTGTATATTAAATGTGTAAGCTTTGATATAATTTTTGACATGTATATTATATATATTTGTTTCTGAGCTTCTATATGAAACCTGAAAGCATAGCTTGAGTGGGAACTTATTTTTAGTATCGTTATCAAATTGATATAAAAGAAGTAATTCATAATAAAATGGATATAAAGAATGTATATCATTGTGGTCACTTAATTTTCTAGCCTAGAATTGTATCAGTCCTTTAGGACTTGATATTTTCATTGCTTCAACTGGCTGGTTTCTTGTATCTGTTGAAAATAAAGCTTAGAATAATATTTCTTAAGCCTAATTATGAAAAAGAAAGCAAACAGATTTTTCCCCATTTTGGTGAATTATTTTGCTTTTATATTTATGTGTTGTTGATATAAATCTTTGATGAAAAGGTTTGTGTTGAAAACAAACATGGTTGTATTTTTAGCATAACTAAGGATGATGGAGATGTTATTATAATTTTTTTTCTGTGTATTTTATCAAATGATTATGTTATCTAAGATTGTATGATGTCTCCACATTTTTATCAGACAGTTGAGAGGTTTGAACATTCATGTTGTTTTTTTGTAATTGTACATTATGTCCAAAGCTGATTTGTTAGGAACTTACTTCTTTGTTTTACAAAACTAAGTTTGTTTTTTCAAGTTTATTGAAGATTATGTGAATATGTCTTCTACATCTATGATAAATATTGTAACACAAGAGTATCTATATGATTTGGTAATAAGTATCATTTTTAATGTAATAATAGTGGAAGATTTTAACAAAACATAAACTGGTTTAGTCATAATTTTTCTATTAAATTCTTATGCATTTATCACTGGTTTCTGTAATCAGAAATAACCAGCCAGTATTTTTATTGTTTACATGATTTACAGTGGAGGAAAACCATTGTTTGCTTCAAATGTACGTACCTTCATGTAACATATCAGAATAAGTAACTCTTTTAGACATTTGTCCACAGATGCATTTACTGATCCCAACAAGTATGTCTTGTTGCTATGAAAGGTTAACCAATGTGTTTTGTTGACTACAAATCTCAAACAAGATACCTTTTTTTATTTCAAATCCTAATCGATATATTTTTTTTAATTTTAACTCTCAACTAAGATGTTCTTCTGTTGATTTTAGGTCCCAACCAAGATGTCTTTGTTCATTAAAACCGATTATATTCTAATTTGGAACTTAAAAATATTTTAAAGCTAAATTAAAATCCCCCGATGGCAGCACATTGTTCTCGCAGAACAATAGCATAAATAAAACCACTGACGTCACGGTGTGTTCTTTCTGCATATACGGTTATTGTTAACTGTTGGTTAGGGTTAGAGCTAGGTGATGTTAGGGTTAATAAGCTTGTCAGCTGACTTCACTGATTTTAGTTAATTTGTGTATTATTTTATAACCTCGTTCTTTTTTAAAGTAGCAGGACTTGCATCTGGGTTAGGTAAGGATGTTAACACGTTTCTGAGATAAAGTTTGTCATCAGGCAGATAAACCTCATGTGCCTACAGTTTCCTTGTGGATTGTTTAAATAGATTTTTTGTCTGTGTGCGTGTGTGTAAACTGTAGCTAAAAATGATATAGAATATTTATTGTATGTTCATATTAAGGGAATAGTGGTGTTTTTGTTTTCAAAGGTTAAACTTAAGAATGTTACATTTACTTCCAAAGCCAAGACCAATGCTTGCAACATTGTTAGAGAGAATGTTATTATTCGTTGTTGACCTTTTTGAAGAAAAGAAAGGATGTGTGTCTTCCAGAGTAGCGAACTGTGTGCCAAAAAGAGCATTTTGTATAAAGTACCCCCAAGGAATTTTATTTACAAAGTTAAAATGTATTCACTAACTGTAGTTATTATTTTTATCCACAGTAAGCAGCGCAATGAGACATCTGGTTTTGGTTTTTGCGTTAGGTGATAAACAACAACAACTTCAATGAGTTAACGCTCCTTGTTTGTGTCCTGTTGTGTGTTATTGATAGCTGTGAAACATTTACTGTGTTGAGCATTGGTCTTGGATAATACTTAGTATATTGTTTTCAGAATATTTTTACATACAACAACTGTATGTGCCAGTTGTTCAGTCCCAATAAAGGATCTTTCCAAATAGTTGTGTGACTGAATCAGTTGATGGCATGAACACACTCTCAGAGATGTAATTACAAGGTCGATCTGTAATGGGAGTGAAACACGATATCATTGGTAGTTGGGTTTCTTGGTAACTGATCTCTAAGAAAATATACGTAAACTAATTATAATCACAAAACAAACAGTTCGTCGGTAACAAATTGTTATATACTTATCCGTTCAATAGTGAGTGAGCTTGTTGATGAAAGGGATCTTGGCTATTCGATAGTTACCATGACACTTGAAAAACAAAGACCATCATTAATGTAAAATATGAATTTGTTTCAATTTCACGCAAACGTACACGAGGGCTGTCTATGCTAGCCGTCTCCAATTTAGCAGTGGAAGGCAACTAGTCATCACCACCCACCGCCACCTCTTTGGCTACTCTCTTACCAACTAATGGTGGGATTGACCGTGACATTATAATGCCCCCGCGATTAAAATGCAAGCATGTTTGGTGTGATAGGGATTCGAATCAGCGACCCTTTGATTACGAGTCAAGTGCATTAACCACCTGGCCATGCCGGAGCCTTGTTTGTTTTAATAACTTGCTATTTTTGTACATTGTAAAGATAGTGTAATATCCGCATGCTTACTAAATATACTTCTTTATGGAACCAATTAATTGACGGATTAATATAATTTACGAAAAAAAATCTTCAAAAGCTACGGCACTTGAAATTCTTTTAAGCATGATTAGAGTAAATTAATCTGAGATGTTTTCTTTTTTTAGTTGTATTTTTGTGAGCATATACTCGATTTGATTTTATTGCTCATCAGAATGTTTACCAGCCTACCCTCAAATTAAAATTATTTTCGGGAGATTTAAGTAAATTAATCCATGAGACCTTGAGCAAGTTCAAATACATTAATCGAAAGAGTCTGACCTACTGAGTCCAAAACTGTAATTAGATCTCTAAGTGGTCAACAGGTGACGGAGCTATGGCCTAAAAATGTATTTTTGAAAAACAAAAAGTTTAGAGCCGTTGTGCCGCGGCTAAAAACGTTGCTTAATCGGAAAAAAACCCTGACAATTTTAAGTTGATTACCATCATTTTACCTTTAAAATTATTGATATAACTGAAGTTATCATTTTCGGGGTGGGCAACTCCATGGCCACGTGTTGCCAGAATTGGCAACAATTGTGGCCAGCTCGACTTTAGGAATCAACTTTTTCCCATCATTTTTTTACTGATAATCAGCAACTGCACTGTCTGACGTCATTGCTAATGTCATATGCTTTATGACTACCACAGACTCCGCCTATTTTGTAACGTCAGTTAATAAATACATAATAAATGTTTATTATCGAGTGTGCGTTGTTTTGCATGCGCTTGCAAACATATATTTATCTTGCAACTTTCAAGTGTTCAAATCTATTTTGTTTTTAATCCCATAATATTGATAAGTGTATAATTATAAAATAAAAGAATCCACATGATGGTGAACACTCAGAAAATAAAGAATTTAATTGATTCTGTCATGTCTGACGTAAAGAGAATGGCACGTGACTGGAAAAATGTGAAACAAGAATGTAATGGAAGTTGGAAGTTGAGACTTACATTGATTGAAGTAAATAATAAGTCAGTGTGTGTTTTGTGTAACAAAGTGTTTAATAAAGTATACAACCTTAAGCAACAATTTAACAATTTTCATAATGTATTTGATGTAAAAATTCCCGTTAATAGCAAAAATCGTATGAATAAAATTAGCTGTCTGAAACACAATCACATGAGAGGGCTATAAATATTTTTATCATTACTAGAACTAGTTACGTTAACTAGCTATGAAATAGCCTGGATACCAGCTCAACAAAAGAAATCATTTTCTGGTGCTGAACTAGTAAAGGAAATATTGATTGTGGTCATTGAAACTGATCCAAAAATAAAAGTTGATATTCTTCAAAAGGTAAATAAATTGCAATTAAGTCAAAGAACAATTGTCCACAGAATGCTAGAGTCAGTGAAAGACGTAGAAAATCAGTTGTTTGAGAAACTAAAAGACTATTTTTCTTTAGCACTCGATGAGTCAACAGATGTCAGTAACGCTGATCAGTTGATATTTTAGGTTTGATGTGTAACTTCAAATCCCCAAGTGGGGGAAGAAATGCTTGACCTTTGTGGATTACGAGATCGAACCTGTTGGAAAAAACATCTTTGAAAAATTTTCTTGAAATATCAAAAAAGTTCAATTTGGATTTTATAAAACTGGTTTCTGTCACACCAGATGGTGCTCTGGTCATGTTGTTGTTGTTGTTTTGAATTAAGCACAAAGCTACACAATGGGCTATCTGTGCTCTGCCAACCACAGGTATCGAAACCCGGATTTTAGCGTGCAAGTCCGCAGACATACCGCTGAGCCACTGGGGGGGCCTCTGGTCATGACTTGGGTAAAATTAGGATTTCTTTCTATTTTGAAACAGCGTTTGATTGAAAATAATGTTAAGTCCACGTTGTCATTTTTTATTGTATTTTGTATCAGGAAAATTTATGTATTCAGGTGTCTAAAAGTGATGAAGTTTAAATTCTGATGGACATTGTTGTAAAAATCATGAATTATATTAGATGTGGAAGCTCTCTCGTCCATCGTCAGTTTATTATATTAGATGTGGAAGCTCTCTCATCCATCGTCAGTTTGTTGAGTGTTTGAAGACAAGCAGCGACTGTACCTTTTATAATCTTACTGATTTTGTCAGATGGTTAAGTACAGGAAAAGTCTTGGAAGGATTCATTTCATTATTTCCTCAAATAAAAAAGTATCTTGTTGAAAAGATTGAAAATTTCCCTGAAGTTGAAACTTTGTCATGACAGTGTGATTTGTACTTTCTGTGTGACATGAGGGTTAACTTGAATAATTTGAATACGAATCTTCAGGAAAAGGTAAAATAATAAGCGAACAATCACAAGATTAATGAATTTCAGTTGTAGCTAAACCTTCTTGTGGAACAGTTACAGAAGAATGGTTTGACACATTTTACAAAGTTGAATAGTTTTCTAGAAAATAATAAGGACTATGATTTGTCTGATGCTAAAGATGATCTCTATGTAAACTGGATCAAAAATATATTTCAAAAATTTGAAATTGATATTTGAATGTTTTACACGATCCATTTCAATTTGACTTAAGAAATTTCAGTAAGGAAATTATATTTTCATTGTCTTTGGATAAGTGTGTATTTAAAGACGAAATACTTACCTTGTAAAGGATAGAACACATAAAAGCTAAGCAAACAAAAATGTTCTATCGGAGAGATGTGGCTCACTATTCTGATAAATGAGACTTTCAAATTTAAAAATAGCAATTTCAAAATTATTTTCTATGTTTGGATAGGCATGGGTATGTGAGTCAATATTTTCTACGCTAGATTTTCTCAAGTCTAGATACAGATGTCGGCTTACTGACAAAATTTTAGAGGCAGAGCTAAGATACTCACTGAGCACAGATATTAAACCAAATTTCACGAAACTTGTTGATGAAAACCCACATCTATTTTTAAATTGAAGATTAGTTGAAATTCAATTATTTTGATTAAACTAACATCTTTTGGCTTTTTTTTTAATAATGTGACCAACGTTGTTTTCATTAGCCACAGTTATGACCACCATGAAAAACAAGTTACCCACTTCGTTCTAGGTTCCTTATTTTATATAATTAGCAGACTCCCATTTGCTAAAACCTCGTGCCACGTGTATATATGTGGCTTGCTTATTTTATCAGTAGGTCCATCTAAATAAAATATGTTTACATAGACCAGGGGTAGGAGATAACATTTGTTTTGGCCACCTTCACCTTTATTCCTAAATAAATAATTACTGTGAGCGGTTCGGGGCATAAAAAAGGTTGGAAACCACTGACGTAAACGAACATACCAACGTTCTGTATATGAAAATGTATTTTTAAAAAAGTACCAGTAATATGAGTATTAAAAAAAACTTTAAAGAAAAGGAAAATGTTAATTTCGGCCACTAGAGGATAACGTGCCCACATTGAAAACGAATCGGTGTTTGTTGGGTTCTTTCTTACCTTCGACCCACGTTTAGTATCAAAACCTGAAGTCGTAAAGGTTCCTGGTTTTTGCTGTTAAAATGTCATAATTGTTAATGTTAATTATGTGACGACGATGTTCCTTGATTCGTTCACTGGCGGCCACGTGGTTAAGGCACTCGACTCGTAATCCGAGGGTCGCGGGTTCGAATCCCCGTCACACCAAACATGCTCGCTCTTTCAGCCGTGGGGGTGTTATAATGTGACGGGCAATCCTATTATACATTCGTAAAAGAGTAGCCCAAGAGTTGGTGGTGGGTGGTTATAACTAGCTGCCTTCCCTTTAGTCGTACACTGCTAAATTAGGGACGGCTAGCGCAGATAGGCCTCGTGTAGTTTTGCCCGAAATTCACAACAAACCGTTCACTGATCCCCAATGTATAGAATTTCACACAAGTCACAGACGTGTGAAAGGTATATCGATACAGTTTAGGTCTCAGAATATCGATTTCAGTACAATTTAAACAACGAGAACAGCCAGTATAAAGAACATTCACAGTGAGTGCTGTCTTTGTCATCGCCAGATAAACTGGAGCGTGAATTATTAGCGGAAACAACATTAGGTCGATTGGAGACGTGCGTTATGACTGTAGGCAGTATTACGTCTGTTAGAGATGTGGGTTATGAATATGTAGGAAATGTATTCGGTCGCTTGGAAACGCGGGTTATGTGTGTAGGCAGTGTGAAGTCGGTTAGAGTCGTTCTGTAAAATGTAAAGTCAAATATGATTTTATTGTTTTCTATGATCACAGTACTATAATTAGAGATGTTGTTGTTACATTGGTGAAAAGTTTTTGACCGGGAAATAAATGTACCTTTGTTTCAATATTTCAACTGTGGTATTTGTTTACTATTATATTTTCCTGTTTGTTTCGACAGTTTCAATTCATGAATGATGTTAATTTAATATGATTGTTAAAGGCACGTGTATCGAACGTTCATCTTAGGCCGGATGTTTTGGGTATTAACACATACTAGATCAACGTTTCGACCCTCTTAGGTCATCTTTATTACAATGCAGAAATATCGTTTGTGGGTGAATCACAATATATGAAATTTTTCCTCTTGAAAAATATGTTAATTTTTAAAAGCGAGAAATAGAACAGTAGTTGCACTGAACTATTGGGGTGACTTATTATCTCTGCAACCAAGTGTGACGGAGGTCATGTTTTCGCCCCTGTGTCTTTGTCTGTCAGCAAGATTTCACGAAAACGGGTGAATGTATTTGTACAAAGTTACTATACGTTTGGTTTATGAATCAACTCAGCAGTTTTAGTTTTTAAAGGGTCAAGACCACAGAAATCCAAAAGTACCCATCTGTTAACATGGGGACTGATTTTTCATTTTTTTGCCCCATAACTCATTCAATAGTGGTCAGAATTTGATCAACCTAGGTACACATTCGTAAAATATTATTCCTTGTTGTCCTGATAAAAATGGTTTGTGTCCATTGATAACGACGAACATACGGACACATTTCTTACTATTTCTAGCCCGGCATGGCCAGGTGGTTAAGGCACTCGACTCGTAATCTGAGAGTCGCGGGTTCGAATCCCCGTCACACCAAACATGCTCGCCTTTTCAGCCGTGGGGGCGTTATAATGTGACGGTCCATACCACTATCCGTTCGTAAAAGAGTATTCCAAGAGGTGATGACACCTCTAGTCTTACACTGCTACATTAGGGACGGCTAGCACAGATAGTTCTTGTGCAGCTTTGCGGGAAATTCAAATCAAACCAATATTATTTTTTGAGACCCGAATTTGATAAATGCTGCGATACGAAGATATTCGCCCTTTTGAGTGCCCCTCTTGTCTCTGTCTGTTATCAGTAAGGTGAGTTCTATTTAGCACGTCGTCTGAAAACTTAAATGTTGTTATTATTCCTGATGTAACTTGTAGGTACTTCTCAGAAGCTTATCTATTCAGTACAGTTTACTAATAACGTCTATACTAACAGTATACAGAAGTAATTGTCTTCGTTAGAGGTCATCTAACCTTTACATTCCATGTCTGTGTGTCGAGGTTTGAAAGACCTGTTTTATAATTTTCTCAAAGCTACATTTGTGGTCATGTCTAATTGAAAACTAAAATTTTGTTTTAGAGGTAGTAATATCATGTCACAACTGAGTCTTCTGTCAACAAATATCTACCTTATGCAGGTTTTGCATGTATCAGGTTTCTCAGATACTGTGGTAATATTCTTATTCTTTGGGTTAGATTAAACAAGGAAATTATATTTTAGGAAGACTTCTGCGTAGTTAAACTTGTTATAAATAATATACATGTATATATATTCGTTACTTATTAATGCTAATATCCATAACATTGGCCCAATACAGAAATAAAATAATTCTAAATGTTATTGCTGTAAAAGTTATAGATCTCAGAGTTCAAGTGATTTTGGTAGGTTGTGTTTATCTAGTCGTTCTTACTTTAAAAAGACATGTTTCATATTTTGTTATTGACGAAATTGAAAGAGTGTAAAATATAATGTTATTTATGACACGACATACATTATCAGTTTTTTTTCTCTTTATTTATCCCACCTCAATGAGGGGGTATGAACAAAAAATACAACAAATAAAACAGAAATTATTGGATTAATATGGAATGAAAATTAGACAGATTACCATGCTGGACTTTACCACAAAGTGAATAAAAGTCAGTAAAAATTAAAAGTGGTAATTATGAACAGCAGGTAATCTACTAAAAATGACAATTAATACATATAAAACATTAGCAAGAAAAATGAAAAGACAGTTCAATTAAAGAAGAATAGCTTATCTTAACAAAGGACATAAGTAATAACCCTGGGCACCTTGGTTTAGCAAGGTACCAACATAAAAATACATATAATAAAATACATTTAACGAGTTATGCAACAAACATCTATGATAATGGAGATAAACATATTTGCGTACACGTACTTTAAACATTGAACGTAAATGAATGTCCCTATGACTTGCCAAACAAACAGAGCGAGCAGAGCATATAACCTCTCTTGTCAAGCTGGTAAACAAACGAAAAATGTTGCAGCATCTCCTGGGTAACGTAGGACTAGATCCCACCAATTGGCATCTCCTCCATACCCAGTTAGAGATAGGGCAACCGAGATAGTACGCCAATAATTGATATACATATTGCCACAAAGGCTGTACAAAAGGACAGAGGAAAAACAGATGTTCTATTGTTTCCCACGCCTGTGAACAGAAAGTGCACAGCCCCGTGGGATATCTGTCCATGTGTACCAGCTTAACATTTGTGGTTATCGCCCGCAACCACACTAAATAATCCACATCACAAACATGAAACCCAACAAAAGAAGAATAAGTGTTTTGTCTAATGCGTTTCCAATCTCCAGGAGGAACAATATCCCTCCAGTAGAATGGAGCAGGAACATTTGTAGCAAGTGAACACTGTAAATGAAAGACCAACTGCTTCAGGGATAACCCCTGAAAATGAACTTGGGTATCAGTGTGGTCCAGAAAGTATAAATCCACTATACGTGAGGTCGATGGTAAGGGAGCCGTCTGGGTAGATAAAAACTCCAACCAGTCTGCAGGCAACGCCCGCTTAAGCATATTAAAGTGTGAAGTAATAGCGCGGACATTGGCTGAAGGGTCAGCATCTGTACATATTTCTATCACTGCCTTGACAGGAAGAAAACCAGGGAGCACCTCATACAACAAATGTCGGACCTGAGTTAAACCTGCAGTGATAAATTCAGGAAAATTTAACGTGCGGTGCCGAACATCAACAATAGCTGGATTGTAAAACAAAGATTCATCAAAAATATGTGAAGAAAGAGGTGCTGGAACGAGCCCTTTATCCCCAAGAAGAACCTTCCATGCTTGAAACATTTCCTGAATATACAAAGGCAACAATTTCACAAAACGTGGCAAAATACGGCACTGAAAAATCCGAAAACCCAAATGCAGATTCCCATAACAAGAAAAGAAACCAGAGAGAATTTGTCGCAAGTTGGAATGACAAGAAACATCCAAACAACGCTGCAACAATTTCAAACGGAAAGCAAGTTTACGGGCATTAACATCAACCAAGTTGATTCCCCCACAATCATAATGCCGTATCAGAATACCATATGCCACTTTATGTATACCTCCCCGCCAAATAAAATCCAGTATACATTTGCGAAAACGTGCCTCAAACTGTTTTGGCAATGGAAGAATCTGCAAAGGGTACCACAATACCGATGCCACCAACGAGTTCACCACAAGAGATTTTCCCTTAAGTGACAAAGAACAAATTCGCCACGACACTAAAATGCGAGATATTCTGCGCAAAACACCTTGCCACGTATCTTGCAGCATGACATCGAAATCTGAGCAGAAGACGATGCCCAAAATCCTTATAGGATCCGTGGAAATTCTTAATTCTCCCAGGAGAAGGTCTGCAGAAGAGGCCAAACACCCAACCCACAAACCCTTACTCTTCATCCAATTCATCCTCCCACCTGTAGCTCTACCAAAAGAGTCGCATACATTCAATACGTGTGGCAAAGAAGAGGCATCCCGTAAGGTCAACGTGGTGTCATCAGCGTGCTGATAAATAAGGGATGGCTTGTTAAGGAACACATCACCCCCTAATCCAGTAATAAAAGCATTTTGAGCTAACATGTTGTGCAATGGCTCTACACTGAGAGCATACAGTAAAGCCGACATGGGACAGCCCTGTCGAATACCCTGAGTTACAGCAAAACCATCAGTCAGAAACCCATTAAACTTCACACAGCTAGATATAGACGTGTAGCAAAGACGAACCCAATGAACAAAAGTAGAGCCAAACCCCATACGCAGAAGAAGTTGAAATATATAGTTATGGTCAACCCGATCAAATGCTTGCATCTGATCGAGCTTCAGAAAGATCCCACCCTGACCAGTTCGCTCTAACGATTGCAATAGCAAAACAAGAGTTAACGGAGTATCAATAACATCCCGTTCAGGTATACAACCGGATTGGTCAGCTGAAACTAAACTTGATATGACATTCGAAAGGCGTCGAGCCAGCTCTTTCGCCAATAGCTTATAGTCTGTACAAAGCAATGTCAAAGGCCGGCTGTTAGCTGCCAACCGTCGATCTCCCCCTTTCGGGATAGGAACAATCACCCCAGAACACATAGAATGGAGCAACTGTGGAGAGCGGAAAAGGTCAGATAAGAGAAACACAAAATCATCAACAAAATGAGGTAAAAAACTTTTGTAAAATTCCGACGTAAAACCATCAAGACCAGGAGATTTGTTAACGGGTAAACTGTCAAGTGCAGCGATGATAGCGTGGCACGTGTTTTGAAATGTAGTCTCATACTGAACACTATGTGTCGTTCATAGTTAAATAAAACACACATTACAGGAGACGTCATGACATTTGTATCTGGTTCGATCCGTAAAGCAGCTTTGTGACAATGGTGATTTGGTATTATTCCTGATAATGGGAAAGCTAAAATAGTTATATATGTAATTATCTATAAATTAACACTAATAATAAGCTATAAATATACACACAGACACACACCTAGTAAATACGCTAAAACAGCTCTTTATATTTGTATCCACTTAAAATATAAACAATTTCTTTGATGATTGCTCAAAAAGCGACATATTTTACTTTGGTTTTCTAAAATTACAATAAATCACACACCTGTACCTCTGATATTATTGATTTCCAACAGTTAACAGTAAGAGAGAGGGCAGCTGGTAATTATTTTCACAGTTAACAATGGGAGGGAGGGCAGCTGGTAATTATTTTCACAATTAGCAGTAGGAAAGAGGGCAGTTGGTAATTATTTTCACAGTTAGCAGTAGGAGAGAGGGCAGCTGGTAATTATTTTCACAGTTAACAGTAGGAGGGAGGGCAGCTGGTAATTATTTTCACGGTTAGCAGCAGGAGGGAGGGCAGCTGGTAATTATTTTCACAATTAGCAGTAGGAAAGAGAGCAGCTGGCAATTATTTTCACGGTTAGGAGTAAGAGAGAGGGCAACTGGTAATTATTTTCACAGTTAACAGTAGGAGGGAGGGCAGCTGGTAATTATTTTCACGGTTAGGAGTAAGAGAGAGGGCAACTGGTAATTATTTTCACAGTTAACAGTAGGAGGAGGGCAGTTGGTAATTATTTTCACAGTTAACAGTAGGAGGGAGGGCAGCTGGTAATTATTTTCACGGTTAGCAGCAGGAGGGAGAGCAGCTGGTAATTATTTTCACAATTAGCAGTAGGAAAGAGAGCAGCTGGCAATTATTTTCACGGTTAGGAGTAAGAGAGAGGGCACTTGGTAATTATTTTGACAGTTAGCAGTGGGAAAGAGGGTAGATGGTAATTATTTTCACGGTTAGCAGTAGGAGGGAGGGCAGCTGGTAATTATTTTCACAATTAGCAGTAGGAAAGAGGGCAGCTGGCAATTATTTTCACGGTTAGGTGTAAGAGAGAGGGCAACTGGTAATTATTTTCACAGTTAACAGTAGGCGGGAGGGCAGTTGGTAATTATTTTCACAGTTAACAGCAGAATGGATGGCAGCTGGGAATTATTTTCACAATTAGCAGTAGGAGAGAGGGCAGTTGGTAATTATTTTGACAGTTAGCAGTAGGAAAGAGGATAGATGGTAATTATTTCCACAGTTAACAGTAGGAGAGAGGGCAGATGGTAATTATTTTTACAGTTAACAGTAGGATAGATATCAACTTATAATTATTTTCACAGTTAGCAGTAGGAGAGAGGGCAGCTGGTAATTAGTTTCACAATTGACACTTGAGTATTTCCTTTGACATTCTGTCATGAAGTTAAAGTGTTTGCTACTAGGTGGCTCTTAACGAACACGTTTTTTCTGGTTAACTCACTTCTCAGTAGTCCGTCTCATCGATTCTATCCTATTTCACCTGGCAGTGGACGGCATCCAGACATATCTAGGTTAGTCAGTTAGAAGTACTGTGTCGGGTAATACTCAACACTTGTGTCATCCGAAAGGTCAAATACTTTACATGGATGGGTGCACCACAAACCTGTGTTCTTATGAGATGACATGTAAGTTTCTTTACCATTTGTTTTACCGTCAAGTTAACCTTGAATAACTTTGAGCTACATAAACCATTCTTTGTCTTGCAAAATAGGACAAATCAATAAACACATGCTTTACATTCCAGACACAGGAATGCTGGAAGATGAAACTATTCGTTGTTCTGATGTATGAATCTGACAGGATTTTTTCCAGGCACGTAATATACTGTTAAAATAATCACAGATCTGTTCTTGTTGTAAAAATGTGACGCCATCCTTCCTAGACATATTATTACTGTTAACAGAAACACCAACCTGTTCTAATGATATAAAAGAGTTTTTGATTAAGAGGCAGACTGATAAACACACATTAACTTGCTATTTATCTCTTGGGACGTTTTAAGCTCTTTATTTGTTTGTTATTAAAAACAGAATAATTCAAGTACAAAGGTGTAATTTTATAAACCTTAAATTACGCCACTACTTATACATGTAAAAACGACTGGTTTGGGTAAAGAAAAAATTCATGTGGAGGAAACGTTGTTCGCTCCTCTACATAAACATTTTTTCAACCCATACCAGCCATTTTTCCATGTATATTTTTTCTCTACAAGTGGGTTTTTCTCGTCAGTTAAAGGATAAAGTAATATTTGATGAAAGACAATACTAGCCTGTAAATATGGCTTTACTGTGGTACTGGTTTGTTACGCTAGAAAGCCCAACATATTTATACATAGGCCAGCGGACAAGGTAATGAAGGATAAGTTTTTATTAAGGCTCATAACACTTGGTAAGTATTTCTTCAACAAATAACATGAATTTAATATCGCGAAGTAACTCAAATAAAATAACCGACGCTCAGTTGACTAATTGAGTTTTTAAGATACATTTTCCACCATTCTTAATAACCTGAACACTGTTGAACATGTGAATTAAATTACAAGTATCTTTACCTAGATAATTTTGTGTGTTACTAGCTCTGGAACTAGACGATTCTGATGTGTATACTTATTTTTAGAGATAAAGTGCCACGTGGAAAACAAATTATAAAACATTTACTCTTAGTAGAATGAATAAAGCTTGATTTGTTTAAATCTGTGTCTTTTTTTTCAAAACTTTTGTGCAGTTTTGCAATGTTTAGTCATGTCTTCATTAACTGATAGTAGCTGGTCATACCTCGCGCCAGGTTAGCAAAGTACAATGGTCGTTCAAAAGAACGTGTGTTTGACCACTTCTGTATCTTTTGTCCAGTACGATGTGACGGCGTAAAGGAGAGGCTATTGTGAACTAAAAGTTGATTACCCACTTCCTTCAGTTTAGGTAATTTTGTATTGTGGGATACTTACTTGAATAGTGTAGTGTTGATAGAATCCATTCTGTCTTTATTTGAATGAAACCAAAATCTTTAGGCCCAGCAGCCTGAGTTCTAATCAGAATAACAAATCTAAACACCTTGATTTTTTGTGTTGACAAGACATAGAGTGATATTTGTGGGCGTGAGAATAAATATCAACTATTTATGAAAACTAACACCAACAGAAAGAAGAGTCGCTGAAGAAAGAATAAATAACGAGATGAAATGAAAAAAAATCGACTGCAGATACGTGGAGAACAACCTTGAAATATCATTAAACGAGGAGCCCTGGAAACTGTATAAACAACCTTGAAATATCAGTAAACAAGGAGCCCTGAAAACTGTATAAACAAAACAAGATCGCAGTGAAAGAGGTTTGAACAATATAATAGGAAAGAAATAATATAGAAGAAATTAGAAAAAACAAAATTAAAACAGTACTGGGGAATAATCAACGAATACAGTAACATGCATAATGTCAGTAAACAGTGTCACTAAGATGTCAGCAAACAGTGTCACCAAGAAATGTCAGTAAAGTGTCATCGAGAAATGTCAGTAAAGTGTCATCGAGAAATGTCAGTAAACAGTGTCACCAAGAAATGCCAGTAAACAAGTCACCGAGAAATGTCAGTAAACAATGTCACCGAGAAATGTCAGTAATTTTACTATGATCATTGTATTTATAACTACGAAATGAATGTTATAACAGAAGATATGAAGATGCCGATAAATGATCGAAATGAAGATGACAATTGTTTGATTGAGTACTATGCTACACAATAGTCTATCTTTGTTGTACCTTCCACGGGTATATTTATGGTGTCATAAGTTTGCAGAGTTACTGCTGAACCTTTGTAACATATTAGAATAAACCGGGTTAAAGTTAGTATTAAGACAGGAATTACAAAACAAACGTAACACTAAGTAGGACTAATTATGAACAAAATTATAATACTGTCAGGAAAGTAGAATGTACGTGTTTAAGTGAAAAGTTTTGAACAACAGTTGACAGGAATAAAAAGGTCCTGTAAGAAATAGCAACCTTCAAATTAAAGAAAACAATCAGAAGAGCATAAAGATGTGCCCGGCATGGCCAAACGCGTTAGGGCGCGCGCTTCGTAATCTAAGGGTCGTGGGTTCGCGCCCAAACATGCTCGCTCTCCCAGCCGTGGGGGCGTTATAATTTTACGGTCAATCCCACTTGTCGTTAGTAAAAGAGTAGTCCAAGAGTTGGCAGTGGGTGGTGACGAATAGCTGCCTTCCCTCTAGTCTCACACTGCTATATTAGGGACGGCTAGCACAGATAGCCCTCGAGTAGCTTTGTGCGAAATTCCAAAACAAAGATTAATAAATATTAATTATGCGGCACAGTTAATATATAATTCAATGAAGTGCTGTACTTGTAAGCAGATACCAGTAATGATGGAAAAGAGGGTATCTATATGTTTGAACAACAAATTAATAGAAGATTACAAAAAGCACGTAAATTAGGGGTAACTATTAAAGGTATATTTCAAGATGTTCCAGGGCTTAATCATACTGTACATGAGAGAGTTGCATATGTTAATACGTGTGTGTTGTTTCATATGTTTGTCACAGGGTCACAAGTACTATGTTTAGTAACTACAAATGCATCTATTTCGTTCGCGACGATTTCGACCATTTTATAGTACAGTCCTGCCATTGTTAGATATAAGATTAAACATGTTTTACGGTCCTTTTAAGGGAAGACTGCCCGTAGGGAAATATTGTTAAAAATAGATAATCAAAGATGGAAAGACTGCCCGTAGGGCAATATTGATAAAAATAGATAATTAAAGATGGGAAGACTGCCCATATGGCAATATTGATAAAAATAGATAATTAAAGATGGGAAGACTGCCCATATGGCAATATTGATAAAAATAGATAATTAAAGATGGAAGACTGCCCATATAGCAATATTGATAAAATAGATAATTAAAGATGGGAAGACTGCCCATATAGCAATATTGATAAAAATAGATATTAAAGATGGGAAGACTGCCCATATGGCAATATTGATAAAAATAGATAATTAAAGATGGGAAGACTGCCCATATGGCAATATTGATAAAAATAGATAATTAAAGATGGGAAGACTGCCCATATAGCAATATTGATAAAAATAGATAATTAAAGATGGGAAGACTGCCCATATAGCAATATTGATAAAAATAGATAATTAAAGATGGGAAGACTGCCCATATGGCAATATTGATAAAAATAGATAATTAAAGATGGAAGACTGCCCATATGGCAATATTGATAAAAATAGATAATTAAAGATGGGAAGACTGCCCATATAGCAATATTGATAAAAATAGATAATTAAAGATGGGAAGACTGCCCATATAGCAATATTGATAAAAATAGATAATTAAAGATGGGAAGACTGCCCATATGGCAATATTGATAAAAATAGATAATTAAAGATGGGAAGACTGCCCATATAGCAATATTGATAAAAATAGATAATTAAAGATGGTAAGACTGCCCGTATAGCAATGCTCTCATCTACAAAATTAAAACAGCCATTCTGGTGACATTTTGAACAATATCATGGTATCATTGTCTACTTCACTGATGAAAACTGAAGATACTAGAACTACAGCAAATCTAGTTTGGCCACATATCTGTTAATCTGCCTGATGTTGGTGTCTTTGATGTTGTAAGGTATACATAATGTTTATAAAACACGTGTGGTCTATGGCTTACTTAGTTATGCTCCGTAGATGCTCGTTACTATGGAATTGCGGTGTTAAATATAGTAATGACACGATAGACAAAAAATGAAGTTGGATCTCGGTTCTTAACTCTCTATATAATAACTGAGAACTGTTCGTGCTGTCTGCTCACTAACTCAAATACTTGAGTAACATGAAACATTTGTTACAAATGTTACCAGTGTTGCAAAGTCTTAGAAGTGTATCTAAAAACGAATGTTTGCATTATTGACCAGCAGTAAATCGACGGGAGATGATATAATTTATCAGACGTGAGATCATGATATAACTCATCAGACGTGAGATCATTATATAACTCATCAGACTTGAAACCATAATATCAATGCTGTACATAAAGAAGTGATGAATGGTTCTGTTTTTACCAGCTACAACAATATTAAGGTGTAATATTTAGTTACCATAAACACTGCTAATGCGTTACCAATTCAGTAAACAACTATTACATTAATAAATAACAAAGATGGATATTATAATACACTGTATGTTCCAACGCTTCTCAACACGCCATTTTCGAAACATGTAGTGTATTGAAAACTGTGTATCTGTCTTTAATAGAATATTTTCTATCATGCAGAACGAAATAAAGTGTCCACCAAGCAACATATTTATAAATCTGACAAATCCAACAGTGTAGTAATGTCGGAAAAAGATGGACAGTCTAAGATCGAAGACATTTTAAATAATTCAGTACATTTCGTTACGTTACGATGATATCCATACTGAAGAGATCAGGTTGCGAAAGTACTTACTGAAACTAATGAAATTTGTTTATAGTTTTCCTAAAAGCTACGTAGAACGTTACGATCTGTAGTTTCAATCACTGGAACTTTATCTGATGCCTATTTTCTGAGAAATGATATTGCCAATAAAAATACTTTGAAAGAAGGTTTCAAATTTTGTGATGAAATACAGCAGGTGAAGCTTGGTAGCAGTGACTATTATGAATAACCCACCGACTAATTAGGCCTAACGATCCACTTGTTAATAACTTACAATTTTTACACCGTTAAAACTCTTGCCTGTTAACGTTTACAAGCATGATATCCAATTGATTTACCCACCATGTTTCATACCAGTATAACATCATGAATGACTGGTTACTTGCAAGAACATTGATAGTTCTTTCTCGTATTTAACTAACAGTTAGGGTAAGGAAACTCTGAACTTCAGTAGTTAGCTTACAGAAACTGTGAACTTCAGTAGTTAGCTTACAGAAACTGTGAACCTCAGTAGTTAGCTTACAGAAACTGTGAACTTCAGTAGTTAGCTTACAGAAACTGTGAACTTCAGTAGTTAGGGTACTGAAATTGTGAACCTCAGTAGTTAGCTTACAGAAACTGTGAACTTCAGTAGTTAGCTTACAGAAACTGTGAACTTCAGTAGTTAGCTTACAGAAACTGTGAACCTCAGTAGTTAGCTTACAGAAACTGTGAACTTCAGTAGTTAGCTTACAGAAACTGTGAACTTCAGTAGTTAGCTTACAGAAACTGTGAACCTCAGTAGTTAGCTTACAGAAACTGTGAACTTCAGTAGTTAGCTTACAGAAACTGTGAACTTCAGTAGTTAGCTTACAGAAACTGTGAACCTCAGTAGTTAGCTTACAGAAACTGTGAACCTCAGTAGTTAGCTTACAGAAACTGTGAACTTCAGTAGTTAGCTTACAGAAACTGTGAACCTCAGTAGTTAGCTTACAGAAACTGTGAACCTCAGTAGTTAGCTTACAGAAACTGTGAACTTCAGTAGTTAGCTTACAGAAACTGTGAACCTCAGTAGTTAGCTTACAGAAACTGTGAACTTCAGTAGTTAGCTTACAGAAACTGTGAACTTCAGTAGTTAGCTTACAGAAACTGTGAACCTCAGTAGTTAGCTTACAGAAACTGTGAACTTCAGTAGTTAGCTTACAGAAACTGTGAACTTCAGTAGTTAGCTTACAGAAACTGTGAACTTCAGTAGTTAGCTTACAGAAACTGTGAACCTCAGTAGTTAGCTTACAGAAACTGTGAACCTCAGTAGTTAGCTTACAGAAACTGTGAACTTCAGTAGTTAGCTTACAGAAACTGTGAACTTCAGTAGTTAGCTTACAGAAACTGTGAACCTCAGTAGTTAGCTTACAGAAACTGTGAACTTCAGTAGTTAGCTTACAGAAACTGTGAACCTCAGTAGTTAGCTTACAGAAACTGTGAACTTCAGTAGTTAGCTTACAGAAACTGTGAACCTCAGTAATCAGCTTAAAGAAACTGTGAACCTCAGAAGTCAGCTTACAGAAACTGTGAACCTCAGTAGTTAGGGTACGGAAACTGTGAACCTCAGTAGTCAGTTTAAAGGAACTGTGAACCTCAGTAGTTAGCTCACGGAAACTGTGAACATCAATAGTTAGCTTACAGGAACTGTGAACCTCAGTAGTCAGTTTAAAGGAACTGTGAACCTCAGTAGTTAGCTTACAGAAACTGTGAACCTCAGTAGTTAGCTTACAGAAACTGTGAACCTCAGTAGTTAGCTTACAGAAACTGTGAACCTCAGTAGATAGCTTACAGAAACTGCGAACCTCAGTAGTCAGTTTACGGAAACTGTGAACCTCAGTAGTCAGCTTACAGGAACTGTGAACCTCAGTAGTCAGCTTACAGAAACTGTGAACCTCAGTAGTTAGGGTACGGAAACTGTGAATCTGTGATTTCATGGTTCGTATCCCGTTTCTAAAGGACAAGCAAACAAAATTCTCAGTTCTTACTTTCAAAGTAACTATCAAATTTCCATTATTCAGACGTACAAGAATAGCCCAGGACTTGGAGGGTAGATTGAGTACCTGTCTTCTTTATGGAGTCCAGACTATGAGTTCAGAATTAGATGTAACTATGAATAGATATTCCTCGTGGAGCTTTGTGCAAAAATATGTAAATTAGAAGAACAGCTAATACCTGGAGGGTGTAATCTATAACCTTCCTGGTGTGTTTTGTAACTGTATTACCAACAATGACGTGAGATTTGCGCGTGCTCTGGGTGAGATGATGCTGTTTTGTTTGTGAGTTCTTCGTTCAATAGTAACAAAATTTATAGACAGTGAAGTATTTTTATTTTCTAGCAGCTGAAACAAATTAGATATACTCTTGTATAGCGTTGCGTTCATTGTTATTTTAACCAAACTTGATTCTGCTTCCTGTTACAAAAACGACGTTAGATAAGTTTATGGACTAGGACTAATTTAAATCTACTCACCTCATCAAGCAAGGTATAACTTTTAACACAATGTGGTATTTCTGACTTTATTGTTTTATTTATTATATTATTATTATTCTGCATTCTTACTTCAGTACATGGATTTAAAAATACCCCATCCTTCTAAGACAGATGAACCTCGAAAGTCATTATTAGATTTATGGCCGAATATGTTGTCAATAACGAGGTTACCATAATGACGAAATAGCTCATTCTAATGATTAAAAGTAGGATAGTTTCAGTGGTATACCTAATTATTACTGAGTTCTAAACAAACAAACTTTCTCATGTTTGCTTACTCTCTTTCAAATGTTGCAATATACATTCTTACACAACATGTCCGTTAGGTAAGTATGTAGGCTCTAAAACAAACTTTTTGTATAAAGTGTGACTATAAAAGCGGCGTATAAATAAAAAAAATGTTTAAAAAATATACATTAATAATATGTTTTTATTACCAGGCTCTCTGCTCGGTAAAGGAAAGCGTGCACCAGATTTCAGACAGCGTACACGCAAACATAGCAGGCAGGCTTATATTAATTTTGCAGAGTTTCACATGAATTCCTTTGACACCATTTCATTCACGGTCAATAAATACATATATTTTAGATAAAACTTGTATCTCTTAAATGTTTCAGTTGATAACAGTGTAACTGGTGTACATCAGGGACAAGACGTCACTGTACTTCTTGGACAATGACGATTTTCTTGAAGCCAGTCAAGAACGTGTCTTGTATTCGGCTAGTTTTAAATAAGAAAAATGTGCCTAACAGATTTACAACGATGTAATAACTTATATTATTTCATACTCATAGATCAATTAACTAAACTTAGAGTGTTCAAAACATTTTGTTTTTAATTAACTAAGCCTATAAATTAGAAAACGACAATGTTTTTCTCATTTTTTTACTTTCAGGACATAGCCTCTTAACAATACTATTAGGCTATACCGTATTACTAAATAACATAATACAACTACTATTGCTGGAAAAACGTTCTAGCTTTTCTATTTATTATAAATTGTTATATAAGGAACCATCTATTTTCTATATGATTTTCGCTAGCTTGCATCAAGAAGATGCGTGAATGTGCAAGCACATGGATATCTAATGATACCTAGGTGCACACTCTCAGGGTCCACTTTGTGTGGGTGCAATTTTGAAGTTTCTTGGTTCTTTGCTCTTGGTACTATGGCGGTTACATATTCTTTCTTATGTGGTTTTTCGCTAGCTTGCCTCGTAAAAAAAAGGTGTATATCTTTATTTACTTTAGAAGAATACTATATCATCAATGTTATCTCTGTTTACATTGTAACAGAACTATGTCATCAATATTACCTTTGTTTACTTTATGACAATATCATGTTACGAATGTTACATTTCTTTACTTCATAACAATTCTATGTTACCAGTGCCACTTGTATTTATACTATAACAATATTATATCCTATCACTCAATACATAATTTAATGTTTGTGTTTCCTTTCTTGCTGGTTCACTATTTGAACTCTCGTAGCATACGGACATGATAAACAGAACTGAGAAATAAAGCATAATTATAACTATATAAAAAAAGGTTAATCGCCATCTCGCACGAGGTTGTCTACATGTACGAGGCAGGCCTAAGGCCAAAAATTTATGTGAAATATAAAATTAATCTAATTTTCCATTTGAAACCACTTTCAATCATTGACAGTTAGTAAACCTATGTTTTCATCTAACAGTTGTTAATATTAAATTAAATATCTTCTATTTTGTCGTTTATGTATAATTTGCTTTCATATTATGCAAGTTTCCAAGTCCAGGAAATCGTGTCCAAAGTTAGAAGTCGTTGTTCGTGAAGTTTAGGGTGAACATTATATCGGAGTCGGTTTTGCTGATTGACCCAATCAACAAACTACATCAGTGGTTCCTAACCTTTTTAATGCCCCACATCCCTAAAAAAATTCTGTGTTCTCGCACCCCTCACAGTAATTATTTATTTAAGAATAAAGGCAAAGGTGGCCAAAACAAATGTTATCTCGCATCCTCTGGAACGCTATCTCGCACTCCTGGTTGAGAACCACTGAACTATATGGTAGAAGAAATAACCAGGCTATTATACAAACCTATAGACTGATCCAGAAATTCTTGTATTCACATAATAAGAGTAATAATATTCACAACAATAATGATTTAATATCATTATCATACATTTATAACGATATTTGATTAGTACGTAAATAATAATGAATTACTCATGCGTTACGTTTTATTTCGGTAAAACAGTTTCAAGAGGTGACTTTTCGTTTTCTGGTTATGATAGTTCGTTTCTTTTCGAACTGATGAATGAAATGTAATTTGAATACCTTTAATAAATTTGTCTTAAATCTAACGGAGGCGTTGTTGTTCGGCAAGTTTTAACTTCTTTTGGTAGAGGATCGTTAGTCCAATTTAGTATCTGGAAAAATAGTGTTTAATATATACACACAAGTATCATTTATTTATTACAATAATATGTACAACTATACGAAAATAAAACCATAAACGAGGTAAACAGTCACACCAACGAGTGTAATAATTCAACAACTTCTGTGAATTAAAAAAAATACAAATATAAATTTTTTATTTGTGACATTTCGCCTTACATTCTTAATACAACCTGGAAAACTTTGAATCCCCGTCATATTAAACATGCTCGCCCTTTCAGCTGTGGGGGCGTTATAAAGTGATGGTCAATCCCACTATTCGTTGGTGAGAGAGTAGCCCAACAGCTGGCGGTGAGTGGTGATGACTAGTTGCCCTCCCTCTAGTCTTACACTGTAAAATAAGGGACAGCTAGCGCAGATAGACCTCGTGTAGCTTTGCACGAAATTCCAAAACAAACAAAGACCGTTACGAAATAGATAATACAGATTATTGTAACACCTATGATAAGTTCGAGCATTTTATCTAAAATCCTGTAAGATGTAAATAATTAAATTTACTGTTGTTGGGTGAAAAAGTCAATTGTGGTGTACAGATGATTTACTTTGTTATCACTTTCAACAACTACCAGTGTGTAAGTTTGTTAAGGAGTGTGATATGTTATGTTAAATAGTTCATATTCTAATGTTCTCTCCGGGATATTTACTATAATTTAATCTATCGTTTTTATATTTCATGTTTAAGAAGCACAATTAGAGAAACAATCAACTTGAGCTTGCATATGTTATAAGTGTTCCATTAAAACAGCACTTCGTAACCAAGTGCTTCACTCTCTACACGTTGTTTTTGTTTCAGTATCAAACGAACGAATCTTGTACTTCGGCTCGCATATTTAATTACCTAGTGAATAAAACCAGTAAAATAAGTCGGCTGGTGTTTCTTTATTTCAGTGTTATATTTATTATTCCAATCAGCGTGAACAGTACCTTTTTTAACCGGTTAAGCCTAGCCTCCCACTTGTATTTTAATAGTTAGCAATGTTTGTTGCAATAAAGCCAAGCTTTTTCAACGATACTGTAAATAATGCAAACTTACCACAATCCTCTAGTAATATAAACATAAAAAATTCACTCGAAAAACAGTGTGTAAGACAAGCAAAGAAATGCTTAGTTTCTTTGGTAAAAACACATTAATAAACGTTATTCGAAAACAACCTAAAATCAAATATATAAAAATTTTGAAACACAAACAAGAACTTAAACTTTTTTAAACTAGTATTTAGTATATTTAATTAAAAATACTAATGTGAAAACTGTAAATACACCTATGAAAATCATAGGTATTCACGATCGTTTCGATTATAAACCATTCTTTAATAACACAGCAGTTTAAAGCCTAAATATAATTTGGCAATATTTTTAGAATTCAGTTTATGTAGAAATAAACTACATTTTATTCTTTGGTACAGAGGTATGTCTGCGAACTTACAACGCTTGAAACCGTGGTGGGTAGAGCACAGATAGATCATTAGACAGCTTCGTGCTTAACTACAAACAAATTGTTTCGACAGATTGTCATACATGATTACCAAACCACTATAACCAGCACCTGCCCGTTGTTAAAAAAACACAATTTCTTTATTATTTACCACAATTTTTACTAAATGTGGATTTATTATATCCATCAATTTAGAGTCCCTAATATAATTATAGTAGCTGAAACGTGAAATTAGATATTTTCTGACGAATAAATTTCTACTCATTTCAAAATTGTCTTTTAAATTGCGTTAATATCAGATTCGTAAAACTCGTTTGATTTTGTTGTAGTGCTAGTTCGTAACGCCATATATTAGGCTTAGGACAGATATAATTTTCTAGTAAATATATGATATATTGCTGCATAAAAAATAATTTGTTTTATTAAATATTAGTAAAGATATGAGAGTTCCACCCTCACACTTATTAAAAAATTTTACACTTCCTAAATTATATTTACAGGTCCCGTGCCACAAGTCGAATTGTACACTACTGGAAATACGTTTTACCATTCTTCTCAGAAATGCATGGTTCAATTTTTATCCCACTACTACGGTAAGAGCATTGCTAGTAGCGACATCTCACGGCGTGGAAGAAGACGGCAAATATTTCCTGCTCTTAGAGGTAAAATGAGAAGAAGAAGTAAAAAAGGTGAGATTGACTGATTTTTGTTATGACGCATAATAGATAAAACTATACTTACCTGGTACATGTATCAAATATATATGCATTGAGCTATACTTACCTGGTATATGTATCAAAACTTACCTGGTACGTGTATCAAATAAATATACATTAAACTATACTTACCTGGTACATGTATCAAATAAATGTACATTAAACTACACTTACCTGGTACATGTATCAAATATATATACATTAAACTACACTTACCTGGTACACGTATCAAATATATATATATATATATACATGTATCAAATATATATATATACATGTATCAAAACTTACCTGGTACATGTATCAAATAAATGTACATTAAACTATACTTACCTGGTACATGTTTAAAATAAATATACATTAAACTATACTTACCTGGCACATGTATAAAATAAATATACATTCAATCACAAGAGTTAACATTAAACACTAGTTTATTTTTTAAAAATCATAAATTTTATAACCCAGACATGTTACAGTGCTTGACATATATTTCTGTTCTGTTGCGTGAGGGAATAAAATTACTACTTTGTTAAATCCTTAGGCAGTTTCCTGCTCATTTTGCTGTTAATTATTCAACACAATACGTTTGTTCACAAAATCTACGAGAAAAGTGTATCATTATACATGAATATATAAATGAACACACGCGTGTTACACGAAATAAACTAACACCATCCTTCCTGATTTTTCGCTCAATATATATTTATTTTTATTATCCGGGAACTTCGCTAAAAGTCGCTAACGCCAAAGGTGAAGCAATATATTCTCGTAATGACGTAATTACAGCAGAATATCTGAAACATGGAAGAGTCGGTGATGATGACGTATTCCCTCCCTTACTAAGCCTAAGGTAAAGAAGCAGTTGCGATGAACAAAATCTAATAACTCGAAAAGATTTACTTGTTTTGTGTGGTAAGTTAAAAGTTCAAACCTTTTACAGAAAAATAAAGATATACAGAGAGAACAAACGTCGTGGGATTAATTATTTGAAAAAGAACTAAATATGAAATAGTATATTTTCTTATTAGTCGTCTTCCAGTAAAAAAGTCTTAGGCATGTACAGAAATCTAATCGTTAGATTTAGATCGATATCATTCGTGTGTTTTTGTTTTGTTTTTAGTTTCTATGAATTCAAATAGACATATCTGTGTGTGACACAGTTTTTCTTTTGTATTTTGCCACTAGATATGACTGTGGGAGAACGTTCGCCGATTCCACTAAAACCGACATTGGCTAGAACAATGTCTGCTAGACGTCGCCGCCAGAGGCCGACTAAAACGCCTCACGCTGATCAGGTGCTGGGATCTCTGTGGAAGATGGCGGAACCTCGACAGAGTGTATGGAATCGAGTAGAAGTGGAAGACGATTCTGAAATAGAAGAAGTTGAGGAACGTCTAATGGTGAGGTGAAACTTAAGAAAATATCCAGGAAGAAACTAGTGTGTAAAATAACATTTGTGTGTGAATGACATTGCATGCGTAGATATAGATACATGTACAGCGTGTGTGATAGATAGCATAAGAGGTAACTTCAATAGGTTTGGGCAAACAAAAAAGAAATCCAACTAAACTGTTTTCGTAATGCTGTAGACATCTATCCATCCATGTGTTTGTGTTTTGTTGTCTATTATACGTGTGAACGTCTTTGTTCGTTTACCACTGCGTATATTTGATTTTCTGTTTGTTCATTTCCAGTGTAGATTGATTACACGTATTCTCTATATTATACATTTTTTTAAAACGTAGATTAAAATCCGTAATAAGCTGTATTTTGGTTACAGGTTTAACAAAAGCTGCTTTTAATAGTGTTTTTTTTATTATTTGTTCCCACCATTTACAATTTTGAAAAGTTCCGATTGTCACGCTACTGTATCCATCATTATAATTTGTACGTAATCAAGAAATGTTTTCATTTACCCTAATTTCAGTTTTTTCGCAATATTTTGAAGTTCAATGTAAGCACGCTATTGTTCGTTTGGTAACCTTGGCAACTTTGACGTCATATTTCTTATTTTAATATTAAATCATACTTTTAAATAAACGATGATATTGGGAATCTATGTATAAAAACAACATAATAATAATTTTACATGATCATACACTACATGTAAATTGTAATAGAAAATAATTTACCGTTTCTGTAAATTTAATAACATTTATTTTGTTATTTTACTCAACACGTAGTGTTGCATGTGTGTGTGTGTGCGCTCGCGTGATTCATTTGCAAATTGATACAAATGGCTTATCTCGTGACACCGTACTTTATTTATGTCACAGCGGAAAAGTACTTTTTTCCAATTAATTTTTCTGTGCGTTATAAAACACAAACTGCATTCTTCATTATCTGGATGTCTCGTGCGAGAAAACAACACAATTGTTTTATTTTCAACAGAATTATTTTTGTTTGGTTTATCGGAGGGGGATAAAGAACTTCGCGGGATATATTATCTTGACCCTTGGTCAAAGGGCAAGGTCCGAAGAATGGACGTTTTTCAAACGAAGCGAAAAACTGCGCTATAAGCCATCTGTGCTTTACCTTTCATACGTATTGGAACTCAGTTTTCAGGGTTATAAGCCCTTAGACTTACCAGTGAACAACAACAGTTTGAATTCTCGTCTCATTCTTTTATTTTAAAAGCGTCCCGATGGCTTAACGTTAAATTTAAGGGCTTATCACGCTAAAATCGAGTTTCAGTACCTGCTGGGGGCATAGCTTTGCACTTATTAACAAACAATAAAATAATCTTAATTATTATAAAACACAGAATTACTTTGTGACTTATTCGCCAGTCATTATGGTTGTAGTTACTAGACCAACAGAGGTTAATAGAAGTTATGTTTTTGACCCGTTAATTGTAATCCTTTTTCAACAGCCTTATGACCAATCACAAAGTGAGAAGAGCAGAAGTCCGACAGGAGTCAGTAGTTCAGACAGACTACCAAGCTCCTCTTCTTCAGAAGACCCCTGCAGTCCCTCCAATTCCAAAAAGTTAGTACTTTTTAATGACGTACATAAATTTTGTGTTTCTATGGTGTTCTATATTAATGCTTTTGTCTCCTTAGAAAGTGTTTGTTTTCGAATTTCGCACAAAGATAGACGAGGGCTATCTGCGCTAGCCGTCTCTAATTTAGCAGTGTAAGACTAGAGGGAAGGCAGCTAGTCATCACCACCCACCGTTAACTTTTGGGCTACTCTTGTATCAACGAATAGTGGAATTGACTGTCACATTATAATGCCCCCCACGGCTGAAAGGCGAGCATGTTTGGTGTGACGGGGATTTGAACACGGGACCTTCAGATTACAAGTTGAGCACCCTAACCACCTGGCCATGCCGGGCTCTAGAAAGTGTTATCTTAGAGTGTAATATAATCGCAGAGGTGGAGAAAATATAAGAAGTAAAAGAGTTAAAAGTCGTTAATGACCCAGAGGGGTCCAAGTTGTGAATGTGAGAGTTCAATGACCGAGAGGGGTCCAAGTTGTGAATGTGAGAGTTCAATGGCTTGAGGGGTCCAAGTTGTGAATGTGAGAGTTCAATGACCTAGAGGGGTCCAAGTTGTGAATGTGAGAGTTCAATGGCTTGAGGGGTCCAAGTTGTGAATGTGAGAGTTCAGTGCCCTATAGGGGTCCAAGTTGTGAATCTGGGAGTCCACTGTTCACGACCTATTGCTGCAAAAAAACACAAGTATTGTACTTTGGAGTCGTGGGTTCTTATAATAGTGACAGTGAAATATCATTATTGGATTAGATAAGAATTGTCACTAGATGGTGGCTTTCAATTCAAAGTTAATAACAGTTTAATTAGTTCAGAGTTAGGGATAAATATGCACAGAAAACTCCTCGAGTAACTTTGCGCAAAATTCTGAACCAAAAAGTGAGAGAAAAGTTTCAGTACGTTAGTTTTAGTTTGTAAGTTCTTGATCTGAACTTATTAACGATGATTCAACGTCATTTAACGAAAACATATATTCACACACACACACAAACACACACACAAGCTGTCTTGACGAGATATAACAGTGAAAGATGACAAGTAGGGTGTGTGATAAAGGTGATCAGAAGGTTACACTCTAAAGGAGCGTAGCGTCGGCCAAAGCAAAGGCCTCCCTTTTTCCAGTTATGGAGTCCCATCGCAATACGTTTATCGATGCGGAGGTAAGACAACTAGGGACCAACCTTAATTCACAAACCACATTAATTATGTCTGTAGTTGTCCCCATCCAACCAACCGTTTTTCTAGATAGGAAATATAATGACTAATCGTTCATATTTATAAACCTTTGGAATTTGTGCTGTATAACCTTTAGTACGTTTCTTGGCTTCAGTTTGTGTAACTTTTTTTGGTCATTTTGAAATCAAAATGTTTAAAGAGAACAAAAATGCCACTTTTAACACATCATGCTATTTGTATAATTATTTAATCTCCAATTAGAATAATAATGTTAATGCACGTGTTTGGGACACGTGAGAGTGTTCAGTGCACATCCTCGACATTAAACTTATCTTTTATTAATCACAGTATTAGGTTCGAATCATCATGGTCGTTTCGAAAGATTCACAGAAACGTGTTAGAAGGCTGAGGAACCTACAGTCTAGTAGAACTCCTCGCATGTCTTAAAAATTAAGGCAGCTAGTCATCACCACCCACCGCCAACTCTTGGGCTACTTTTTACCGACAAATAATGAGATTGACCGTAACATTATAACGCTCCCACAGCTGAAAGAGCGAGCGTGTTTGGTGTAACGGGGATTCGAACCTGCGACCCTCATATTACGACTCGAGTACCTTATCCACTTGGCTAATATCTTAGTAATTTATAACTGAAGGCGAAATACCATCGAAAATAAACGTATTGCTTTAATAACCAATCATTAAATATGTTTAATTTATTCGTAATACTTAAGTACGTTTATTTCCTTCCTACTCTAGTGATCAAAATAAGTACTGTAATTTATTTTTTATTGTTCTTTATTTTTTGAATAAATAAGTACATGGTTCCTGGTCAGATAAGCAATCATTGTTTGAACACGTTTGTTTATAGTGTCATACAGAAACAGAAACAGATCACGTTGTTGTTTGTGTTATTGTTTAGCTGTGTTGTTTCAGAATTGTTTCAGTGTTATAGCCCCCCAGTGGTTCAGCGGTATGTCTGCGAACTTACACGCTAAAATCAGAGTTTCGACACCCGTGGTGGGCAGAGGAAAGATAGCCCATTGTGTAGCTTTGTGCTTAATTCAAAACAACAACAACTACAATATTATGGAGCGACACCTAGTTGATACAATAATAAGAGCATCTGATAGAAACATCCTTCTTGGATATAAAATAATTCCTTGTCACGTGACTTCATAATTAACTCTAAAAATGAGAAGAACGCCCTTAACAACAGGGAGACAACAGCAACAGGCTGATGACATAAGACATATTGCTCAAAGAGGACTATTTTTAATTATTATCGTAGACGCTTAGCAATTTTTTCTGGAAGATGTTTGATTTTGGAATTTCGCACAAAGCTACTCGAGGGCTATCTGTGCTAGCCGTCCCTAACTTAGAAGTGTAAGACTAGAGGGAAGGCAGCTAGTCATCACCACCCATCGCCAACTCTTGGGCTACCCTTTCACCAACGAATAGTGGGATTGACCGTCGCATTATACGCCCTCACGGCTGGGAGAGCGAGCATGTTTAGTGCGAAGCGGGCACGAACCCGCAACCCTCGGATTATGAGTCGCACGCCTTACGCGCTTGGCCATGCCAGGCCCCTCTGGACGATGCTACAACACAGTTGTTACGTAATTTGCTTTGTAAATTATTCTAATCCAAGTTAGAACAGTTTCAAAACTTAAACCCAGGTGTCGTTGTCTTCGCAGAGAGACTATAAATTTATTAAATGTGATATGCTGATATTTTTGCTGCCGTGGAAATTTGCAAGTTAAAAGTCACTTTTTATTCAGGGTTTGTCTCATCAACAATCGGATTAACTTTTCATATTCTTAAACATTTTTCTATACTGTTGTGAAACGTTTTATTATGCTAATCGTATTTAAGTACAAATTATGGTTGTTTTGATCATGATGTATTTACGCTAGGAGCAGATTCCATAAATACATACTAGAGAAATCTGTATCCTCTTTAGTATTACAACAGTAAAGTACATTTCTGTGAATCCTTCTCACTTAACCGGATATTTTTACGTTGACAAGGTGAGCAGCAACATGCTTGTCAAGACATTGGTAGCAGTTTTTGTTCTAGAAACAGGAATATTCTTGTAAAGACATTGATAATAATTTCTTATAAAATTATTAGAAATGTAGCTAGTTTGAATGTGCCAAACCATGTTTTGATTAGTTTTCAGCGTCTCACGTGGTTTATACGAAACAGTTGGTGACAGCTTTCCTTCCTTACCCATTAGAACTCTAAAGTTAGCCCATTACCTAAACTGTTATTAGCTTTTTTGTATTTTTAAAGTATTTATGGTGATGTACGTTGTACGTAAGCAGATTACGTATAAAACGGCCCCTGTTTAACATTTCAATGTGTTATAAGGGTTTGAATGTCCTCTGTTGTAGTAAACTGTGGTAAACGCTGCTGTTACAAAATGTAAACACGCCTCTTTCTTACTCCAATCCTAATTTAACCACTGTATGAAACTGTGGCTGTTTTTAAGTGTAAACATTTTGAAATATTCTAGGGTTAACAATATCTTATTTACTGAAGGTTCCATTTTTAGAAATTACTGTTATTAGTATGTAGAAAATTGAATTTCAGATGCTATTTTGATGTGAATTTCAACGTGACAATTTCGTTCAAAGTGTTAGCAGTGTGTTCCAAAAACGTTACTATATTTATTATAATTTGACACAAAAATAGCAATAAATACCTATATTTGTGTAAGGCCCGGCATGGCCAGGTGGTTAAATCATTCATTCGACTCGAAATTTGAGGGTTGCGGGTGTGAATTCTTGTCACACCGAACGTGTTCGCACTTTTAGCCATGTGGGAGTTATAATGTTACGGTCAATTCTACTCTTTGTTAGTAAAAGAGTAGGCTAAGAGTTGGCGGTTGGTGGTGATGACTATCTGCCTTCCCTCTAGTGTTACACTTCTTAATTAGGGTCAGCTAGCGCACGAAAGTGAAAAACAAACAAACAAACAATATTTGTGTAAAACATTGTTATTTGTAATTCTGTTTTATGTTTTCCAGAATTAATTATGAATATTAAAGTTTATGTTTATTTACATTACAGAAGAAACGTTTTGATTTGCAGCTTCACAGAAACACTGTGTTATTTTACACCAATATAAACTGTGGTCTTCCAACACAGGACTGTTGTAGCAACATAAACACAGTTTCAGTGTGTTTTTTAACAACATGAGTGACGTACGAAATGACAGAAATGTCACTATGATCTCTTTATCGCAGGTTTGGTTACTCCAGTGTTTTATGTTAAACTGTTGTACTTAATGACCGTAAAAATACGTGGACTTTTTTTTCCGATACTGAATATATTAAATAAAGAAGATTTTTTAAAAAAAATATATGTTTATTCCACCACTCCAGAGATCTGGTTTCCAGATGAATAACAGAAATATTCGAAACCGTTTTCATTTAAATGTAACATGTTCGAATAATTTCGTTTTTAATCTCTTGCAAAGCTACACCAGGGTCATTTACGCTAGCCGTCTCTAATTTAGCAGTGTAAGACTGGAGGGAAGGCAGCTAGTCATCAACATCAACCGCCAACTCTTGGGCTACTCTTTTACTAACAAATAGTGGGTTTGACCATCATTTTATAACGCCCCCACGGCATGTTTGGTGGAACGGGGAATCGAACCCACGACCCTCAGGTTACGACTCGAGTCCCTTATCCACCTGGCCATGTCGGGCCTAACATATTCGAAAATAGGAAGTTTTGTTGTTACTTTTGTTAAATTTGTGTAGTTTTACTAATTAAAAAAACAACTGCGTTTTTGGTATTTGTCGTGTCTAACTGAACCCTGGATTTTAGTGTTTTACGTTGGTAAACCTCTCTTTGTCCCACATCAGTGTCAGGCTTAGTACCAATGTCTAGTGGCGAGGAAATTAATTATCAGTTTATTTTTATATTATGTTTAATGTGTAAAACGTTTCGTGGAAATGAATACAAATTATATATAACACAATGTTTAGTAAGTTTTATGTTTCTATTGGAACGACTAATTACACTTATAAATGATGTACATAACAATATTGGTGTATGTTATATGGAATTGTCGTTCTTTAGTTACACCTAACGATTCTACTGTTGTTGTACTACGAGTTAAAACAAGTTTAGATATTATACTGTTGTTGTACTACGAGTTAAGACAGGTTTAGGTATTATACTGTTGTTGTACTACGAGTTAAGACAGGTTTAGGTATTATACTGTTGTTGTACTACGAGTTAAGACAGGTTCGAGTATCCAACTGTTGTTCTAGTAGAAGTTAAGACAGGTTTGAGTGTCCGACTGTTGTTGTAATGGAAGTTAAGACAGGTTTGAGTATCCGACTGTTGTTGTAGTAGAAGTTAAGACAGGTTTGAGTGTCCGACTGTTGTTGTAGTACAAGTTAAGACAGGTTTGAGTAACCGACTGTTGTTGTAGTACAAGTTAAGACAGGTTTGAGTGTCCGACTGTTGTTGTAATGGAAGTTAAGACAGGTTTGAGTATCCAACTGTTGTTCTAGTAGAAGTTAAGACAGGTTTGAGTGTCCGACTGTTGTTGTAATGGAAGTTAAGACAGGTTTGAGTATCCGACTGTTGTGGTAGTAGAAGTTAAGACAGGTTTGAGTATCCGACTGTTGTTGTAGTAGAAGTTAAGACAGGTTTGAGTGTCCGACTGTTGTTGTAGTACAAGTTAAGACAGGTTTGAGTGTCCGACTGTTGTTGTAATGGAAGTTAAGACAGGTTTGAGTATCCGACTGTTGTTGTAGTAGAAGTTAAGACAGGGTCGAGTATTCGACGGTTGTTGTATTAGACGTTAAGACAGGTTCGAGTACCCGACTGTTGTTGTAATGAAAGTTAAGAGAGGTTTGAGTATCCGACTGGTATTTTAGTAGAAGTTAAGACACGTTTGAATATCCGACTATTCTTGTAATGGAACTTAAGACAGGTTTGAGTGTCCGACTGTTGTTGTAATGGAAGTTAAGACAGGTTTGAGTATCTGACTGGTATTGTAGTAGAAGTTAAGACAGGTTTGACTATCCGACTGGTATGCTAGTAGAAGTTAAGACAGGTTTGAGTATCCGACTGTTGTGGTAGTAGAAGGTAAGACAGGTTTGAGTATCCGACTGTTGTTGTAGTACAAGTTAAGACAGGTTTGAGTGTCCGACTGTTATTGTAATGGAAGTCAAGACAGGTTTCATTATCTGACTGTTATTGTAGTAGAAGTTAACACAGGATTGAGTATCCAATGTTGTTGTAATAGAGGTTAAGACAGGTTGAAGTATCCGACTCTTGTTGTAATGGAAATTAAGACAGGTTTGAGTATCCGTCTGTTGTGGTAGTGGAAGTTAAGACAGGTTTAAATATCCGACTGTTGTTGTAGTAGACGTTAAGACAGGTTTGAGTATCCGAATGTTGTTGTACTGGAAGTTAAGACAGGTTTAAGTATCCGACTGTTGTTGTAGTAGAAGTTAAGAGAGGTTTGAGTATCCGACTGTTGTGGTAGAAGAAGTTAAGACAGGTTTGAGTATCCGACTGTTGTTGTAATGGAAGTTAAGACAGGTTTAATTATCTGACTGTTGTTGTAGTAGAAGTTAACACAGGATTGAGTATCCAATGTTGTTGTAATGGAGGTTAAGACAGGTTTAAGTATCCAATGTTGTTGTAATGGAGGTTAAGACAGGTTTAAGTATCCGACTGTTGTTGTAGTAGACGTTAAGACAGGTTTGAGTATCCGAATGTTGTTGCACTGGAAATTAACATAGGTTTGAGTATCCGAATGTTGTTGCACAGGAAGTTGAGACAGGTTTAAGTATCAAATGTTGTTGTAA
Source organism: Carcinoscorpius rotundicauda (assembly GCA_011833715.1). NCBI lineage: Eukaryota > Metazoa > Arthropoda > Merostomata > Xiphosura > Limulidae > Carcinoscorpius > Carcinoscorpius rotundicauda. The sequence goes on along the minus strand of CM022396.1, from coordinate 98,272,947 downwards.
TGGAGGTTAAAACAGGTTTAAGTATCCGACTGTTCTGGTAGTGGAAATTAAGACAGGTTAAAGTATCCAGTTATTGTTGTAGTACAAGTTAAAACAGGTTTGAGTGTCCGACTGTTGTTGTAATGGAAGTTAAGACAGGTTTGAGTATCCGACTAGTATTGTAGTAGAAGTTAAGACAGGTTTCAGTATCCGACTGTTGTAGAAGAATTTAAACACGTTTGAGTATCCGACTGGTATTGTAGTAGAAGTTAAGTGAGGTTTGAGTAACCGACTGTTCTTGTAATGGAAGTTAAGAGATGTTTAAGTATTCGACTGTTTTTGTAGTAGACGTTAAGACAGGTTTTAGTATCCGACTGTTATGATAGTGGAAGTGAACACAGGTTTGAGTATCCAGTTATTGTTGTAGTACAAGTTAAGACAGGTTTGAGTATCCGACTGTTGTAGTGGAATTTAAACAGGTTTGAGTATCCGACTGTTGTATTGGAATTTAAACAGGTTTGAGTATCCGACTGTTGTAGAAGAATTTAAACAGGTTTGAGTATCCGACTGGTATTTTAGTAGACGTTAAGACAGGTTTGAGTATCCGACTGCTGTTGTAATGGAAGTTAAGACAGGTTTAAGTATCCGACTGTTGTTGTAGTAAAAGTTAAGAAAGGTTTGAGTATGCAACTGCTGTGGTAGTGGAAGTTAAGACAGGTTCGAGTATCCGACTGTTCTTCTAATACAAGTTAAACAGAGTTTTGAGTATCCGACTGTTGTAGTGGAATTTAAACAGGTATGAGTATCCGACTGGTATTGTAATAGAAGTTAAGACAGGTTTGATTATCCGAGTGTTGTGGTAGTGGAAGTTAAGACAGGTTTAAGTATCCGACTGTTCTTGTAATGGAAGTTAAGACAGGTTTGAGTATCCGAGTATTGTTGTAATGGAGGTTAACACAGGTTTAAGTATCCGACTGTTGTTGTAGTAGAAGTTAAGACAGGTGTGAGTATCCGACTGTTGTAGTAGAATTTAAACAGGTTTGAGTATCCGACTGGTATTGTAGTAGAAGTTAAGAAAGGTTTGATTATCCGACTGTTGTTGTAATGGAAGTTAAGACAGGTTTGAGTATCCGACTGTTGTTCTAATGGAAGTTAAGACAGGTTTGAGTATCCGACTGTTGTGGTAGTAGAAGGTAAGACAGGTTTGAGTTTCCGACTGTTGTTGTAGTACAAGTTAAGACAGGTTTGAGTGTCCGACTGTTATTGTAATGGAAGTCAAGACAGGTTTCATTATCTGACTGTTATTGTAGTAGAAGTTAACACAGGATTGAGTATCCAATGTTGTTGTAATAGAGGTTAAGACAGGTTTAAGTATCCGACTGTTGTTGTAGTAGACGTTAAGACAGGTTTGAGTATCCGAATGTTGTTGTACTGGAAGTTAAGACAGGTTTAAGTATCCGACTGTTGTTGTAGTAGAAGTTAAGAGAGGTTTGAGTATCCGACTGTTGTGGTAGAAGAAGTTAAGACAGGTTTGAGTATCCGACTGTTGTTGTAATGGAAGTTAAGACAGGTTTAATTATCTGACTGTTGTTGTAGTAGAAGTTAACACAGGATTGAGTATCCAATGTTGTTGTAGTAGAAGTTAAGACAGGTTTGAGTATCCGACTCTTATTGTAATGAAAATAAGAGAGGTTTGAGTATCCGACTGTTGTTGTAATGGAAGTTAAGACAGGTTGAAGTATCCGACTCTTGTTGTAATGGAAATTAAGACAGGTTTGAGTATCCGTCTGTTGTGGTAGTGGAAGTTAAGACAGGTTTGAGTATCCGACTTTTGCGGTAGCAGAAGTTAAGACAGGTTTGAGTATCCGACTGTTATGGTAGTTGAAGTTAACACAGGTTTAAGTATCCGATTGTTGTTGTAGTAGAAGTTAAGACAGGTTTGAGTATCCGACTCTTGTTGTAATGAAAATAAGAGAGGTTTGAGTATCCGACTGTTGTTGTAGTAGAAGTTAAGACAGGTTTGAGTATTCGACTGTTGTAGAAGAATTTAAACAGGTTTGAGTATCCGACTGGTATTGTAGTAGAAGTTAAGATAGGTTTGAGTATCCGACTGTTGTGGTAGTGGAAGTTAAGACAGGTTTAAGTACCCGACTATTCTTGTAATGGAAGTTAAGACAGGTTTGAGTATCCGACTATTGTTGTAATGGAGGTTAACACAGGTTTAACTATCCGTCTGTTGTTGTAATGGAAGTTAAGACAGATTTGAGTATCCGACTGTTGTGGTAGTAGAATTTAAGACAGATTTGAGTATTCGACTGTTGTTGTAGTAGAAATTAAGAGAGGTTTGAGTATCCGACTTTTGTTGCAGTGGAAGTTAAGACAGGTTTGAGTATCCGACTGGTATTGTAGTAGAAGTTAAGACAGGTTTGATTATCCGGCTGTTGTTGTAATGGAAGTTAAGACATGTTTGAGTATCCGACTGTTGTGGTAGTGGAAGTTAAGAGAGGTTTGAGTATTCGATTTTTGTGGTCGTAGAAGTTAAGACAGGTTTGAGTATCCGACTGTTGTTGTAATGGAAGTTAAGACAGGTTGAAGTATCCGACTCTTGTTGCAATGGAAGTTAAGACAGATTTGAGTATCCGACTGTTGTTTGTAGTAGAAGTTAAGACAGGTTTGAGTATCCGACTGTTGTAGTAGAATCTAAATAGGTTTGAGTATCCGACTGGTATTGTATTAGAAGTTAAGAGAGGTTTGAGTAACCGAATGTTCTTTATTGGAAGTTAAGACAGGTTTAAGTATCCGACTGTTGTTGTAGTGGACGTTAAGACAGGTTTGAGTATCCGAATGTTGTTGTAGTAGACGTTAAGACAGGTTTTAGTATCCGACTGTTGTAGTAGTGGAAGTTAAGACAGGTTTGAGTATCCGACTGTTGTTGTAGTAGAAGTTAAGACAGGTTTGAGTATCCGACTGGTATTGTAGTAGAAGTTAAGACAGGTTTGAGTATCCGACTGTTGTAGAAGAATTTAAACAGGTTTGAGAATCCGACTGATATTGTAGTATAAGTTAAGACAGGTTTAAGTATCCGACTGTTGTTTTAGTAGAAGTTAAGACAGGTTTGAGTATCCGACTGTTGTTGTAGTAGAAGTTAAGACAGGTTTGAGTATTGGACTGTTGTTTCAGTACAACTTAAGACAGGTTTGAGTATTGTACTGTTGTTTCAGTACAACTTAAGACATGTTTAAGTATTGGACTGTTGTTTCAGTACAACGTAAGACAGGTTTGGTTATCCGACTGTTGTTGTAATAGAAGGTAAGACAGGTTTGAGTATCCGACTGTTGTAGTAGTAGAAGTTAACACAGGTTTAAGTATCCGACTGTTGTTGTAATGGAAGTAAAGATAGCTTTAGTATCCGACTGTTGTTGTAATAGAAGTTAAGACAGGTTTGAGTATCCGACTGTTGTAGTGGAATTTAAACAGATTTGAGTATCCGACTGGTATTGTAGTAGAAGTTAAGAGAGGTTTGAGTAACCGACTGTTGTTGGAATGGAAGTTAAGATTGGTTTGAGTAACCGACTGTTCTTGTAATCGAAGTTAAGACAGGATGTAAGTACTTGACTGTTGTTCTAGTAGAAGTTAAGACATTTTTGAGTATCCGACTTTTGTTGTAGTGGAAGTTAAGACAGGTTTGAGTATCCGACTGTTGTTGTAGTAGAAGTTAAGACAGGTTTGAGTATCCGACTGGTATTTTAGTAGAAGTTAAGACAGGTTTGAGTATCCGACTGTTGTAGAAGAATTTAAACAGGTTTGAGAATCCGACTGATATTGTAGTATAAGTTAAGACAGGTTTGAGTATCCGACTGTTGTTGTTGTAGACGTTAAGACAGGTTTGAGTATTCGATTGTTGTTGTAGTAGAAGTTAAGACAGGTTTAAGTATCCCTTTGTTGTTGTAATGGAAGTTAAGACAGGTTTGAGTATCCGACTGTTGTTGTAGTAGAAGTTAAGATAGGGTCGAGTATTCGACTGTTGTTGTAGTAGACGTTAAGACAGGTTCGAGTACCCGACTGTTGTTGTAATGAAAGTTAGGACAGCTTTGAGTATCCGACTGGTATTGTAGTGGAAGTTAAGAGAGGTTTGAGTAACCGTCTGTGTTTGTAATAGAAGTTAAGACAGGTTTCAGTATCCGACTGTTGTTGTAGTAGACCTTAAGACAGGTTTGAGTATCCGACTGTTGTTGTAGAATTTAAACAGGTTTGAGTATGCGACTGGTATTGTAGTAGAAGTTAAGAGAGGTTTCAGTAACCGACTGTTGTTGTAGTAGATGTTAAGACAGGTTTAAGTATCCGACTGTTGTTGTAGTAGACGTTAAGACAGGTTTGAGTATCCGACTTTTGTTGTAGTGGAAGTTAAGAGAGGTTTTGAGTAACCGACTGTTGTTGTAATGGAAGTTAAGACAGGTTTAAGTATTCGACTGTTGTTGTAGTAGAAGTTAAGACAGATTTGAGTATCCGACTTTTGTTGTAGTGGAAGTTAACACAGGTTTGAGTGTCCGTCTGTTGTTGTAGTAGAAGTTAAGACAGGTTTGAGTATCCGATTGGTATTATAGTAGAAGTTAAGACAGGTTTGAGTATCCGATTGGTATTATAGTAGAAGTTAAGACAGGTTTGAGTGTCCGATTGTTGTTGTAATGGAAGTTAAGACATGTTTGAGTATCCGACTGTTGTGGTAGTGGAAGTTAAGACAGGTTTGAGTATCCGACTGTTGTTGTAATGGAAATTAAGACAGGTTTGAGTATCCGACTGTTGTTGTAATGGAAGATAAGATAGGTTTGAGTATCCGACTGTTGTTGTAATGGAAGTTAAGACATGTTTGAGTATCCGACTTTTGTGGTAGTAGAAGTGAAGAGAGGTTTGAGTATCCGACTGTTGTTGTAGTAGAAGTTAAGACAGGTTTGAGTATCGGACTGTTTGTAGTAGAATTTAAACAGGTTTGAGTATGCGACTGGTATTGTAGTAGAAGTTAAGAGAGGTTTCAGTAACCGACTCTTGTTGTACTAGACGTTAAGACAGGTTTAAGTATCCGACTGTTGTTGTAGTAGACGTTAAGATAGGTTTGAGTATCCGACTTTTGTTGTAGTGGAAGTTAAGACAGGTTTGAGTATCCGACTGTTGTTCTAGTAGAAGTTAAGACAGGTTTGAGTATCTGACTGGTATTGTAGTAGAAGTTAAGAGAGGTTTGAGTAACCGACTGTTGTTGTAATGGATGTTAAGACAGGTTTAAGTATTCGACTGTTGTTGTAGTAGAAGTTAAGACAGATTTGAGTATCGGACTTTTGTTGTAGTGGAAGTTAACACAGGTTTGAGTGTCCGTCTGTTGTTGTAGTAGAAGTTAAGACAGGTTTGAGTATCCGATTGGTATTATAGTAGAAGTTAAGACAGGTTTGAGTATCCGATTGGTATTATAGTAGAAGTTAAGACAGGTTTGAGTGTCCGATTGTTGTTGTAATGGAAGTTAAGACATGTTTGAGTATCCGACTGTTGTGGTAGTGGAAGTTAAGACAGGTTTGATTATCCGACTGTTGTGGTAGTGGAAGTTTAGACAGGTTTAAGTATCCGACTGTTCTTGTAATGGAAGTTAAGTCAGGTTTGAGTATCCGACTTTTGTTGTAATGGAGGTTAACACATTGGTTTAAGTATTCGTCTGTTGTTGTAGTAGAAGTTAAGAGAGGTTTCAGTAACCGACTGTTGTTGTAGTAGATGTTAAGACAGGTTTAAGTATCCGACTGTTGTTGTAGTAGACGTTAAGACAGGTTTGAGTATCCGACTTTTGTTGTAGTGGAAGTTAAGAGAGGTTTTGAGTAACCGACTGTTGTTGTAATGGAAGTTAAGACAGGTTTAAGTATTCGACTGTTGTTGTAGTAGAAGTTAAGACAGATTTGAGTATCCGACTTTTGTTGTAGTGGAAGTTAACACAGGTTTGAGTGTCCGTCTGTTGTTGTAGTAGAAGTTAAGACAGGTTTGAGTATCCGATTGGAATTATAGTAGAAGTTAAGACAGGTTTAAGTATCCGACTGTTGTAGTAGAATTTAAACAGGTTTGAGTATCCGACTGGTATTGTAGTAGAAGTTAAGAGAGGTTTGAGTAACCGACTGTTCTTGTAATGGAAATTAAGACAGGTTTGAGTATCCGACTGTTGTTGTAATGGAAGATAAGATAGGTTTGAGTATCCGACTGTTGTTGTAATGGAAGTTAAGACAGGTTTGAGTATCCGACTTTTGTGGTAGTAGAAATTAAGACAGATTTGAGTATTCGACTGTTGTTGTAGTAGAAATTAAGAGAGGTTTGAGTATCCGACTTTTGTTGCAGTGGAAGTTAAGACAGGTTTGAGTATCCGACTGGTATTGTAGTAGAAGTTAAGACAGGTTTGATTATCCGGCTGTTGTTGTAATGGAAGTTAAGACATGTTTGAGTATCCGACTGTTGTGGTAGTGGAAGTTAAGAGAGGTTTGAGTATTCGATTTTTGTGGTCGTAGAAGTTAAGACAGGTTTGAGTATCCGACTGTTGTTGTAATGGAAGTTAAGACAGGTTGAAGTATCCGACTCTTGTTGCAATGGAAGTTAAGACAGATTTGAGTATCCGACTGTTGTTGTAGTAGAAGTTAAGACAGGTTTGAGTATCCGACTGTTGTAGTAGAATCTAAATAGGTTTGAGTATCCGACTGGTATTGTATTAGAAGTTAAGAGAGGTTTGAGTAACCGAATGTTCTTTATTGGAAGTTAAGACAGGTTTAAGTATCCGACTGTTGTTGTAGTGGACGTTAAGACAGGTTTGAGTATCCGAATGTTGTTGTAGTAGACGTTAAGACAGGTTTTAGTATCCGACTGTTGTAGTAGTGGAAGTTAAGACAGGTTTGAGTATCCGACTGTTGTTGTAGTAGAAGTTAAGACAGGTTTGAGTATCCGACTGGTATTGTAGTAGAAGTTAAGACAGGTTTGAGTATCCGACTGTTGTAGAAGAATTTAAACAGGTTTGAGAATCCGACTGATATTGTAGTATAAGTTAAGACAGGTTTAAGTATCCGACTGTTGTTTTAGTAGAAGTTAAGACAGGTTTGAGTATCCGACTGTTGTTGTAGTAGAAGTTAAGACAGGTTTGAGTATTGGACTGTTGTTTCAGTACAACTTAAGACAGGTTTGAGTATTGTACTGTTGTTTCAGTACAACTTAAGACATGTTTAAGTATTGGACTGTTGTTTCAGTACAACGTAAGACAGGTTTGGTTATCCGACTGTTGTTGTAATAGAAGGTAAGACAGGTTTGAGTATCCGACTGTTGTAGTAGTAGAAGTTAACACAGGTTTAAGTATCCGACTGTTGTTGTAATGGAAGTAAAGATAGCTTTAGTATCCGACTGTTGTTGTAATAGAAGTTAAGACAGGTTTGAGTATCCGACTGTTGTAGTGGAATTTAAACAGATTTGAGTATCCGACTGGTATTGTAGTAGAAGTTAAGAGAGGTTTGAGTAACCGACTGTTGTTGGAATGGAAGTTAAGATTGGTTTGAGTAACCGACTGTTCTTGTAATCGAAGTTAAGACAGGATGTAAGTACTTGACTGTTGTTCTAGTAGAAGTTAAGACATTTTTGAGTATCCGACTTTTGTTGTAGTGGAAGTTAAGACAGGTTTGAGTATCCGACTGTTGTTGTAGTAGAAGTTAAGACAGGTTTGAGTATCCGACTGGTATTTTAGTAGAAGTTAAGACAGGTTTGAGTATCCGACTGTTGTAGAAGAATTTAAACAGGTTTGAGAATCCGACTGATATTGTAGTATAAGTTAAGACAGGTTTGAGTATCCGACTGTTGTTGTTGTAGACGTTAAGACAGGTTTGAGTATTCGATTGTTGTTGTAGTAGAAGTTAAGACAGGTTTAAGTATCCCTTTGTTGTTGTAATGGAAGTTAAGACAGGTTTGAGTATCCGACTGTTGTTGTAGTAGAAGTTAAGATAGGGTCGAGTATTCGACTGTTGTTGTAGTAGACGTTAAGACAGGTTCGAGTACCCGACTGTTGTTGTAATGAAAGTTAGGACAGCTTTGAGTATCCGACTGGTATTGTAGTGGAAGTTAAGAGAGGTTTGAGTAACCGTCTGTGTTTGTAATAGAAGTTAAGACAGGTTTCAGTATCCGACTGTTGTTGTAGTAGACCTTAAGACAGGTTTGAGTATCCGACTGTTGTTGTAGAATTTAAACAGGTTTGAGTATGCGACTGGTATTGTAGTAGAAGTTAAGAGAGGTTTCAGTAACCGACTGTTGTTGTAGTAGATGTTAAGACAGGTTTAAGTATCCGACTGTTGTTGTAGTAGACGTTAAGACAGGTTTGAGTATCCGACTTTTGTTGTAGTGGAAGTTAAGAGAGGTTTTGAGTAACCGACTGTTGTTGTAATGGAAGTTAAGACAGGTTTAAGTATTCGACTGTTGTTGTAGTAGAAGTTAAGACAGATTTGAGTATCCGACTTTTGTTGTAGTGGAAGTTAACACAGGTTTGAGTGTCCGTCTGTTGTTGTAGTAGAAGTTAAGACAGGTTTGAGTATCCGATTGGTATTATAGTAGAAGTTAAGACAGGTTTGAGTATCCGATTGGTATTATAGTAGAAGTTAAGACAGGTTTGAGTGTCCGATTGTTGTTGTAATGGAAGTTAAGACATGTTTGAGTATCCGACTGTTGTGGTAGTGGAAGTTAAGACAGGTTTGAGTATCCGACTGTTGTTGTAATGGAAATTAAGACAGGTTTGAGTATCCGACTGTTGTTGTAATGGAAGATAAGATAGGTTTGAGTATCCGACTGTTGTTGTAATGGAAGTTAAGACATGTTTGAGTATCCGACTTTTGTGGTAGTAGAAGTGAAGAGAGGTTTGAGTATCCGACTGTTGTTGTAGTAGAAGTTAAGACAGGTTTGAGTATCGGACTGTTGTAGTAGAATTTAAACAGGTTTGAGTATGCGACTGGTATTGTAGTAGAAGTTAAGAGAGGTTTCAGTAACCGACTCTTGTTGTACTAGACGTTAAGACAGGTTTAAGTATCCGACTGTTGTTGTAGTAGACGTTAAGATAGGTTTGAGTATCCGACTTTTGTTGTAGTGGAAGTTAAGACAGGTTTGAGTATCCGACTGTTGTTCTAGTAGAAGTTAAGACAGGTTTGAGTATCTGACTGGTATTGTAGTAGAAGTTAAGAGAGGTTTGAGTAACCGACTGTTGTTGTAATGGATGTTAAGACAGGTTTAAGTATTCGACTGTTGTTGTAGTAGAAGTTAAGACAGATTTGAGTATCGGACTTTTGTTGTAGTGGAAGTTAACACAGGTTTGAGTGTCCGTCTGTTGTTGTAGTAGAAGTTAAGACAGGTTTGAGTATCCGATTGGTATTATAGTAGAAGTTAAGACAGGTTTGAGTATCCGATTGGTATTATAGTAGAAGTTAAGACAGGTTTGAGTGTCCGATTGTTGTTGTAATGGAAGTTAAGACATGTTTGAGTATCCGACTGTTGTGGTAGTGGAAGTTAAGACAGGTTTGATTATCCGACTGTTGTGGTAGTGGAAGTTTAGACAGGTTTAAGTATCCGACTGTTCTTGTAATGGAAGTTAAGTCAGGTTTGAGTATCCGACTTTTGTTGTAATGGAGGTTAACACATTGGTTTAAGTATTCGTCTGTTGTTGTAGTAGAAGTTAAGAGAGGTTTCAGTAACCGACTGTTGTTGTAGTAGATGTTAAGACAGGTTTAAGTATCCGACTGTTGTTGTAGTAGACGTTAAGACAGGTTTGAGTATCCGACTTTTGTTGTAGTGGAAGTTAAGAGAGGTTTTGAGTAACCGACTGTTGTTGTAATGGAAGTTAAGACAGGTTTAAGTATTCGACTGTTGTTGTAGTAGAAGTTAAGACAGATTTGAGTATCCGACTTTTGTTGTAGTGGAAGTTAACACAGGTTTGAGTGTCCGTCTGTTGTTGTAGTAGAAGTTAAGACAGGTTTGAGTATCCGATTGGAATTATAGTAGAAGTTAAGACAGGTTTAAGTATCCGACTGTTGTAGTAGAATTTAAACAGGTTTGAGTATCCGACTGGTATTGTAGTAGAAGTTAAGAGAGGTTTGAGTAACCGACTGTTCTTGTAATGGAAATTAAGACAGGTTTGAGTATCCGACTGTTGTTGTAATGGAAGATAAGATAGGTTTGAGTATCCGACTGTTGTTGTAATGGAAGTTAAGACAGGTTTGAGTATCCGACTTTTGTGGTAGTAGAAATTAAGACAGGTTTGGGTATCCCACTGTTGTTGTAGCAGAAGTTAAGACAGGTTTAAGTGTCCGACTGTTGTTGTAATGGAAGTTAAGACAGGTTTGAGTATTCGACTGGTATTGTTGTAGAAGTTAAGACAGGTTTGAGTATCCGACTGTTGTAGAAGAATTTAAACAGGTTTGAGTATCCGACTGGTATTGTAGTAGAAGTTAAGACAGGTTTGAGTATCTGACTCTTGTTGTAATGGAAGTTATGACGTGTTTGAGTATCCGACTGTTGTTTTAGTAGAAGTTAAGAAAGGTTTGAGTATCCGACTGTTGTGGTAGAGGAAGTTAAGACAGGTTTAAATATCCGATTGTTGTTGTAATCGAAGTTAAGACATGTTCGAGTATCCGACTGTTCTTGTAGTACAAGTTAAAACAGGTTTGAGTATCCGACTGTTGTAGTGGAATTTAAACAGGTTTGAGTATCCTACTGGTATTGTAATAGAAGTTTAGACAAATTTGATTATCCGACTTTTTTGGTAGTGGAAGTTAAGACAGGTTTACATATCCGACTGTTTCTCTAATGGAAGTTGAGACAGGTTTGAGTATCCGACTATTGTTGTAATGGAGGTTAACACAGGTTTGAGTATGCGACTGGTATTGTAGTAGAAGTTAAGAGAGGTTTCAGTAACCGACTGTTGTTGTAGTAGACGTTAAGACAGGTTTAAGTATCCGACTGTTGTTGTAGTAGACGTTAAGATAGGTTTGAGTATCCGACTTTTGTTGTAGTGGAAGTTAAGACAGGTTTGAGTATCCGACTGTTGTTGTAGTAGAAGTTAAGACAGGTTTGAGTATCTGACTGGTATTGTAGTAGAAGTTAAGAGAGGTTTGAGTAACCGACTGTTGTTGTAATGGAAGTTAAGACAGGTTTAAGTATTCGACTGTTGTTGTAGTAGAAGTTAAGACAGATTTGAGTATCGGACTTTTGTTGTAGTGGAAGTTAACACAGGTTTGAGTGTCCGTCTGTTGTTGTAGTAGAAGTTAAGACAGGTTTGAGTATCCGATTGGTATTATAGTAGAAGTTAAGACAGGTTTGAGTATCCGATTGGTATTATAGTAGAAGTTAAGACAGGTTTGAGTGTCCGACTGTTGTTGTAATGGAAGTTAAGACATGTTTGAGTATCCGACTGTTGTGGTAGTGGAAGTTAAGACAGGTTTGATTATCCGACTGTTGTGGTAGTGGAAGTTTAGACAGGTTTAAGTATCCGACTGTTCTTGTAATGGAAGTTAAGACAGGTTTGAGTATCCGACTTTTGTTGTAATGGAGGTTAACACATTGGTTTAAGTATTCGTCTGTTGTTGTAATGGAAGTTAAGACAGGTTGAGGTATCCGACTGTTTTTGTAGTAGAAGTTAAGTCAGGTTTGAGTATCCGACTGTTGTGGTAGTGGAAGTTAAGACAGGTTTAAGTATTCAGTTATTGTTGTAGTACAAGTTAAGACAGGTTTCTGTATCCGACTGTTATTGTAATGGAAGTTAAGACATGTTTGAGTATTCGACTGTTGTGGTAGTGGAAGTTAAGACAGGTTTGAGTATGCGTCTGGTGTTGTAATGGAAGTTAAGACAGGTTTACGTATCCGACTGTTGTTGTAGTAGAAGTTGAGAAAGGTTTGAGTATTCGACTGTTGCAGTGGAATTTAAACAGGTTTGAGTATCTGACTGGTATTGTAGTAGAAGTTAAGACAGGTTTGAGTATCCGACTTTTGTTGTAGTGGAAGTAAAGTCAGGTTGGAGTGTTCGACTGTTGTTGTAGTAGAAGTTAGACAGGTTTGAGTATCCGACTGTTGTAGTAGAATTTAAACAGGTTTGAGTATCCGACTGGTATTATAGTAGAAGTTAAGAGAGGTTTGAGTAATCGACTGTTTTTTTAATGGAAGTTAAGACAGGTTTAAGTATCCGACTGTTGTTGTAGTAGATGTTAAGACAGGTTTGAGTATCCGACTGTTTGTCATGGAAGTTAAGATAGGTTTGAGTATCCGACTGTTGTTGTAATGGAAGTTAAGACAGGTTTGAGTATCTGACCTTTGTGGTAGTAGAAGTTAAGATAAGTTTGAGTATGCGACTGTTGTTGTAGTGGAAGTTAAGACAGGTTTTAGTATCCGACTGTTGTTGTAGTAGAAGTTAAGACAGGTTTGAGTATCCGATTGTTGTAGAAGAATTTAAACAGGTTTGAGTTTCCGACTGGTATTGAAATAGAAGTTAAGATAGGTTTGATTATCCGACTGTTGTGGTAGTTGAAGTTAAGACAGGTTTAAGTATCCGACTGTTCTTGTAATGGAAGTTAAGACAGGTTTGAGTATCCGACTTTTGTTGTAATGGAGGTTAACACAGGTTTAAGTATTCGTCTGTTGTTGTAATGGAAGTTAAGACAGGTTGAAGTATCCGACTGTTTTTGTAGTAGAAGACAAGTCAGGTTTGAGTATCCGACTGTTGTGGTAGTGAAAGTTAAGACAGGTTTAAGTATCCAGTTTTTGTTGTAGTACAAGTTAAGACAGGTTTGAGTATCCGACTGTTGTTGTAATGGAAGTTAAGACATGTTTGAGTATTCGACTGTTGTGGTAGTGGAAGTTAAGACAGGTTTCAGTATGCGACTGCTGTTGTAATGGAAGTTAAGACAGGTTTAAGTATCCGACTGTTGTTGTAGTAGAAGTTAAGAATGGTTTGAGTATTCGACTGTTGCAGTGGAATTTAAACAGGTTTGAGTATCTGACTGGTATTGTAGTAGAAGTTAAGACAGGTTTGAGTATCCGACTTTTGTTGTAGTGGAAGTTAAGTCAGGATGGAGTGTTCGACTGTTGTTGTAGTAGAAGTTGAGATAAGTTTGAGTATGCGACTATTGTTGTAGTAGAAGTTAAGACAGGTTTGAGTTTCCGACTGTTGTTGTAATGGAAGTTAAGACAGGTTTGAGTATCCTTCTGTTGTTGTAGTAGAAGTTAAGACAGTGTCGAGTTATCCGTCGAGTATTCGACTGTTGTTGTGGTAGACGTTAAGACAGGTTCGAGTACCCAAGTGTTGTTGTAATGAAAGTTAAGACAGGTTTGAGTGTCCGACTGGTATTGTAGTAGAAGTTAAGACAGGTTTTAGTATTTGACTGTTGTTGTAGTAGAAGTTAAGAGAGGGTCGAGTATTCGACTGTTGTTGTAGTAGACGTTAAGACAGGTTCGAGTACCCGACTTTTGTCGTAATGAAAGTTAGGACAGCTTTGAGTATCCGACTGGTATTGTAGTGTAAGTTAAGACAGGTTTGAGTATCCGACTGTTGTTGTAGTAGAAGTTCAGACAGGTTTTTGTATTGGACTGTTTTTTCAGTACAACCTAAGACAGGTTTGAGTATTGGACTGTTGTTTCAGTACTACTTAAGACAGGTTTGAGTATTGGACTGTTGTTTCAGTACAACGTAAGACAGGTTTGAGTATCCGACTGTTGTTTCAGTACAACGTAAGACAGGTTGGATTATTGGACTGTTGTTTCAGTACTACTTAAGACAGGTTTGAGTATTGGACTGTTGTTTCAGTACAACGTAAGACAGGTTTGAGTATCCGACTGTTGTTTCAGTACAACGTAAGACAGGTTGGATTATTCGACTGTTGTTTCAGTACAACGTAAGACAGGTTGGAGTATCCGACTGTTGTGGTAGTGGAAGTTAAGACAGGTTTGAGTATTCGACTGTTGTTGTAGTAGAAGATAAGACAGGTTTGTGTATCCGACTGTTTTTGTAGTAGATGTTAAGACAGGTTCAAGTACCCGAATGTTGTTGTAATGAAAGTTAAGACAGGTTTGAGTATTGGTCTGTTGTTGCAATACAACTTCAGACTGGTTTGAGTATCCGACCGTTGTGGTAGTGGAAGTTAAGACAGGTTTAAGTATCTGACTGTTGTTGTTGTAGAAGTTAAGACAGGTTTGTGTATCCGACTGTTTTTGTAGTAGATGTTAAGACAGGTTCAAGTACCCGAATGTTGTTGTAATGAAAGTTAAGACAGGTTTGAGTATTGGTCTGTTGTTTCAGTAGAACTTAGACAGGTTTGAGTATTGGTGTGTGTTTCAGTAGAACTTAAGACAGGTTTGAGTATTGGTCTGTTGTTTCAGTAGAACGTAAGACAGGTTTGGGAATTGGACTGTTGTTTCAGTACAACTTAAGAGAGGTTTGAGTGTTTAGTTGTTATGTGTTGTAAAACAGTGTTAAGTAAAGATTACTGACGAATGGAGGTAACTTTACGTTTTGTTGTTATATTAGTTGCTATGGTGACTCGCGCTTAACTTCTATGGTGACGTAATTTACAGTACGTACTTGTCTGCAAGACCTGTTCCTTGACTGGTTCTTTGTTGTTGAAAATAAACATGCATATTCAGATATTATGTGTGATAAATTTATCAATAAATGTGTGATCAGTTCTATATTTAGACGTAATATTTTAAAGTTATTCATGGTTCCTAGTTTGTGGAGGGAAAGTGTTTTTCTGAGGTTAAAAAAAAGGTAAGTTGGTATTAATTTTCAATTGTTCATTAGTTATTCAATAAATAATAAACACGGTAGAAAACCTATAAAATTAGAATATTTCATGTTCTCAGAATTATAATTTTTGCAGTCGTTAAATCTGATAGCCTAATTGTAATCACGCATTGCATTCGGAGTTTATTTTCATAATACAAATGTGATATTCATATTTACAGAAAATAAACTTATAAATATTTTCGTATTTATATTTTAAATTATAATAGGTGTTTAACGATTAACGAAAGTAGAAGCTGTGATAAAAATAATTTTTAATTTTACCTACGTTATTTTTTGTGACGTTTGCCTCTGTGCCTCGTGGTTCAATATCACAGGGGCGTTGTTTGGCCCTGTGGTAGAGTCCTTAATTTCGGAACTGTCGAGCCAACTTAATTCTGAAGCACTCCACAGAACACGCTTCAAATACTTTAATACTGTGGGTGCATTATACGAGACGAAATTATTTGTTTGTTTATGAATTTCGCACAAAGCTACTCGAGGGCTATCTGTACTAGCCGTCCCTAATTTAGCAATCAATGTCGCTTGTCTCAGTACACCACTCAATATCACTTTTCTCAGTACACCACTCAATATCACTTTTCTCAGTACACCACTCAATGTCGCTTGTCTCAGTACACCAATCAATATCACTTTTCTCAGTACACCAATCAATGTCGCTTGTCTCAGTACACCAATCATTATCACTTTTCTCAGTACACCACTCAATGTCGCTTGTCTCAGTACACCACTCAATATCACTTTTCTCAGTACACCACTCAATGTCGCTTGTCTCAGTACACCAATCAATATCACTTTTCTCAGTACACCACTCAATGTCGCTTGTCTCAGTACACCAATCAGTATCACTTTTCTCAGTACACCACTCAATGTCGCTTGTCCCAGTACACCACTCAATGTCGCTTTTCTCAGTTCACCACTCAATATCACTTTTCTCAGTTCACCACTCAATATCACTTGTTTCAGTACACCACTCAACACCACTTCTCCCAGTACATCACCCAACAACACTTGACCCAGCACATCACTCAACACCACTTGACCCAGTACATCACCCAACACCACTTGACCCAGCACATAACTTAACCTTTAGTATTTAGTCATAATTATATTATTAATTTTCGTCTAATTTAAAATGTTCTTTGTGAGGTTAGTGTCAGCTCATGTATGGTACTTTATTAAAGTTCCGTACCTTTTACTGTAGTAACATGCTGATATCAGATTTGTTTTCTGTCTTACTCTTATTTAAATATCAACATTATAGAAAACTGGTTTATAAATTTGTTAAGATACAGTTTAACTTCTTCATATGTGATTAATATTTTGAAAGTTTTGATCCTTGAAGTTCAGTTAAATAACTGTTTTGTATACTTGTCATCTGTTACTACAAGTTGATACCTCCTTTAGGAAAGTTTGACCTCTAGGTTCTCATCTGTTACTACAAGTTGTTACCTCCTTTAGGAAAGTTTGACCTCTAGGTTCTCATCTGTTACTACAAGTTGATACCTCCTCAAGGAAAGTTTGACCTCTAGATTCTCATCTGTTACTATAAGTTGTTACCTCCTCAAGAAAAGTTTGACCTCTAGATTCTCATCTGTTACTACAAGTTGATACCTCCTCAAGGAAAGTTTGACCTCTAGATTCTCATCTGTTACTACAAGTTGATACCTCCTCAAGGAAAGTTTGACCTCTAGTTTTGTTTTAATTATTTGCCCTCTTTTCTTGTTCTGATTCATATCTAACATATACATATTTGATTCATTCTTTACACGGTGTGTATCTAGCATATACATATCTGATTCGTTTTTTACACGGTGCGTATCTAACATACACATATCTGATTCGTTCTTTACACGGTGCGTATCTAACATACACATATCTGATTCGTTCTGTACACGGTGCGTATCTAAGATATACATATCTGATTCATTCTTTACACGGTGTTTATCTAATACATAGATATATGATTCGTTCTTTACACGGCGTTTCATTTAGCTAAAAAAATGGCCTGATGTATATAAACAAGTAAAACAAAACAACATCGTTTGATTTAGCTAAAAAGATGGCCTGATTTATATAAACAAGAAGTAAAACAAAACAACTTCGTTTGATTTAGCTGAAAAGATGGCCTGATTTATATAAACAAGAAGTAAAACAAAGCAACTTCGTTTGATTTAGCTTAAAAGATGGCCTGATTTATATAAACAAGAAGTAAAACAAAGCAACTTCGTTTGATTTAGCTAAAACAAATGACCATATGACATTAAAAAAAAAGTAAAAGCCAAAATATCTTCATTTTTAAAACTGCCTTTTTACAACATCACAACAGATTACAACAACCAATTGGGGCCCTGGCAACTGATGACGTCACTGAGGATTACCTCACTGTTCTTCCATTCTTCTTCACTGATTTATTTGTTTCCACAATGAAAGAGAACCGATGTAATTAAAACGATTCGATTATTGGGTTCCCATAACCGATTTTCCTACTGTTACAATTTTGACCACTATGTTTGCAATCAACTTTGAAAATAATAAATATTGTGGGTATTTCTTTATTTACGTTTTGGTGACAACTGTCAGTTATATCCGGATGACATAATCATCATTCTTTGAACAGTAACATCAAGTCAGTAGCAGGGTGCTCGTGTACTGAGGTTGAATATCCTTATGTGTCAATTTTGTCACACGATGGTCGTCTCATTGCAATGTTTTGTGTATATCAACAACGTTTTTTATTTAGATTACAAGAATGCCGTTAAAATAGTTTTCTGAATACGTACAAACGTATTTTCGTACAGGTTCCAGCAAGCATAAAGACAAAATAAATTCAGCCATGTTAACGGGTATCGTGGTTTATCCTCGTGAGGTAAAGGTGCCATTTTGTTATCTGTTATTCAGTTTACTGACCACATATGATAATGGTGATCGTAGAATTATAGTAGTAGAGAAACCAGGATTACAATCAATACGAAACGTCAAGAAATAATAGAACGAGAACGGGTACGAAACGCCATAAGAGAATAGAACCAGAACCAACATGAAACGTCAGTCAAAACGTAATGAATGTAACAGGTTTGAATTGTTTTGAATTTCGCGAGGATTTTATTTGCTGTCCCTGGAGGAAAGGTAGTTAGTCAACACTCACCAACGAATATTTGGACTGACGTTACATTATAACGTCACCGCAACATGTCGGTAGAGGGTAGTCTGTGAAGGATAGTTAAAAGGTCTAGACATTCGATAACAAAAGACAGCTTAATCTGGAAATCGGTGAACTTAACTTTCAGACTCTTGTATATTTTTGCAGATGGGGACAAAGTCTGAAATGCTTAACATTTTAATTTTCACACATGAATGTCGGGTAATTTTTCACCATTAAAATATGATTGTTTAGGTTTAAACACCTGCTATTTAATTGAGATAAAACAAACTTCGTTTACTGTAATCAAACATGCAGTTTAGACTACAATGCTGGTGTGACTTCACATTATTGTTTTACCAAAACATCATGATCTGAACGTGTAATTAACATTCGGTGAGAGTTACTATATTAATTTTGCGACTATGGAAGCTTCAATAATTTTATGGTGATCGTTGTAAGAACATGGAATTCTCTTTAACTTTAATTCCTGAAACAATGTCCAGTCCATTGTGAAGAGCTTTTCACAAATAGAAGAAAAATATCCACGAATCATTTAACTGAAAACAACATATATGTTTTGTTGTGTCTACATTTATGTTCTCGTATTGTCCTGTAATAACCTGCATGAGCTGTAAAAACAGAATACTTTATCAGATACTGTGTTTTACAGCAGTTCGTAGGTTCATTCCGTCCTTAACCGAGTTTTTACATGATACCAGATACAGGTATTAAGTACTCCTAATCGTTATTAAAAAACTGAGTGAAGTTTAACATTTTGAACAGTGTCCAGTGAAAGAATGATCCCTTGCCAGTATTACTTTAGCTGTTTAATTCTAGGGCTAAAGATTGTTATAAACATAACCTACAATTTTGGACAAATCTCTTGAACAAAGTAAATCAATTTCACTAAACTTAAGGAGGCTAGTAACGAATACACTGTATGACTGTCTGTGTGTTTGGTTTGAATTTTGCGCAAAGCTACACGAGGGCTATCTGCGCTTGCAGTCCCAAATTTAGTGTGAGACTAGAGGGAAGACAGCTAGTCATCACCACCTACCTCCAACTCTTGGACTGTTCTTTTACCAACGAATAGTGGGATTGACAGTCACATTATAATACCCTCACGGGTGAAAGGGCGAGCATGATAAAAAGTATTTGAGAGAAACGATAAAACGTTATGTTAATACTTAAGTTTCCTGTATTCCAGGGTCAGTTACTGTCCAGACACAGACGCTGTGTTCAGTGGAAAACCAATTCTAGTTCGTTCCCCAACGGTCAGAAGACTCAAACAGCTTAACAAATGTCAGAAGTCCCGTCCACGGACCGATAGAGAGGCTCCGCCTGTTAATTTTAAGAGAACCATGGGAAATTCAGAGTCTACTTCCAGGCCACTAGATGGCACTACAATTGCTTCTTTCAATCACACGAAAATTAATGTTGTTGGAAAAGGTAAAATATTCTCCTAAAGTTAACTCTTTGGATTAAATGTCGAAACCAACTATACATTTTTTAAAAATCAGTTATCATAACTGTTCTTCCTAGACATCTGTAATGATTAAAAGCTAATTACAAATGATACTTCGAAATACTGTATTTTATTGCACAAGGAAAAGGTCTGAAACGTCAGAATATTAATTGTTGTAATTCTCCGATAAGTGCAAGCTGCAACATTTTGAAAAACCAAAAGACGACTATATCAGTAAAACACAGGAAACAAATTACTATTAGGATATCCTTTACAGGAAACAAATTACTATTAGGATATCCTTTACAGGAAACAAATTACTAGTAGGATATCCTTTACAGGAAACAAATTACTAGTAGGATATCCTTTATCAAGTCGAAATTATGAAACTTTTAATTTTATCTGAAAAAAATTATATTACAATACATTTATACACCGTGCTTTAAAAAAGACAATAATGAAATAATGTTTTATCCAAAGGCGTTAGAGAAGAAAAACTTTTGTATTTTAGTATAGAAATAACAGTAGCAAACATACACGATAGTCTGTATTTAACAGTAGTAAGATACCCAGTGATGACGATAAAAAATATGGAGATATAGAAATAACAGTAGAAAACATACACAATACTCGGTATTAAACAGTAGTAAGATACCCAGGGATGACGATAAAAAAATATAGAAATATAGAGATATAGAAATAACAGTAGAAAACATACACGATACTCTGTATTTAACAGTAGTAAGATACCCAGTGATGACGATAAAAAATATAGAGATATAGAAATAACAGTAGAAAACATACACGATACTCTGTATTTAACAGTAGTAAGATATCCAGTGATGACGATAAAACCCACTTGTAGAGAAAAATATATATGTAAAAAGACCGTTACGTTTTATGTCAAATTTGTGTGATTGGCAAAATATTTAAACTTAGTTGTGAATACAAATATTTCACACTTTTGTATAGTAAGTAAAAGCTTCTGAAGCTGACAGAATAACTTGCTGAAATTAAACTTATTGTTATAAAAACAAATAATATGTTAGGAAAAATCACGAGTGCAAGGGGAAAAAATAGTGATGAACATTTCGATTCAGCCATATTGATGTTTATCGTAATTTTCTTCAGTAGATGTATTACTACACACATACACATGCATAATACGAATATCGGAGAAAATTCACATTAAAACTCGTAAAGAAATAGTTCTTAGAAACACAGAAGTATATCTCAGTAAATATATGACCAACCTCTAGGCTAAGTGAGCTTTTAACTTTACATATCCAGGAATATTTCCATGTACCAAGTCTCAAGTCACAAGACTATCTCACGTTTCGCCTCCCCCACTGAGACGAGTGGACGCTTGGAACAGTGCCTCTTCCCTGACCCGTGGGCTGCCAGACGTTTCCACCAACCACGTAGGGAGGGACGTGACTTCTAAACAAAAGCCCCAAGAGAACAGAACAACCCCAACTTACGAGTACGAAGACGATTTTGAGTCCAGTGCTTCTGGGGTAAGTTTTAAAATAAAATAAAATATCCCAAAATGTCGTTCTTTATGTGGTTTAAACACAAAACTACACAATGGACTGTTTGTGTGCTGCACACCACGGTATCGTAACCAAACGTTATACATTCACAGATTTGCTTGAAGGTGGCTTTATTACCAGTGCAAAACGATTTGTTTTATGAGCAGTCATATTATAAATTTTTGTTTATTTAAAAGGAAAACTAAATATTTTTTCATAGTTATAAAATATATTTAGTTTCATTTTAATATATATGATTCATTCGATTTTGCAAAATAAAATTAATTAATATACAGACGGAGAAAACGAAATAATAAACATGTAACTTTCCTAGTTATCGTCTTAATTATAAGTATGTCAAAATGAAACGTTTTTGGAAGCTATTAAATGATGTCTAGGTTTTCGTAAATGGTATTTTAAACCTAATCAGTTATGGGTGCTGTGAAAAGTAAGAGACAGTCTATTCAAAACTGAACAAATTCAGCAGGTGTATCTTATTTCTACCAGTTTAGAGGACTCGACTCGCAATCTGCAGGTGTCAGATTCTAATTCCATCACCAAATATGTTTGTGGCGTTATAATCTAGTGGTCAATCCCACTGTTTGATTAGAGTAACCCAAGAATTACCATGGGTGGTGTAAACCAGTTGCCTTCCCTCTAGTCTATCATTTTTTTTGCAACCGGAGTCTTTAGCACGAATCACCCACAAGAAGATTTGTGTCAAATTCAACAAACAAGCTAATGGCCAGTTGTCCTCTGGTCATTCATTCGTAGTTCGGAACAGCTATATTTAGACCTCAGCTTTCTAATCTGACCATATAATCCAACCGATGCATCAGGTATCGAAATTTAAAATATGACATACCAATGTGCTGTTAGGGTTTTCTGAATCTTCCAGGGAATCCATATATCCAACACTAGATCAGTACTAAAAATGATGTCAGGTTAAAGGTCACTACTACACCAGCCTGCTGATGCTATATCTTGTGGACAACAGCTAGAAGAACTTAGTTTTATGGAATAACATTTTATACACGAATGGAATGATTGAAAATTATACCACGATTTAATGAGAAGTTGTATTCAAACGAAACCATCATTTTTGGATGGAAATGTAGTTAATTATATAATGGATTAAGGAGACAAACAATAGTGAGGGTCTTATTGTAATTTATTTGGTGTTCTTGGGTGTAGTTATTTTTCTTGGGCGCAAGATAACGGTGTAGTTACTGTTCTTGAGTGTAAAATAACAGTATTGTCGCTGTTCTTTGGTGTAAAATAACTATGGTTACTGTTCTTGGGTGTAAAATAACAGTATTGTAGCTATTCTTTGGTGTAAAATAACTATGGTTACTGTTCTTGAGTGTAAAATAACAGTATTGTAGCTATTCTTTGGTGTAAAATAACAGTATGGTTACTGTTCTTGTGTGTAAAATAACAGTATAGTTACTGTTCTTGGGTGTAAAATAACAGTATGGTTACAGTTCATCTGTGTAAAATAACTATAGTTACTGTTTATGTGTAAAATAACAGTATAGCTACTTTTTATGTATGTAAAATAACAGTATGGTTATTACTCTTGGGTGTAAAATAACAGTATAGTTACTGTTCATGTGTGTGAAATAACAGTATGGTTACTGTTCATGTGTGTAAAATAACAGTATGGTTACTGTTCTTGTGTGTAAAATAACAGTATGGTTACTGTTCTTGTGTGTAAAATAACAGTATGGTTACTGTTCATGTGTGTAAAATAACAGTACGGTTAATGTTCTTGTGAACTTCTCTTAGATATTAAAAATTCAAACAATAAAGAACTGACAAGATCTGAAGGAGAGTTGAGATCTGATCCAAGTGAATGTTGTGAGTTTGAGATAAGAAGTTATTGTAAAGTACTTATTCTTCAGCTATTACTGTAATATATTGAAACAAATGTGGTATTATTACTGAATATGTGGGTTATACTTTGGTCCACCTAGTGGAATGTACAGGTTTTATGAGATTTGTATATCCATTTCACTCGTGCAGTGATCACATTTTATTTTGTTTTATAACATACAATAATTACAGCTTAGCATTGCTTCAGAAATTACATATAAATTACTCAGTTTGTACTGTTTGTTACGTATTTCTTATGTTTTGTGTTCTTCGTAGACTAAACGCAACAGAAAAACACAGATAACAGCTTGTATAATTTATTACACTAAACTATTAACAAATATAACAGATATAACACAAATTATATAATAACAGTGACAGATATTAAGTTACAACATTCGAAATTAATTACAAAACAAAATAATACTAGTTTCAAACTTCAAAATTAATCACAATACAAAATGGTACTGGCCTGTATCTAATATAATGATCTAAAATGAAAGTCTCAAATTCCAGTCTAGGATGTGAATTTGGTCCCACGAAGAAATTCCGAAGCTTAAATGAAGAAGTTCAGAAACAGTTCACAGTTCAATAAATTCGCCGACTCTTAGCACAAGCAGTAATTCAGATGAATCGTAGAGATTGACGAAATAAAATCACAGCTTCCGTAGATCTAACTTTAGTCACAAATCCAAGTTGAATAATCACAGCAAACACTTAATCGTTCTCAAATAACTGACTCTCTTCTTTTGAAATAAAACTGATGTCTGAATCTCTTTTCTCGTCACCGTCTTTTATACCGGTAGGCCTACTTCTCGAACAATCTTGCAATTTCCATACAACTCCAGAGCAATCCACGCATGTCCGTTCTTGAACGAGACTTGTCGTCTAGACACTAGGCCGCCACATTTCATTTACAAACATATGATTGGTCTACTTAATTCGAGAAAATTCTAAATGTTACCCTAAATGAATAACAACATATTTTATTAGTTTAAACTTCGAAACAATAATATAAATATGGAAACATAGATAATAGAAATGAAAATCCAAACACAACACGACATGTTGTCGTTTACAAAATATTTACACATTTACATAACACTGGGTTTCCTACTGAGCAGTTTGCAATATTAAAGGCTTAACTTTTTTAAAAACCTCTTGGATGCGTGAACCGTTAACACAGTTTAGTCTTACTGGCGTAACTTCTGACCCTTATGAAGATCCTAAAAAATATTCACAGGCGTAATGTCTAGAGAATTAGGGGGACAACTTGTTAGGGATTCTCTCATATCCAATGACTCGAGAATGTTCAGGTTCCTGTGTGGATGGTCACTGTCTTACTGGAGTAACTCGTTGATAACATTTGTCAGGACTGCAAACAACTTTTTACAATGAATAAACAAAAGCTTAATAGAAATGTGGAAGATATACGAAACAAGACTGGAAGTTATTGTTTGTATTTTGAATTTCGTACAGAGCTATCGAGGGCTATCTGCGCTAGCCGTCTTTAATTTAGCAGTGTAAGACTAGAGGGAAGGCAGCTGGTTATCACCACCCGCCGCCAACCATTGGGCTACCCTTTTACCAACGAACAGTGGGATTGACCTTAACATTATAACGCCCCCACGGCTGAAAGGGCGAGCATGTTTGGCGCGACGGGAATGCGAACCCGCGGACCCCAGATTACGAGTCGCACGCATTGACGCGCTTGGCCATGCTGGGCCATAACAACAAACCGCGTGTCTCTACGTTATACAATTAGCCCATTATAATGTTCAGTACTGTTCCCAAAATTTGTGGCGTGTAATATGTAAATGTCTGTACACATGTAGTGGCACATTCAAGTTCGAGCTGTATGAAACAGTTTTAGAATATGAATAGTTTAAACTGGTCTTAAGAATCGCTCATCCAGACTGACAATATTTTACGTATTTCTAACAGAGTGAAAACACTGAACAGCTAGGTATCTCAGTTTCAAGGATCACTAGAGACCAAGTGTTTAAGCGCCAACAGGAAGTCGCCAACGAAGTAGGGAAAAGACGTCAAACGAAACAAAGGAACCGACAACAACGTTTGGAACACAAACAAGAAGGAACGGAAAGAGATCATCAAGTGAAGGAATCGTCCAAAACCAGAGAAGAAGTAGGTGTCCCAGATGAAGCTAGTATCAACATCACAAGGACTCAGAGTAAACCGGATGTTGAGAACGAATGCAAAGTAAAGAGTCACAATAGTTTAAAAGAAATTTTGTCCTCTCAAAAGCAGCCGGAAACACCTAAATCAAATAATTTTTTATCTTCTGATAGTGAGTTTAAGTTTGTTTTCTACCTTTGTTTGTAAGTTTGAATTTGTTTCTACCTTTCTTTGTAAGTTTGAATTTGTTTCTATCTTTCTTTGTAAGATTTAATTTGTTTCTACAATTCTTTGTAAGATTCAATTCGTTTCTACAATTCTTTGTAAGATTTAATTCGTTTCTACAATTCTTTGTAAGATTTAATTTGTTTTCTACCTTTCTTTGTAAGTTTAAATTTGTTTCTATCATTCTTTGTAAGCTTACATTTGTTTTCTATCTTTCTTTGTAAGATTTAATTTGGTTTCTATTTTTCTTTGTAAGTTTAAATTTGTTTCTATCTTTCTTTGTAAGTTTAAATTTGTTTCTACCTTTCCTTTTAAGTTTAAATTTGTTTTCTGTCTTTCTTTGTAAGATTTAATTTGTTTTTACCTTTCTTTGTAAGTTTAACTTTGTTTTTTACTGTACTTTGTAAGTTTAACTTTGTTTTTTACTGTACTCTGTAAGTTTAACTTTGTTTTCTACCATTAGAAACTAAATCTGATTTGTTCGTTGTTTCAAGCCACGAGTCCTCATGTTCTATCCAGTTCTCGACGAGCCTCAAGAACACGAACCAAAGTATCGTAAGTGAATTATAGATAACAATTCATTGTGTGCATAGTAGTTATTTTAGAAGGTTAAAAACTGTATACTCAAAATTTGTTTTTTTATATACCTTCCCTTCGTTTTGGGTTGATTGTCAGGTGCCCGGGTATTAATACGAGAATTAAGATTCAAGTCCCATTTGTTCATAAAAACATTTGTAATTTGGCGCCATAAATGCTCTCTTTGACTGTGAAATCCCGCTATTCGGGCTGCTGATAGGCTGTTTTCCCTCTAATCAAATCAGTTCTAATACAGAAAACACTGGAAGTCGTTAGTGTAAGTTAATGTTTCTTATTTCTTAATACGTTTAACAGATAACGAGTTGTTAAACGATACATTGTATGTAAATTGTGCTCTGCCATCATTTTGGCTGATGAACTCTGGGTTGAGCGAAATGCATCGTTGACAGTCGAGGTGGCTAACATGATATGGTTGAAATATTGTGTTTATAAACTCTTCTAATACTTGAAAATCTCTACTGAACTAGATAGAGATGTGTAGTGTTAAAAATATAAGTCAAATACTAATGCCATACGTCAAGCTTAGTTAATTATTTTATTTCTCTGTTTGATTTTTAATAAAACTGCTCGACAACTCTGCACTAGACAACCCTAGCCTTGAATTGAAGATAACTAGTCCATACCAACCATCGCCAACTCTTGAGACATTTTTCACCAACGAATAGTGGAAATGTTCGTTACTTTGTAACGCCCAAACGGCTGAACGAGCGAATATGTTTTGCGACGGGATTTGATCCCGTGGCTCGCAAATTTTAATGTGAACGTCTTAACCACTAGACCTTGCCAGAACATAATTATTTTCGTACGTTTAAGGACAAATTATTTTTTGTTTCATTTCATTTAGTTAATTAGAATTGTTTTTTGCATTATTTTAATACCTCTTACAAATCAGAAGTGTGTAGTGTTAGTACTTGAGAAATATAATTAATGTTTTCATTCCTTTACTATATTTAACAAAAATATTTTCATTTCTGATTATTTTAATACGTTTATTAATTAAGAACTGAAACTTCCATTATTTTACTTAATATCCACCACATTGTTATTACAATAAAAAAACATTATTGAAGTCATTCAGTGTTTTAGTACAATTTCCAACTCAACATTGTTACGTTATCCAATGTTTTAGTGCAATCTCCACCTCGACATTGTTACGCTATCCAATGTTTTAGTGCAATCTCCAACTCGAGATTGTTACGCCATCCAATGTTTTAGTACAATATCCAACTCGACATTGTTACGCTATCCAATGTTTTAGTGCAATCTCCAACTCGACATTGTTACGCTATCCAATGTTTTAGTGCAATCTCCAACTCGACATTGTTATGCCATCCAATGTTTTAGTGCAATCTCCAACTCGACATTGTTACGCCATCCAATGTTTTAGTACAATATCAAACTCGACATTGTTACGCCATCCAATGTTTTAGTACAATATCAAACTCGACATTGTTACGTTATCCAATGTTTCAGTGCAATCTCCAACTCGACATTGTTACGCTATCCAATGTTTTAGTGCAATCTCCAACTCGACATTGTTACGCCATCCAATGTTTTAGTACAATATCAAACTCGACATTGTTACGTTATCCAATGTTTTAGTAAAATCTCCAAGTCGACATTGTTACGTTATCCAATGTTTTATTACAATCTCCAACTCGACATTGTTAGGTCGAATGAGTTATTTTAACGGGCGAAAAAGAGCTTTTCGTTAAAATTGTGGAAGAAAAAAATATAATTGTATAATTCTGAAATTCAATATAAGTAAGTTGTAACAACGTTGGTTTTACCATATAACATCAGCAACGTTTTAAAACCTATAGATCTTCCTGAACAGCCCTTGCTGCTAGACTATCAAAATGTTTTAATTTCGCACAAAGCTACATGAAGGCTATCTGCGCTTGTTGTTCCTAATTTAGCAGTGTAAGACAAGAGGGAAGGCAACATCTAAATCAGATAAAAAAAAGATGTGACGAAGTGGTATTTGTTTTGTATTGTAAATTAGTCCTCCCCTGGTGTGACAGCGGTAAGTCTACAGACTTTGCCCTAACACACCTGAAAGGTTTTAAAGGTGAATGTTACAGAAAAAAAGAAAACTTTGCAGTCAAAAGAATCACTCATACTAATTAATTTTGCAAGTTCGCATTTTTTTATAAAAATATGTGCTAATAAATGAAACATAGAATTTGGTGCAGAAAGAGCCCTTTCCGAGCGGCAATCCGAACATTTTAGTTTTTACGTTTGCTTCTAGGAAAAAGTACTGTGACGTAATAGTTGCCAAACAAACCGCCAACGGCAGCACATTGAGTGTAAATAAACATGGCCAGTGGATACGGAGAAACAGAGGCGAAGTCTGTTTTGACTTTGTGTTCTGAAGAGTGTCGAGTAGCGCCATATCAATTTGAACCCACTCTGAACGAACCTAGAACAGCGAGAGTAGCGGAACTGTGAGTGATACTGATAGCGCCCAGGCCGGTTGTGTGTCGGTCATACATCCAGTGAAAGAATGGTTAGCGTAAGTCATGACAACAAATATGGTCTGTATTATTTCACGTGCAATTTTAAGCATCTCGAAACCTGTCTGATGTTTATAAATTATTGGTATCACAGACTGGGTTGCATTTGTTTATACTTTGCCGACTATGGTAACTAATACTCGGCCCTTCCACAATCATTGTACCGGGTATTTATAACTCGTAACAAAATGAATTTCAATTATACGTCATAATTCTGTCTATAAAATCAAACTAGATGTAGCAGTCTGAATAGTTAATTTATCTTGAAATGTTAAATTTGGAAAATGGAATTCTACAAACTTTTCCGCACGTAAAAAGATAGAAAAACATCTACAGAATGATCTATCAGCTTTTAAACTTGGAATATACTCTATTTGGAATAGATTTGTCTTCTGTCTAGATTAGGTTTCACTGACTTTCAGGTGTCATAAATGCAAAACACCCTCATGAATGTGAAATGTGTGTGTCAAGTTACATTCTTCAAAAACTTGTACTTTTTAAATTATTATATTATACGAGTTATTGTTTATCGCTTTATACTCCACACATACTTTTAGGTTTGTTCTTTTCGTGATGGCGAGGGATGGCTTCGGAGGGGTAGAACCTGTACCCTGCAGACTGAAATCAGTCCTCTACACGAGGAAACATGGTGGGGACGATCCTGTCTACTTCCGACGGTTTTTTCAGTCTCAATCTGCCTGGGTTGAAACCCACGGAATCTAAAACTGTGGGATCCGACACAAAACACGAGCGTTCAAAGTGATCTTGACAAAGTTTTGTATGGTGTGAAGGTGTCCAGTTCTTCGTATTGACCATCCGCACCCACTGTCGCCACCTTGCCGGTTCCTTCTCTTTGCACAGAAACGAAAAGAAACTTTGGCCATATGCCGAACCGTTTTTACAAACATAAGCAACGCAGTAAACCGTGTTATCATAAAACAAACATTAAGTAGCAATATCAAGACAAAAATAGTCTCACAAAGTATTAATTTGAAAAAAAGCGCCCACAGGTTTACCTAAAACACCAGCACTAAAAAGAACAAAATGGTCGGCGCGCAACGAAGCATGTTTGGCAACTATTACGTCATAGTTGTAAAACGTCACGGAAACAGCCGAACGACCGAGACGTACTTGAGTTCAAGGACCCGCATATTTTGTTTTATTTTTTACTTAAAAACTAAAAATGTTTAAAAATATGGCAACCACACAAGAATTATACCTAACCAAAGTACAGTTTCTAAGGCAGTTATTAAATTCGTTGAAAATTCACCTTTAAAGGGCTGAATCCATCTGATTTGTTTTATATTAAAGGCCGGAGAGGGCGGTGTCTTCTCAGAGTTTGCCAGGGAGGACAACAAAGAAAGTGCCTGTAGTATCCGCCACCATCAGTGAAAGGGGCAGTAGTGAAAGTGCTAGTTCTTTCTCCAATCCACACGACGCCCTTAGAAAAGCACTGGAGGCCATTACCATGGATGACTGGTAAGATCACTTAGTTCTGGTTCTTTCTCCAATCCACACGACGCCCTTAGAAAAGCACTGGAGGCCATTACCATGGATGACTGGTAAGGCCACCAAATACCACGTGTTAAGTTGTAATCATGATACACCAGGTAGTTGAAAACGCAAGTTGTTGGTAAGTCTACGGATTACAAATAAAATTCGGGGTTCGACTCCCCGCGGTGTACAGAGCGTAGATAGCTTATTGTGACTTTTTATTTATTTTAAAGTTAGTAAAGTATAATATGAAATGTTTTTTTCAGAAGAAATAAAGCTACAGTAATTTTGATGCATTTTACTATCAGATGCATTTATATGTATGTGTTTCTTGAATTCTTAGAAAAAACTTTGAAATATATAAAGTGAATATTACTGATATTGTGGGAACTGCCTCGAAAAAAAAACATTACACTATGTAACACAAATCTTGTTCGTGGACAGTGTGTGTTATTTGTTAATTGCTCATGTTATAAAAGTACAGAAAATGACCATTATTCCCTTCAAACTTTGCTTTTGTGACCTGGATAATGAAATTTAGATATTAACCTATTTTATATGTAAAAATGGGCAAATTTGCGCATTTTCATTTACATAAGGTCTGAATAAAACAACATATGAATCAAGATTTACATGTATTTATACTAAAATTATACAAAAATGTTTAGAAGTGAGTATTTTTTCGAGATTTGTGACTGTAATGTAAATCACTTTCACGTAATAATCAGTACCCAAATATAGTCTTCCATCATGTTTTCGTTATACACTCCCAGATCACAAAAGCAAAGTTTGAAGAGAAAAATAAGGTCTTTTCCATTCACTTCAGACATAAGCAACTGGGAAATAACACTTTGTGTCCAGGAACAAGAAAAAGTAAAAAAATTGTTACATAGTGTTATTGTATTTCAGATTTCAAGTGCCTTACCATTTAAAGTACAAAACGCACCTAAGTGTCTTTTCGTCTGATTTTAACAGGTTACAAAAGGTGCACGCTATGAACGACTTTAGTAGGTTCTCTAAGTATCAACCTCAAATCTTACACCCAGAGCTCCATTCTGTTGTGACAGCTCTGTTACCGGAAATTCGAAACTTGCGGTCTACTGTTTCCCGGGCGGCAATCACTACCCTTGGTGAACTTTTCCAGACATTCACTCGCCATATGGAGACAGTAAGCATAATTTTTCTGTAACAATAGGATCGACTTAATATATAGGTTTATTACAGATTATAAATTAACTTAACCTGCAGAGTTGAACTAAAATGGTGTTGGCTTGGATAAGACCGACTTACCAGAACCCGGCATGGCCAGGTGGTTATGACGCTCGACTCACAATCTGAGGGTCGCAGGTTTAAATCCCCGTCTCACCAAACAGGCTCACCCTTTCAGCTGTGGGGGCGTTAAAAAGTGGAGCTGAACCCCACTTTTTGTTGGTACAGTAGTAGCCCAAGAGTCGGCAGTGGGTAGTGATGCCTTCCCTCTAGTCTTACACTACTAAAGATAACCCTTGCGTGAAATTCAAAACCAAACAGTCCGAGCTACAAGTGTGTGTGTTTGCAGAAGTTCGTGGCATGGAGCCCATAAGATGTTTACAGTAAAAGTGACAATGTAGACCAAGCTATGACTAAAATAAGGAGAGTAAGAAATCTGGACGTGAAACCTAATGTGAAAATAAACAGTTTGAAGAAAACTTACCCGACATGTGTCTCAGAACAGCTGTCATGGGTATTACTGATAAGGACAGAACAACGTTTCGTCCTTCCCAGGTCATCTTCAGGTTAAAAAAGAGAGAATTTGAATGTGACCGTTGACGGTCACGTCTTAGGGACGAGAGTATAAACGGGTGAGGGATTGTAGGGGGCGCTGCAGGTGGATGTTAAGTTATTAATTAGTATAGGTACAAAGGTGTTCCTTTATATTGGTTTAATTTTAGTTTTAGTTGATGTATAAGTAAGTTTTTTTTATTTTGTATTTGTTTCCCTACTTGGTATCTGGGAGGTTTTTTTTTATCTTTATGTTGTGTTTGTTTCATTTGCAGTGTTGTTTTTTTCTTTGTTTATTTGTTTTTATTGTTGTTCTCTGACTCTGGGATTCCATTTTTCTGCTTGTTTTTTCCATTGTAGAAGTCGTAGCAGTTGTCGCATTGTATTTAATATACAATGTTATTGTTGTGTTTGTCAGTGTAGCTTTTACACAGTGTGGACTTCAGTTTTTCTCTCCTTATCAATAAAAGTATTAATACCCATAACAGCCGTTCTGAGATACAGTTTTATTTCAAGTAGGTGTTTCATCAACAAGAAACACAAATCTTTTGTCTTTTAGTGATTTTATTGAGGAGTTTCTGTCGACCCAAAATGCAGCTATCCAGCGGCATATTGGTATGTCTGTGGACTTTCGGTTTTCAATACTCGTAGTGGGCAGAACACAAATAGTCCATTGTGTATCCTTGTACTTGACTTCGAACAGATAAACAAAAATGTAGCTTTCCAGTGGCATAGTCTGTGGACTTTCGGTTTTCAATACTCGTAGTGGGCAGAACACAGAGTCCATTGTGTATCCTTGTGCTTGACTTCGAACAGATAAACAAAAATGCAGTTCCCTACAGGAAGATCGTAATCTATCGCGACTTATTGGGCACCGAAGTAGACATTGGTCATTCTGTCCTAAACACCAATACAGTGCACGGTTACTCATAATAATGACCCCATCTTGGCTCTCTAGTGATAAGCATGAGGTAAGTAGTTTGTTTAGAGAGTATAGAAAAATAATAAAACTAACCCTAAACTTACTTCTTTGTATTTATATTGTCTTTCAGCGTTTTGGAGTAAGATTTAAATACAGTTGTTTAGCGTTATTTCGAAACATGAATTATTATAAAATACCGCTTAATTATTTCTGAAGTTGATTCGCTAAACAAAGTTGTTATTAGCATTTTCTTCATTTTCCTGGTGAGTTAAAGAGAAGACTCTTGGAAGAAAACTATTTTCATTTGATCAGAAATTTCTATTTGGCCCTCGAAATCTGACGGTCGCGCTTCGAATCTCCATCACACCAGATATGCTTTCCTTTCCAGACGTGGAGGCGTTATAATGTTACGGCCAATCCCATTATTCGCTGGTAAAAGAGTAGTCCAGGAGTTAGCCGTGGGTAGTGATGACAAGCTGACTTCACTCTAATCTTACACTGCTATATGTTCCCTGCTGGTACAGCGGTAAGTCTACGGATTTACAACACTAAAATCAGGGGTTCGATACCACTCGGTGGACTCAGCAGATAGCCTGATATGGCCTTGCTATAAGTAAAACACACACACTCCCCATACACTGCTAAATTATGAACGGCTGGTGCAGATATCCCTGATGTAGCTGTATACCAAATTCAAAACAAACTGAAATTAATATCGAATCTCTAGTCCTAAACCACTTCATCTTCCTGAATCGTAACAGAACTGACAACACGAACTGGTTTCATTACATGCCCCCCACAATAAGTATGATTTAAAAAGTCTAGAACATAAACTTAGATTTAAAATATAGTTTCTTACACCAAGCTGAATTAACGGTTTTATTTTAATTGGTTACAATTTCTGTCTGTATCTCTTTGCGTGTTTAGCCCAATGTGGCTTTACTACACAAAAACCCGTCTACACGTGTTTAGCCCTATGTGACTTTACTACACATACACCCGTCTACACGTGTTTAGCCCTATGTGGCTTTGTTACACATACACCCGTCTACACGTGTTTAGCCCTATGTGGCTTTACTACACAAAAAAACCGTCTACACGTGTTTAGCCCGATGTGGCTTTGCTACACATACACCCGTCTACACGTGTTTAGCCCCATATGGCTTTGCTACACATACACCCGTCTACACGTGTTTAGCCCGATATGGCTTTGCTACACATACACCCGTCTACACGTGTTTAGCCCGATGTGGCTTTGCTACACATACACCCGTCTACACGTGTTTAGCCCGATGTGGCTTTGCTACACATACACCCGTCTACACGTGTTTAGCTCGATGTGGCTTTGCTACACATACACCCGTCTACACGTGTTTAGCCCGATGTGGCTTTGCTACACATACACCCGTCTACACGTGTTTAGCCCGATGTGGCTTTGCTACACATACACCCGTCCACACGTGTTTAGCTCGATGTGGCTTTGCTACACATACACCCGTCTACACGTGTTTAGCCCGATGTGGCTTTGCTACACATACACCCGTCTACACGTGTTTAGCCCGATGCGGCTTTGCTACACATACACCCATCTACACGTGTTTAGCTCGATGTGGCTTTGCTACACATACACCCGTCTACACGTGTTAGCCCGATCTGGCTTTGCTACACATACACCCGTCTACACGTGTTTAGCCCGATGTGGCTTTGCTACACTACACCCGTCTACACGTGTTTAGCCCGATGGTGGCTTTGCCTACACATACACCCCTCTACACGTGTATAGCCCGATGTGGCTTTGCTACACATACACCCGTCTACACGTGTTTAGCCCGATGTGGCTTTACTACACATACACCCGTCTACACGTGTATAGCCCGATGTGGCTTTGCTACACATACACCCGTCCACACGTGTTTAGCCCTATGTGGCTTTACTACACAAAAAAACCGTCTACACGTGTTTAGCTCGATGTGGCTTTGCTACACATATACCCGTCTACACGTGTTTAGCCCGATAGGGGCTTTGCTACACATACACCCGTCTACACGTGTTTAGCCCGATATGGCTTTGCTACACATACACCCGTCTACACGTGTTTAGCTCGATGTGGCTTTGCTACACATACACCCGTCCACACGTGTTTAGCCCTATGTGGCTTTACTACACAAAAAACCCGTCTACACGTGTTTAGCCCGATGTGGCTTTGCTACACATACACCCGTCTACACGTGTTTAGCCCGATGTGGCTTTGCTACACAAAAACCCGTCTACACGTGTTTAGCCCGATGTGGCTTTGCTACACAAAAACCCGTCTACACGTGTTTAACCCTAGGTGGCTTTACTACACATACACCCGTCTACACGTGTTTAACCCTAAGTGGCTTTACTACACATACACCCGTCTACACGTGTTTGTCTGATTGTTATTAAACTGCCAGTTTATTATTAATATGTTTTTATAAAATACTGCTACGATCACTTGAATATGTTTGGTTTCTGTTTTTAGTTGTATATAAAACTACTTCAACAATGGTTCTTATACCAATGTTGTTTTGTTTTGTGCCACGGCTTGAAACTACCTGACGAAGGGTTTTTGTCCGAAACGTTTCAAACTAATATAAAGATTTTGTCATAACGAGTGTTTTCACTTAATCGGAACCTTGTTTTTATCAGTTTTCTACGTCTTGGGGTCTTTTCTGCTGTGTGGTCTTCTAAACTAAACTAACGTCTCCCATTTTAAATGGTCTTCTGAACTAAACTAACGTCTCCCATTTTAATTGGTCTTCTGAACTAAACTAACGTCTCCCATTTTAAATGGTCTTCTGAACTAAACTAACGTCTCCCATTTTAAATGGTCTTCTGAACTAAACTAACGTCTCCCATTTTAAATGGTCTTCTGAACTAAACTAACGTCTCCCATTTTAATTGGTCTTCTGAACTAAACTAACGTCTCCCATTTTAAATGGTCTTCTGAACCAAACTAACGTCTCCCATTTTAATTGGTCTTCTGAACTAAACTAACGTCTCCCATTTTAAATGGTCTTCTGAACTAAACTAACGTCTCCCATTTTAATTGGTCTTCTGAACTAAACTAACGTCTCCCATTTTAAATGGTCTTCTGAACCAAACTAACGTCTCCCATTTTAATTGGTCTTCTGAGAACTAAACTAAACGTCCCCCATTTTAAATGGATACTTCTGAACCAAACTAACGTCTCCCATTTTAATTGGTCTTCTGAACTAAACTAAACTTCTCCCATTTTAAATGGTCTTCTGAACATAGACTAACGTCTCCCATTTTAATTGGTCTTCTGAACTAAACTAACGTCTCCCATTTTAAATGGTCTTCTGAACCAAACTAACGTCTCCCATTTTAATTGGTCTTCTGAACTAAACTAACGTCTCCCATTTTAAATGGTCTTCTAAACTTCTGACAGTAATTGAAGTTTTTACACTATAGATACAAACTTTAAATGGATGAAACTAAAGTATTCAAGAATGTCATTTTATAACGTTTTGCTAACTCTTTCACATTGACACACAATCAAAACTTTGGTAACAGGACCCTTCTACGAGGATTCTGAAGTCGAAACGTTGTATTGCTCATTGTGACATTCGTGGTTTACTGACAGAGTTAAAATGTCTCATCTGGACACTGTTGTTTGTTTCATCTGGACACTGTTGTTTGTTTCATCTGTTGTTTCTTCACAGGACTTAGACGTCATCACCAAGACACTTCTTAACAAGTCTGCAGAAAACGTGGGTTTCATTCGTGAAGACATTGACCGAACTTTGAAATACCTGGTGGAAAATGTGTCTGCCCAGAAGGCTGCCTTAGCTCTTGTAGAAGGAGGAGCCAGGTTAGGTTTTATAACTGTAACCAGTGATGTCACATAAAACTGTACTCATTAGTGATACCAATAACTATAGACATTAAAGGTATAAATAACCACAGTCATAAGTGATACCAATAACTATGGACATTAAAGGTATAAATAACCATAGTCATTAGTGATATCAATAACCATAGATATTAAAGGTATAAATAACCATAGTCATTAGTGACACCAATAACTACAGACATAAAAGGTATAAATAACCATAGTCATTAGTGATACCAATAACTATGGACATTAAAGGTATAAATAACCATAGTCATTAGTGATACCAATAACTATAGACATTAAAGGTATAAATAACCATAGTCATTGTGATAACAATAATTACAGACATTAAAGGTACAAATAACCATAGTCATCAGTGATATCAATAACTATAGATATTAAAGGTATAAATAACCATAGTCATTAGTGACACCAATAACTACAGACATAAAAGGTATAAATAACAATAGTCATTAGTGATACCAATAACTATGGACATTAAAGGTATAAATAACCATAGTCATTAGTGATACCAATAACTATAGACATTAAAGGTATAAATAACCATAGTCATCAGTGATATCAATAACTATAGATATTAAAGGTATAAATAACCATAGTCATTAGTGACACCAATAACTACAGACATAAAAGGTATAAATAACCATAGTCATTAGTGATACCAATAACTATAGATATTAAAGGTATAAATAACCATAGTCATTGTGATAACAATAATTACAGACATTAAAGGTACAAATAACCATAGTCATCAGTGATATCAATAACTATAGATATTAAAGGTATAAATAACCATAGTCATTAGTGACACCAATAACTACAGACATAAAAGGTATAAATAACAATAGTCATTAGTGATACCAATAACTATGGACATTAAAGGTATAAATAACCATAGTCATTAGTGATACCAATAACTATAGACATTAAAGGTATAAATAACCATAGTCATCAGTGATATCAATAACTATAGATATTAAAGGTATAAATAACCATAGTCATTAGTGACACCAATAACTACAGACATAAAAGGTATAAATAACCATAGTCATTAGTGATACCAATAACTATAGATATTAAAGGTATAAATAACCATAATCTTTAGTGACACCAATAACTACAGACATAAAAGGTATAAATAACCATAGTCATTAGTGATACCAATAACTATGGACATTAAAGGTATAAATAATCATAATTATTAGTGATGCCAATAACTATAGACATTAAAGGTACAAATAACCATAGTCATCAGTGATATCAATAACTACAGACATTAAAGGTATAAATAACCATAATCGTTAGTGATACCAATAATTATAGATATTAAAGGTATAAATAACCATAGTCATTAGTGATACCAATAACTACAGACATTAAAGGTATAAATAACCATAGTCATC
Source organism: Carcinoscorpius rotundicauda (assembly GCA_011833715.1). Taxonomy (NCBI): domain Eukaryota; kingdom Metazoa; phylum Arthropoda; class Merostomata; order Xiphosura; family Limulidae; genus Carcinoscorpius; species Carcinoscorpius rotundicauda. The sequence goes on along the minus strand of CM022396.1, from coordinate 98,235,169 downwards.
AGTGATACCAATAATTATAGACATTAAAGGTATAAATAACCATAATCTATAGTGATACCAATAACTATAGACATTAAAGGTATAAATAACCAAAATGATTAGTGATACCAATAAATTTTGACATTAAAGGTATTGTTACGTTTTTTTTATGTTTTATGAACGCAACAGAAAGTCACAGATAACAGCTTGTATAATTTATTACAGAAAACTAATATATATGTAACAGTTATAACGTAAATTATATATTAACAATGACAGATATTCAGTTTTAACATTCAAAATCAATTACAACACAAAATGGTACTGGCCTGTATCTAATATAATGACCTAGAATGAAAGTCCAGAAACAATTCACAGTTCAATAATTTTGATTACGTTCCTTTTTCGATGAATGTCCCAAATTTGTTGTTTTTCAATTTGCCTCGGTTTCTCTTAAACAGTCCCGTACGTGTCGACCCTCAGCACAACCAGTAATTCAAATGAATCGCAAAGATTGATGAAACAAAATCACAGTTTCTGTAGATTTAGCTCTAGTCACAAATTTAAGTTGAATAACCACACAGCGAACGTTGAAAACTTCTTGAACAAAGACACTATTTCTTGAATTAAATATAAACTAATGACTGACTTTTCTTCTTCTCTTTTTTCTCCTCGCGTCACCGTCTTTTTATACTAGTAAGCCTACTTTTCTCGAATATTCACCGGAACTTCGACAGAGTAATCTGCGCACCTATGTTTTTGCACGAGACTCTACGTCTAGACGCTAGACCGCCAAACATTTCCATTTATAGTCATATATTTCATCTACCTAATTCTAGAAAATTCTAAATGTTATTTTAAATGAAGAACAACGTATTTTATTGTTTAAACTTTGAAACAGTAATATAAATATGGAAATATAAATAATAGAAATGAAAATTTAAACACAACACGACATGTTGTCGTTTACAAAACATTTACACGACATTTACATAACACTCTCCCCCTTAAAAGTAAAAAAAAAGTTTGAACTTGTGAAAACCTTTTTTTTTCGTTTTTATAAACCAACTCAAAAGGGTTAAATCCAGTAGATTCTGGAATAACCTCACGAACTTCAAACAATAACAAGGGAACACCCTCATCCCAGTTCTTTGAGTGTTCGTGGCTGTAATTTGGTGGAAACGTTCAAGGACACATTGTGACTCAGGATGGTATGCACTGGATGAAATTTGATGGATGTTTAGTTCATGCATGGCTTGTTGAAATAGCTTGGACATAAAATTTGAGCCTTGATCTGATTGCACAACTTTTGGAATCCCGAACATGGTAAAGAATTTGACAAGAGCATTGACAATGTTGGGAGCAGTGATTTTTCTAAAAGGGATTGCCTCAGGGAAACGTGTAGAAGCACACATGATCGTCAAGAGGTATTCATTTCCTGCTTTGCTTTTTGGCATTGGGCCAACACAGTCGATAATGACTCTTGAGAACGGTTCTTCAAAGGCAGGAATAGGGTGCAGTGGTGCTTTGGGAATCCCCTGATTTGGTTTTCCTGTCATTTGGCAAGAATGGTATGTCTTACAAAAGTTAACCACATCTTGGCGCATCTTTGGCCAATAGAAATGTCGTCGGATACGATCTGGGGTCTTTCTTACACCTAAGTGTCCTGACAACACATGATCATGAGCAAGACTAAGAATATCATTCCGATAGCATTTTGGAATGACGATTTGGTGAATAACATTCCACTCTTCATCAGGAGGTCTGTATTTTCTCATTAACACACCTGACTTCTGGTAGTAACAAATAGGGACAGTTCCTATTTCAGTTTCATCAACGGCCAGTTGTAGAAGAGAACGAGTTTCAGGATCATTGTCCTGTTTCTCAACAAGTTTGTTACGATGAAGAGAGTTAAAAAATAACTTGGAGTCATCAGTAGAACTCGAAGTTGAGTCAGAAATCTCATCGATGTGAGACATGAATGTATCAGATAAAGAGAAATCCTCTTTGGACTCCTGAGAACGAGTAACAGCACAGGCGGGGAAAACATCAGAAAACTCTTCAATGAGTTGCTCTGTACTGGGACTAACAACACAAACCTCTGGTACCACCTTACTACCAGCCAAATCATTTCCCAAAAGCATAGACACACCTTCAACAGGCAATAAAGATTTAATACCCACAGTCACTGGGCCTGAAACTAAGTCCGAATGTAAATTCAATCTATGAAGAGGGATAGAAACGACGCCACCTTCTATACCAAAAATGAGCACATTGGCCCCAACGGATGACTTTTCAGAAAACGGAAGTACACTTTCCAAAATCAAACTCTGAAAAGCTCCAGTATCCTGCAGGATTTTAATTGGTTGTAGATGTGAATCGCCAACAAAAGAAACAAAACCTTCAGTGATGAAAGGCTTAAATTTGTCCTCAACAAGATCTTCAGGTACATCAAGAATATTGGACTTGGAATCCACAGTGGACTGGACAGGGTCAAAATCATTGGGAACCAATGATGTATCCAGCGAGGGCGAAATGAAACTATGGGGTGATGGCTTGTTTTTGATCTTATAGCACTCAGAAATCAGATGGCCAGATTTCTTACAATAAGCACGTTTTTGGTAGATGATGAGCTTTGAGAATAAGATGAAGTCTTTGTTTGAGGATCAGAAGTTTGCTCTTTTTGGTCTTTATTGACATTTGCATAATGCTTGAATGAGTCATTGGGTTTCTTTGCTGTGTGATTTGTTTTGCTTTTGTACGAGAAATCTTTGTGATTCAAAGCATACTCGTCTGCCAAGACAGCAGCATCATGAATTTTGGAAGCTTTTTGTTCATCAATGTAAGTTTTTAGCTCTACGGGAATACATCTTTTAAACTCTTCAACTAACATGAGTTCTCTGAGTTTTGTATAATCATCTATGATTTCTTTGGAATCACACCACCTGTCGAACAGCTTCTTTTTCACGAACAAATTCGACATAAGTTTGGTTTTCAAACTTTTTGTAACCACGAAATTTTTGTCTATATGCCTGGCACCAATTCATAAGCATTCAAAATGCATTTTTTGAAGTGCTCGTAATCATAACTTTGCTCGGCCGTGAGTTGGGAAAAGACTTCCTGAGCTTTACCCTTGAGAACACTCTGAAGTAATATTGTACAATATTCGGTAGGCCATTTTAGCCTAAGGGCCAAATTTTCAAATTGTTGAAAATACTTATCTACAGCCTTCTCATTGAATGGAAGCACTAAACGAATTTGTTTGGAAGATCAAAATTATCCAACCGCATTTGGACAACCTTTTCTTCTGTCTGTGCCTTTCTCATACTGATTTCCTTATCAGCTTTAATGCGTTCTTTTTGTATTTCGGCATCAAGGCGTTTGTTTTCCTGTTCTGCCTCAATACGTTTTTGTTCTGCCTCAAGACGTTTGCTTTCAATTTCTAAACGAAATTTCATTTCCATTCTTTTTAATTCAAATTCTGGGTCGAAATGAGCGGCAGGCAATTGTTGTACAACTTTTTGAGGCAAAACTTTTTGGCTGACCAAATGTTCAACAACAATTCGTTTGATATCTGCTTTCTTCATTGCTTGCTTCACTTCCAAATTAAAATGTTTACCAACATCAAGCAATTCAGATTTTTTTAATTCATTGATCAATTCGAAAGAGGGATTCTGATTAAATTTGTTTATAAAATCTTCAAGTTGTTACATATATATCAGTTTACTGTAATAAATTATACAAGCTGTTATCTGTGATTTTCTGTTACGTTTTTTCATGTTTTATGAACGCAACAGAAAGTCACAGATAACAACTTGTATAATTGATTACAGTAAACTAATATATATGTAACAGATATAACGTAAATTATATATTAATAATGACAGATATTCAGTTTTAACATTCAAAATCAATTACAACACAAAATGGTACTGGCCTGTATCTAATATAATGATCTAGAATGAAAGTCCAGAAACAATTCACAGCTCAATAATTTTGATGACGTTCCTTTTTCGATGAATGTCCCAAATTTGTTGTTTTCCAATTTGCCTCGGTTTCTCTTAAACAGTCCCGTACGTGTCGACCCTCAGCACAACCAGTAATTCAAATGAATCGCAAAGATTGATGAAACAAAATCACTGTTTCTATAGATCTAGCTCTAGTCACAAATTTAAGTTGAATTACCACACAGAGAAGTTTTCGTTCAAGAAATAGTGTCTTTGAATTAAATATAAACTAATGACTGACTCTTCTTCTTCTCTTTTTTCTCCTCGCGTCACCGTCCTTTTATACTAGTAAGCCTACTTTTCACGAACATTCACCGGAACATTGACAGAGTAATCTGCGCACGTATGTTTTTGCACGAGACTCTACGTCTAGACGCTAGGCCGCCAAACATTTCCATTTATAGTCATATATTTGATCTACCTAATTCTAGAAAATTCTAAATGTTATTTTAAATGAATAACAACATATTTTATTGGTTTAAGCTTTGAAACAATAATATAAATATGGAAATATAAATAATAGAAATGAAAATTTAAACACAACACGACATGTTGTCGTTTACAAAATATTTACACGACATTTACATAACAGTATGAATAACCATAGTCACTAGTGATACCAATAACGAGAGCCATTGAATGTATAAATAACCATAGTCATTAGTGATACCAATAACTATAGACATTAAAGGTATAAATAACCATAGTCATTAGTGACACCAATTAGTCTAATTAGCCATTAGTGTTAAAAACAATTATAGTCATTAGTGTTAAAAATTAATCATAGCCATGAGTGATAAAAAAAACAACCACAGTTGTTGGTGATACCAGTAACTACAGTCGTTAAAAGGTACAAACAACCATAGTAATTAATGTTATCATTAACATAGTTATTATGAATACAAACAACCATAGTAATTAATGTTATCAATAACATAGTTATTATGAATACAAACAACCATTGTAACTAGTGTTAAAAACAACCATAGCCATTAGCCTTAAAAAACAAGTTGGTCACTGTAGTTATTACTAGATTGGTTTATATTTATATCCAAGTAATTAGCTTGCACTTATTGGAAGTTAATAGAAACAAAGATTAATTAATATTACAAATATATTGAGTTACAGTATAAATAGTGATAATAAAGTGATGAACTGCACAGGAATATATTTGTTCTCACCTAAGTTTCGTTTTTTCCTACATGATTATCACAAAGTTAGTTTTTGGGATACTAGTTTTACCGTATCAGAAACCATATTTACTGGATCTGTACAGCCATAGAAACGCTGCTGTACGACGGACAACAGCTGAGTTCCTGTCCATGACAGTAGAGAAAATGGGTCCATCTAGATGCCTTACAGGTTGTAAGGACACCGCCGAGAAAATTTTACCGGCCACTGCCCAGTTTGTGATGGACGGTTCGCCATTGGCCAGGTATATGAACTGTTCTCTTGTACCTCAACCTTTTATAGAGAAAAACAAAAGTTTTTTCAAGACTCGGGTTGTGTATTTTAACTTACACTTCTTCAGTTTTCTAGTTTCCATATTCCTGTTTGTAATTTTTGTTGCGTTCGTTTTCCTATCTGACAAACAGTTTGTTACTTTATTACTATGAGCTACCAGGACTATTTTCTTAGAAGGTATCAAACTTTAAATTTCTCGCTTCTAGTTCTCTGGCTTACAGGAAGAACCAATGGACAAACAAACTGATTACAGTACTTGCTTGCATGTCGCGTAGAATATAAGAAATTTTATCATAACTTATTTTACTCTTGTATTCTAACACTAAATATGCGTAAATATTGTTGTTTTAAGGTCTTAGAGGCAAAGAATACTGTGTATATATCTGTATGTATTGTACTGTTTTCAGGTATTATGGACGAACAATATTTAGTACACTAATGAAACATCCGGACTTTGAGAAGGTGTTGCAGAAATATGTTAGTTCCAGCACTATTCGCAACATCAGTAATATTCTGGACTCCATTAGGAAAAAGGTATCAAACTGAGATATTTTATTAAAGGTCAGCCTCATAATAACATAAAGCATTTTCATTGATTGTTTCTTTATTCTTGATCATTTGTAACTGGCCCACCTCCTATCCAAGTGTTTTTTACGTCATACATTGAGATTGTTGTTTTTTAATGATTTTGTGTGCTGACCATGTGACCTGTGTTTTTACTTATAACGACTGCTAACCAGTTACTTGGTGATTTTCAGGGTGTTGGCGAAAGGCCTAAGGAAGGCATAACAGCAAAACCGAAATCGTTTCGGAGTCACTCATTGAAAACAAAGCCAACTTGAAACGGTGCAAACTACCAGGATATTAGGGTTAAAGTAAAACAACGCTTCCTGAGAAGTAACTTTGATTAAATAATAGGTTTTTATTTGATGTTTTCAACCAAAAGCTGTTACCATATTTGGTAAATTCACGTTTGTTTCTGTTTTTATTAGAAATATCTTACGTTGCGAATAGTATTTGAAAATCAACTAAATTTTTTTTTAATGTTAAATTTGTTCTTCCTTTAAAATGGGCAATCGAACGAGGAAGGCTTAAGTTACTATTGTTAGGCCGTTAATTCAAACTGACTCTTTCGGACATTGTCTATCCTATCAAATGTAAGCCTTATTATTCAACGACTAAACGCTGCCTTATGTATAACAAGAGAAACCATTATTCAATTAGCGTTATAAATCTATAAGAAATGATTGAATGGGAATACCTTTAAACGAGGTTTTTTCAAGTCAAATGAAATGTTTTTATTAAAGGAATCTTCCATAGACTTTAATTCACATTCCTAAAATGTAGAAGTTATGCGTACGTACTTAGGCCTAAATGTTGATCTTCTGGGACCAACAAGAGTACTGGCAACATTCTTTTAGCCAGTTTAATGTCCAGAAAATGGAGTAATAAAGTTAAATAAATAGCGTTTTTATCCAAAAGCTATTGCACTGTAGTAATAAGCATAACTGTTGAAATAATACGCTTTATTCAATTAGTATTAATAATTCAACTACGCAATAACGTGCTGTATATTAAATACAATGGTTTTGTGAAAATAATGTTTTAAAGGAAGAAAACTGAAGTCAGAATACACTTTAAACATTATTACAAGTGAAAACTGAAACTAAATAGAGTAAGATAAAACTGTTTAACATGTTGAAAGATGGACGATATTGCAGTTGAATATTTTTAAAACATGGATAAATCATCAAAAAATTGAAAATTCAATCTGTGAAATAATATTTTCTTCCATTTTGTTTTTCTTTACTAAACACTGAGTATTTGTCCACTGACGGCATTATACTTAACTGTTTGTTTATATCCCCTAGATTCTCATTTACTTATTAGATTTGAACAACATTATTTGATTTTTCAAATGAATTACAAATATGTGTACCATCACATGTGTAAGTACACGGCCTAACGATTAGTGTGCAGAACAGTGAATCCAACGTCCATGGCTCGCCTTCCATTCCTGTAAAATCACGTTCTATACTTTGTGGTCGTAGGTGCGTTATAAGAGTGACAGTCAAATTCACCCATTTTGTTATAGTAGCTACAATGTAAAGTGTATCATATCAAAACAAAGAGACATGGCTACTCTTTGTGTTGCTTCATGCGAATTTCCATAAAAAACATAAAATAAATTGTGTGGAAACACAAACTAACTCAATTACAATTACAGAAGATGTAATAAAAATATCAGTTTACTCCGTAATGTTTATTTTATTGGAAAACTGAGGTTATTCCTTTCAATATTACTTTGTGTTTTACAGTTCAAGTTATCTTATTCTGGTACATTTCAACTGTGTATACACCAAAGTTAATAAGGCATCAATCCTTACTTTTCAACAGCTGTTTAAGGAACATCCTACCACCCATCATCAACAGTAATGAATTAACTGCAACGCACTAAAAGCTCACAGTGTGTCGAATATTTTGTGATGTTACAGAAAATATGTGAAATACACCATTCAAAGAAACCATTTGGAACACATATGACAGAGAATGTGTGAAGAAACCTAAATCATTTACACGTGAAAATGAGTTAATTTTTAGTCAATTTTCGTAACATAACCCACATTGGAAACAGTTAACATTCATAACATAACCTGTCATAAGAACAGCTAAGAAGTCGTTCTAACATTTATCACATAACCTACCACAACAGTTAACAACTCGTTCTCACATTCATCACATAACCTGTCATAACAACAGTTAACAAGTCGTTCTAACATTCATCACATAACCTGTCATAAAAACAGTCAACAAGTCATTCATACATTCATATTACAACCTGTCATAATAACAGCTAACAAGTCGTTCATACATTCATAACATAACCTGTCATAAAAACAGTTAACAAGTCGTTCATACATTCATAACATAACCTGTCATAAAAACAGTTAACAAGTCGTTCATACATTCATAACATCACCTGTCATAAAAACAGTTAACAAGTCGTTCATACATTCATAACATAACCTGTCATAAAAACAGTTAACAAGTCGTTCTAACATTCATAACATCACCTGTCATAACAACAGCTAACAAGTCGTTCATACATTCATGACATAGCCTGTCATAACAACAGCTAACAAGTCGTTCATACATTCATAACATAACCTGTCATAACAACAGTTAACAAGTCGTTCATACATTCATAACATAACCTGTCATAAAAACAGTTAACAAGTCGTTCATACATTCATAACATAACCTGTCATAACAACAGCTAACAAGTCGTTCATACATTCATCACATAACCTGTCATAAAAACAGTTAACAAGTCGTTCTAACATTCATAACATAACCTGTCATAAAAACAGTTAACAAGTCGTTCATACATTCATAACATCACCTGTGATAACAACAGCTAACAAGTCGTTCATACATTCATAACATAACCTGTCATAACAACAGTTAACAAGTCGTTCTTACATTCATAACATAACCTGTCATAAAAACAGTTAACAAGTCGTTCATACATTCATAACATAACCTGTCATAACAACAGCTAACAAATCGTTCATGCATTCATCACATAACCTGTCATAAAAATAGTTAACAAGTCGTTCATACATTCATAACATCACCTGTCATAACAACAGCTAACAAGTCGTTCTTACATTCATCACATAACCTGTCATAACAACAGCTAACAAGTCGTTCACACATTCATAACATAACCTGTCATAAAAACAGTTAACAAGTCGTTCTAACATTCATAACATAACCTGTCATAAAAACAGTTAACAAGTCGTTCTAACATTCATAACATAACCTGCCATAAAAACAGTTAACAAGTCGTTCTAACATTCATAACATAACCTGTCATAAAAATAGTTAACAAGTCGTTCATACATTCATTACATAACCTGTCATAAAAACAATTAACAAGTCGTTCATACATTCATAACATCACCTGTCATAACAACAGTTAACAAGTCGTTCTTACATTCATAACATAACCTGTCATAAAAACAGTTAACATGTCGTTCATACATTCATAACATAACCTGTCATAAAAACAGTTAACAAGTCGTTCATACATTCATAACATAACCTGTCATAACAACAGCTAACAAGTCGTTCTTACATTCATCACATAACCAGTCATAACAACAGCTAACAAGTCGTTCATACATTCATGACATAGCCTGTCATAACAACAGCTAACAAGTCGTTCATACATTCATAACATAACCTGTCATAAAAACAGTTAACAAGTCGTTCATACATTCATAACATAACCTGTCATAAAAACAGTTAACAAGTCGTTCATACATTCATGACATAATCTGTCATAACAACAGCTAACAAGTCGTTCATACATTCATCACATAACCTGTCATAAAAACAGTTAACAAGTCGTTCTAACATTCATAACATAACCTGTCATAAAAACAGTTAACAAGTCGTTCATACATTCATAACATCACCTGTGATAACAACAACTAACGAGTCGTTCATACATTCATAACATCACCTGTGATAACAACAACTAACGAGTCGTTCATACATTCATAACATCACCTGTGATAACAACAACTAACGAGTCGTTCATACATTCATAACATCACCTGTGATAACAACAACTAACGAGTCGTTCATACATTCATAACATCACCTGTCATAACAACAGCTAACAAGTCGTTCTTACATTCATCACATAACCAGTCATAACAACAGCTAACAAGTCGTTCATACATTCATGACATAGCCTGTCATAACAACAGCTAACAAGTCGTTCATACATTCATAACATAACCTGTCATAACAACAGTCAACAAGTCATTCATACATTCATTTTACAACCTGTCATAATAACAGCTAACAAGTCGTTCATACATTCATAACATAACCTGTCATAACAACAGTTAACAAGTCGTTCATACATTCATAACATAACCTGTCATAAAAACAGTTAACAAGTCGTTCATACATTCATAACATAACCTGTCATAAAAACAGCTAACAAGTCGTTCATACATTCATCACATAACCTGTCATAACAACAGTTAACAAGTCGCTCATACATTCACAACATAACCTGTCATAACAACAGTTAACAAGTCGTTCTTACATTCATAACATAACCTGTCATAAAAACAGTTAACAAGTCGTTCATACATTCATAACATAACCTGTCATAAAAACAGTTAACAAGTCGTTCATACATTCATAACATCACCTGTCATAACAACAGCTAACAAGTCATTCATACATTCATAACATAACCTGTCATAACAACAGTTAACAAGTCGTTCATACATTCATCACATAACCTGTCATAATAACAGTTAACAAGTCGTTCATACATTCATCACATAACCTGTCATAACAACAGTTAACAAGTCGTTCTAACATTGATCACATAACCTGTCATAAAAACAGTTAACAAGTCGTTCTTACATTCATAACATCACCTGTCATAACAACAGCTAACAAGTCTTTCTTACATTCATCACATAACCTGTCATAACAACAGCTAACAAGTCGTTCACACATTCATAACATAACCTGTCATAAAAACAGTTAACAAGTCATTCTTATATTCATAACATAACCTGTCATAACAACAGCTAACAAGTCGTTTTAACAGAAGGTTTAATGTTGGAATATTTAATATTTGTTGATAAACGTATAATTATTTACACTACACGTTCGTATATTAATCTGAAAATGATTCCTCAAGTCAAGTAAAAACAAGTTACTTTATAAACCTGTAAAAAACAAACAAACTATATTTAAATTATCTTTTTTTACTAGAAAGTTTTTGAGACAAACACTTAATAAATTACACTTTATTCAATTTATTGAATTGTTTACCATTCAATAAATGAAGTATTTATCATTACAGTTAGTCAGTATATTTTGAAAAGTGTAATATTATTGTTAGCTACTCCTGTTTGTCAACAATAAAACATGTACGAGTGTTATACTGTTTATTTTAAGAAGTCTATGATTGTGAAATAACCGTACGTACTTTTCAGTGATATATATTTATTCTTGGTTGAACTATATGTTTTATTTTTTAGATAATTTATGAATGTTATTAGTAAAGTCATCCTTTGAAAGAAAATTCTTTAATAACAAAATACATTCGAATTTATTGCAGAACCGCGTGTAATTAATTGAGAAGTTTTATTTCACTTTGTTGTTGTTGTTTGGAATTAAGCATAATGGGCTATCTGTGCTCTGCCCACACGGGTATCGAAACCCGGATTTTAGCGTTATAAGTCCACAGACATACCGCTGAGCCACTAGGGGCGCTTTTTGACAGGGTTACTTGTCCAGTTATACGTTGTTCTATACATTAGCTCCCAGTATCTCAGCACTAAGCCTGAGAAGTTTTCACGCTAAAACTTGGGTTTTGATACCCGCTTAACGTGTTACTTACTAATATTCTAGCGGAGAAAATAATTATTTGTGTAGCAAATAGGTAAAACAAAATGCTTACCTCTAACACCATATTATTGCTTGACTAACCAAGCTAGAACCAACAAGCTGTTGGTTGTTATACTTATCTGTGCTTTGCCTATCTCGCATATCCAAACCCTAGTTTAGTGCTATAAACCCTCAGGCGTGAAAAGAAACTTGTATTTATCTAAATTATATTAAGTTTAAAAGTGTATGTGTGTGTGTGGACAGTATATATGGAACGCCTTGAACATGAAAAATCACATTTCTTCAAATTTGGAAGTTAATTTTTTTTGTTTGTTTGTTACGGTGTTATTTCACTCGTAAGGCTTGCGAATTACAATTAATTGTAATTGACAGTGTATGCCCAGCTTTGTAAACCTTTGCCCCGAGCAGCTGCCTCTTACAGGTTTACAGTTTAGTATCTCACATTGTAATCTGTACGTATACTTTATCTGTAAGTTTGTTGGGTTTTTTCAAATAATAACCAAATCTCGAATAATAATATTGAGCTGCGCCCTCTTATGGTGGAAAAAATAATTATATCTGTTAGGGAAAATGTCAAGAGATAAATATTTATTTATCCGTTGGTACGGATATATTTTGCAAGATTTACAACTTCTCTCAGAAGATGGTGCTTTTCTCAATACTGTCGAGGTCATATTTAAGTACAGAAAACTTAGAAATAAAACCCAATCTGCTACAAGTGAAATAGCAGTCTGCGATATGAGATACTACAGTTGTTCTGTGAATAAACGGTGAGACATCAATACAATGCTGTTATTTAGAAGAAAAAAATATATGAAACCTCTCAATAAAGTTATTGTTTATAGAAATAAACTTTGTAGTGTACATATTTGTTCTTATATGACTCACTGCCTCTTATAACACAAACATAATACATCTATGATATAGACAAAGGTAACGTATTCAGTTCTTGTATAACACAAATATTATTAAGGTATTCAGATCTACAGTACAGATACTAATAATGTATTAAACTCTTCAATAATACAGATACCAGTAATGTATTAAAATCTTCAATAATACAGATACCAGTAATGTATTAAAATCTTCATTAATATAGATACCAGTAATGTATTAAAATCTTCATTAATATAGATACCAGTAATGTATTAAAATCTTCATTAATATAGATACCAGTAATGTATTAAAATCTTTAATAATATAGATACCAGTAATGTATTAAAATCTTCAATAATATAGATACCAGTAATGTATTAAACTATTCAATAATGCAGATACCAATAATGTATTAAACTCTTCAATAATACAGATACCAATAATGTATTAAACTCTTCAATAATGCAGATACCAGTAATGTATTAAAATCTTCAATAATGCAGATACCAGTAATGTATTAAACTCTTCAATAATGCAGATACCAGTAATGTATTAAAATCTTCAATAATACAGATACCAGTAATGTATTAAACTCTTCAATAATGCAGATACCAGTAATGTATTAAAATCTTCAATAATACAGATACCAGTAATGTATTAAACTCTTTAATAATACAGATACCAGTAATGTATTAAACTCTTCAATAATACAAATACCAATAATGTATTAAAATCTTCAATAATACAGATACCAGTAATGTATCAAAATCTTTAATAATACAGATACCAGTAGTGTATTAAAATCTTTAATAATACATATACCAGTAATGTATTAAAATCTTCAATAATACAGATACCAATAAAGTATTAAAATCTTCAATAATACAGATACCAGTAATGTATTAAAATCTTCAATAATACAGATACCAATAATGTATTAAACTCTTCAATAATGCAGATACCAGTAATGTATTAAAATCTTCAATAATACAGATACCAGTAATGTATTAAACTCTTCAATAATGCAGATACCAGTAATGTATTAAAATCTTCAATAATACAGATACCAGTAATGTATTAAACTCTTTAATAATACAGATACCAGTAATGTATTAAACTCTTCAATAATACAAATACCAATAATGTATTAAAATCTTCAATAATACAGATACCAGTAATGTATCAAAATCTTTAATAATACAGATACCAGTAGTGTATTAAAATCTTTAATAATACATATACCAGTAATGTATTAAAATCTTCAATAATACAGATACCAATAAAGTATTAAAATCTTCAATAATACAGATACCAGTAATGTATTAAACTCTTCAATAATACAAATACCAATAATGTATTAAAATCTTCAATAATACAGATACCAGTAATGTATCAAAATCTTTAATAATACAGATACCAGTAGTGTATTAAAATCTTTAATAATACATATACCAGTAAGGTATTAAAATCTTTAATAATACAGATACCAGTAAGGTATTCAAATGTTTAATAATAGATATATCAGTAATGTATTCAAGTCTTCAATAATACAGCATCTAGAAATGTGTTCAAATATTCAATAATAGAAATACAACTTATAGGGCTTAAAAATCTCTATACTGTGTTTTTATGCCCGTGGAGGACAATACAGGGTGTCCCAAAATAACGTTTACACTCTTTGGATCATTATAACTTGCCTTGTTTATAGATTTTAACAATGAAACAAGATACATATGATAGCCAAAAGATTTATTTTAAGATTTAATAATGAAATCAAGAGAAAAAATAACAAATAAAGTTCTTCCCAAGGAAAACTCTCTTTGGTTGAAATTGTAAAATGTCACAATTTGCTTGCTTCACTTCAGGTGTTCAAACTGAAATCCGTTCTGCTCCAGACACATCTCATAACGGGAAGAAATGGAAGTGTACACATCAAACACCATCTCATCTTTATATGCAAAAACGGCTCGTTTGGGTTGAGAAAATATTTCAAATAGAAGAGCGAACAACATTTCGACCTTCTTCGGTCATCGTCAGGTTCACAAAGAAAGAGGTAACTGACCGGAAGCTGACCACATGTTTGGAAAGGGTTGTGTAACTGAGTGTCGTAATGTAGAGGGCGGGATTAGATGTTTGAATATATAATTTTATCTATAATATTAATATAGGTATAATGGCGTTCCTTTATATTGGTTTATTTTGGGTTTAAGTTGTTGTATAAGTAAGGCTTCTTTAATTTTGCGTTTGTTTATGTTTGTTTCTTTATTTAGTATTTTAGTGTTTTCTATGGTTATGTTGTGTTCATTTGACTTGAAGTGTTCGAAAACGTGTGAAAGTGACTTTTTATGTTATTTGAATCTGGTTTCCATTCTTCTACTTGTTTCTCCAATATAGAAGTCGTGGCAGTTATCACATTGTATTTTATAAATTATGTTGGTGTGGTGTTTGTCAGTGTAGTCCTTACATAGTATGAACCTCAGTTTTGTGCCTGGTTTTTGAATAAATTTAGTATTAACTGGAATGTTATATTTTGTTACTAGTTTTTGCCAAATGTTGGTTATTTGTTTGCTGATGTCAGGAATATATGGTATACAACAGTATATGGTTTCGTGATTTTTTGATTCGTGAGATATATTTACTTTTGTTGGTTGATTTTGCTTTCTGTCTAGGTGTGTGCGTATAATGTTTTCTACGGTTTGTGGAGGAAACTTATTGATGTTGATGAAGTATTGTTTTATTTTGTCTCATTCATCGTTAATTTTATCTGGTGAGCATAGTTTTATGGCTGTGTTTATCTGGTTTCTTAGTATGTTGAGTTTTTGTTTTGTTTCATGTGCTGAGTCCCAAGGAATGTATAGTCCGGTATGGGTGATTTTTCGGTGGATTTCGGTTTTGAATTGTGTGTCGGTTCTTATAATTTTGAGGTTAAAAAATGATATTTGATTGCTTTCTTCCTGTTCACATGTGAAGTTAATGTTGGGATGTATAGAGTTAATGTGATTGAAAAAATTAAGTATGTGTTCTGTAGATTTGAATCCCGCAACCGTGTCGTCTACATATCTGTACCAGTATAGTGGTGGATGTAATGCTGTATTAATTGCTTGTGTTTCAATTTGTGTCATAAAAATATTGGCTAGAACTGGTGATACTGGGTTGCTCATGCTTAGGCCATTTGTTTGTATATAGTTTTGGTTGTTGAACATGAAGTTTGTCTTTATTGTGGTGAATTCTATGAGGGTTGCTAACTGGTTGCTGGGAATGTCTATAATTGGGTTAGGGTCTCGGATATAGAGTTCTAAGGCTATCATGCAGGCTTCTGTTGTTGGAACTTCTGTAAAGAGGAATATAACATCAAAACTGGCCATTAAGGCTTTATGATTAAGTTGATTTAGATTAGACTTGAAATTAAAAGAGTCTTTGATGAATGAGCTGGCTAATGTTACATATTTGGAGAATGCCCATGCTATGTATTTACCAAGAAATATTTTCTCAACCGAAACGAGCCGTTTTTGCATATAAAATTTTTAACAAGTGGGTTTCTCGACATCACTGACCATCTCATCTGGTATTAAGGCACATTGTTTTTCAATTGCAACTTTCAACTCGTCAATTGTTGCCCTTTTTGTGCTGTAAACCTTTTCTTTCAGAAACCCCCACAAAAGAAATCCATGGGTGTCAAATCTGGTGATTTATCAAGAAATTCTACACTTCCTCTTTGTCAAATCCATCTGTCTGGCATAAATGCATCCAGATAAGCTCTCACGTCGCGATGGAAGTTGGGAGGAGCGCCATCCTTCTGGAATAAACACTCTTCTTCTCCAAATTGTTCTTGGATGCGTGGCATGGAAAACTCTTGTAGCATGTTGAGATAGTTCAATCCTGTTACGGTGTCTTTGAAAAAGAATGGTCCAATGAGTCCCCTAGCGGACAGACCACATCACAGAGTCACTCCAGGCAAATTAAAGTGATGTTCCTCTGTAACATGTGGATTTTCTGTTGCCCAGTAGGTGCAGTTGTGTCGATTTATTGAACTATTCAGCTTAAACGTTGCTTCGTCACTCCAAACAATTCTGAGTGGAAATTCATCATCGCCTGCACATCTAGCAAGATATCATTCACAGAACTAAACCCTTCGATCATGGTCATCTTCATTCAGAGCGTGAACAAGAGATGGGATGAAACTTTTGAATTGGTAACGCTTCAAAATGCGATGAACGCTGGATTTAGGGATACATGTTTCACGAGACAGTTGGCGCACTGATTTTCTTGGAGAATTCAGAACATCATCAATGATCTCTTGCTCTCTTGTTGGATTTTTTGATAATCTTTTTCGACCGGAGCGACCTTTTCTCATATGGTGGAGAGTTTCGTATTCATTAAACTTGGCGATGATGCGTGAAATGCTGGGGCGAGACAGCGCATCCATATGGAACTTTATAGTGAAACGTCTTTGCACTTCAGCTTTGTTTTCGACTTTCCAAAAAGTTTTGAGAATGAATATTTTGTGCTCGATTGTAAGCTGATTGTCCGCCATCCTTGGACACAAGTCAAATCTGAAACAAAAGAAACGGTTTAGTAGCTATACACAGTCAAAGAGTGTAAACGTTATTTTGGGACACCCTGTATATAAATTTCCCGTTGTTTTAATGGCAAACTGACAAGTTCTGCTAACTTCTGCCTTTACTTTGATCAACCATTCAAATTTAGAGATCATTTTGCTCTAAGATTTCCTTTCTGTTTAACAGTAGATTTGAAATAGTAAATATAAACGTTATACACTTGCCTGGGCCCAACAAGCCTTCATGCCAAGTTTGATGAGGATCCATTAACGGTAGGCAAAGTAGTGACATATACCGCTGCACGCAAATGAAAAACTAAACATTTGTATGTATCTTCTCATGGATTCAATGAACCTTCACACCAAATTTGGTAAAAATCCATCCACAGGAGATAAGTTAATGGTAAAAAGTGCAAAATACAAAACTGAAAATAACCTCCATAATTGTTTGGTCCGGCATAGCCAAGTGGTTAAGGCACCACACTCGTAATCTGAGGGTTGCAGGATCGAATCACCGTCACATCAAACATGCTCGCCCATTCAGTCGTGGTGGCGTCATAGAATTCCACTATTCTTTGGTAAAAGAGTAGCCCAAGAGTTGGCAGTAGGTGGTGATGACTAGCTGTCTTCCCTTTAGTCTTTCACTTCTAAATTAGGAACGGCTAACGCAGATATCCCTCGTGTAGCTTTGCGCGAAATTCATACCAAATAATAACAGTTTTCGTGAAGATCCATTCATATCCTGCTAAATAATTACATGAACATACAACAGACACTACTATTATATTTATACAGATTTCTTAATTTAAAGTCTAACGATGATGAAAGAAGCTTTTATTTATTGAAAACGTTGACAGAAAATAACGAAATTTCGAAATAGCCTTATAATCTCTTTGCACCTTCCGTCACTAAAATCATAATGGGCAGACAGTTATTGAACTATTCTATTTGGATAAATGCATTTTGGCTTTTACGACGTTTTCTTTTTCGAAAAATTAAGCGTTATGTAAACACTTTGGTTGTTATATAAGTTAAATAATCGTATACTTTAGTATTAAAAATAATTTCTAATTTAACAAAAGATACTTTGTGATTTCGTAAGGATCAAAGTTTTGATATTTTAGAAATTGGGCGAGAGTTAATCTGTAAGTGAACTGTGTCCTTTAAAGTTCCAAAATAATATTATTCAGAAGATTTCCGATTTGAACATAAATAGTTAACAAACAACAATTTACTGACATATAACTTGTAAATTATGAAGCTTACATTTATCATAATAGTCATAATTAAAAATTCCAGTTGTCAACACTAGATAGCAATACAATGATGGCATCTTTGAACTTGAGATAATGTATTGCGTAGATATGTACAAGTACAATTACAAGATAGTGTTACTGGTAATTTATGTGTGTAAACATTAGCATTTGCTTAGGGAAGGGTTTCAAAGAAAGGTATTTTATTGGAAATATATATATATTACATTCTTATGTACTTTAATCTACTTCTTTTTGTTCATAAAACTTAATAACACGGCACTAAATTATTACAATTTGCACTGTTAATGTTACATTTGACGATTAATGCTATTCGATAATGTTTTAGGCCGATTTAGACTATAGCCATAGAGCTTTTAAATTCTAATTCTCTTCAGAAATTATGCTTTAGTGAAATTTTAAATAGATTAATTTCCATAAACTGCATAAAAAAGTTATAAGTGCGGGTAACAATGTTGCTTATACTTCAGTATAAGTTTTACTATAGTACAATTTTGCATCTAATTTCTGTCAGCACTTAAAATTTTAAATAGTCTTTTGTGGTGTAAACTGTAAAACTAAAAAGTAGCATTGCCATAATGTTAGCATCATAATATTTTATTAAACTATAATTTCAGCTGTGGCATTGCTAAAACTTGCAGATTTGGTAATAAATGAAATGCACTGTTTTGTTCAGTCTAAGTTTAAATGTGAGTGTAAGGCTTCTGATCAATACATTAATTTATATGCAGTTCATAATTATAAGCTAAAAGTAAAGAACACAAGTTACTAAGATAGTTATGTTCATATACCACTTTAGAAAGTTTGGAAATAGAGATTCACATTTTATACCAGAAACAAAAGAAACTTGTATAGTGGCTTAAAAATACACTTCATATCAATTTTAGGACATTTCCAATGACCTTACATATGTAGTTGGTTCTAAACAAAACAGTGTGTGTTGAAAGACTAGTTTAAATAGTTTTGAATAACACGAGTTATTAATGTTGACCAACAGTTGTAGCAATGTAGTTGAAGTGCAGCTAGAAATCAACCTGGAGGTTGGTATAGCTAATTAAATATATATGTTTTAACCTATAAGTATAAAGCTTAAAATTCATTATTCTAACATTTGGGTGCCCTCCCTGTTAAAATAAGTTTGGCCTTTTTTTCCAGTAATATCTCCCTAACTTTGGGCCAGTTAATACAATGCAAAACAATTTTTCTGATAATAGTAATAAACAATGAACCAAAATAAAAACTAATGGCATTTGATATCTTATGTACTGTACTCAATATTGTTGATGAAATTACAATAAAAATATACCTTCCTTAAGTGTAGAACTAAATTAGTAAAATTGGGTATGAAAAATCCATCTAGGACTTAAAAAGGTAAATTATGAAGGAATCTACTGAAGTTAAAAAAAGGAAAATGTATTAATTTAAAATGAATAAAATAATTGTAAAATAATGAAAATCAGAAACATTGATTATATTTGATTTGATTCATTTGTAATTTTGATTAATCAGTTATTTTGTGTGACGTTAATTTATGTAATCAATCAAATAAACAAGTTAACTATTAAGCTCTGTTAACAATTATATATTTTCTTAAGTTGTGCTTAGAGTAATTTCCATCTATATTAAACTTGTGATAACTGAAATGTATTTCCTTTCACTTGATTTAAAATAATCTACTAATTGTGTCTCCAGCTTGTCAACCAAAACAAGTAATTCTGTAGTATGTTATTACCACTAGAAATACCCAAAAGTTTGAAATCATCTTTATACTTTGCTAATTATTCCCACATCAGTAATGTCAATATGTGTAAGAAAAACCAAAGTCGTAGTACTCAGATTTCTTGGTAACTTGGGATCTTGGTAGTTTATGCTTGAAATTCTACATTCATTTACCAAGTTTGCTGTAAAGACTAGTTTTCACTAGGTAGTGCTGTTAGTGGTGCTGAGAGATATATATCTGAAATACATTTTTGGATAAGGAAAATACTATTATTACCAGCAAAGAGTTTCTTTAAAATATGCAGTATAAGCAAAGTGATAGGATGGTATTAGGGGTTTTGAAGGTTGATGTAGGATGGTTCATATTTGTTGGTTGTGAGAAAGATGGTTATTGAAGTCTGTTTTCATTCTCAGTGTGATTAACTTGACATGAATTTTGTGGTTTGAGATTAAAATGAAAAAAATTGATATTGATACAAAGTAAAACCTTTCTAGAATGTTGATACTTCTGTTTGTAATTATCTTCCTTTTCTTTCAATTTTCTTTCTGTAATTTAGTGTCAAGTTTAATTTATTTTGTAAGTTAGTAAAGCAAGTCAGTGAACATTTGTTAAAAATATACAATTAATTTTGGAAGCTAAACACAGTATTTATTGCTGTTTGTAACATTATGAGTTACTCTATATAAATTACTAAAGTCTTATACATTGATCAGTTTTAATTCATTGTAATGATCATTATAAATCCATAACATGGATTTTTTTTTCAAACGACAGGTTTTAGAGGAAAATGTTTGGAAGGAAGAAGAAACCTGTAATTTCAAATCCAACAAATTTTCAGCACAGAGTCCATACAGGGTTTGACCAGGGTGAAGGGAGGTTTGTTGGACTACCTCTTCAGTGGACTGGCCTAATATGTTCTCAGAGAGGCAGGCCAAAACCTATAGTAGACTCTTCCAATATCACTTCAACAGAAGTGATGAAACTGAAGTCAGATGTGAGTTATTTTAATACAGGTTACTTGTTAAATAACTTAAATTACCCAAACCTCAAAGTGAATAATAATTATTAATATACATAGAAAAATATTTAGGGACAACAATGGACCTGTTGGTCTTTGAGTTGCTTCATCTTCCAAACTGAATTAATATGATTAAGGAAATAAGCAAATTATTAAAGCCAGCTCCAATCATTTATCTTGTTATCAAGCTTTCTTTTAAACTCAAAGCTACTACCTCCACAACATCTGAAGGCAACCCATTCCAAAGGTGAACCACTCTGTTAAAAGAATAAAACTGGCTCAGCTGAAGATAACTCCTACCTTGCCAAAGACCCCTAGTCTTACTGTTTTTACCATTAAGTACAATGAAAGATGATACACCAACACTATGAATTCCCTTTACCACTTTAAATACCTCAGTCAGATTTTATCAATTTTTGTTTCAAGAGAAAAACCATTTCAGATATCTTAATTTTACTCTTATTTAATCATATCATGAAAGATTATAAAAGTAATCACAGAAGCCAAGTGTCAGTCAGTCAGTTGACTCAGCCATAATTGCATAGCTGTGATGCATACACAATATATACAATGTGCATTTCCATGTGACCTAGCTAGGCCAATAAACTTGTTCAGAAATGAATTAATTCTTTCTTGTTTCTTACAACTTCATTATTTAACATCATGAAAGGCTGGTTAGAATATTTCAGTTGGATTCATAAAATTGACAGGTATTTTTCAAAATTGTATGGATATATTTGCACACAGTAACACACCTAAACTGAATTTTTTTTTGTCAAGTAAACAACGTATGGTCAGAGGATACTTTAAAAAATTATAACTCAAAAAGTAGGTTGAACACCATCCTGATTGTTTTTGTAGATCATATTCAGAGATGTATGAATATACAGTAAAAATCTGAAAAGGCTGAATAACTGGTGACATGGTCAAACTGTGGCCATAAGTTGGGATATTTTTAGCAAAATCATACAAAGTTGCATGCAACTACATTTCTTTACAGGAGATCTAACAGACTTTTAATTACAACAATTGATGATTCATCAACTGATATGTTATAGGAAATTAGAAAACAAAATTCAGCTTTGTATCATATTAAGTCTTAGAGCTATGGCTTATTAAATAAACCAACGTCTTTTTATGATTTTGGTTTTCAGATGATTTTACAGCCTCACTATAAAAATCCTAAGAGAGATAAACTTGGTTTGAGACTATTTTTGAATTCCATGAGATTAATTCAGTCAGTATAGCAAATTTCAGCTTTCTACCACCATTACTCTTGCAGCTTTAAGCAGCCAAAGTTGCCCAAAAATGAATTTGCCAAAAATAACAAAAAATTAATTAAAATATTACAGGGCTGTAAATCAGAAACTATTAGAGATATTGATCTAATCTTTGTCATTATATGGGAAGATGATCACGTAACTTTTTTCAAGGCATTCTGAGGGGGTCACCTAGGAAAATTTTCCAAAATCTGGATGATTTGACATAGAATGACCCTAGTTAGTTTTGTAGGTTGTTAAAGGTTACTGGACACGAGTGACTTTACATTATACTAACAAATATTTAGCAACATTTACAAAATTGTGAATACAAATGAATGCAATCACTTTTGTTTTTTCACTCCATTGTAGAAAACGTGTTCATAGTTCACAGATCGATGACTGGAGTGAACATTGTTGTCTGTGTATATTGAGTGTAATTCATGTGTGCCGTGAACTTTGTGTTTCCTATTTTAACACTGTTCCTCCTTTGGTGTTCACTGTTGTTTAAACTCTCTTAATATTGAATCAAACATTGTTGCATAGTTTATCCATACAAGAAACTGTGTTCTCAAATTAAATCACATTAGTCTGAGCTTTTGCATAATCCTCAGCAAATGAGTCACAAATAGAAATTTTGTAAATTACATATTTTTATACATTGTATTCCATTTATTAAAATTGTTAGCTTTCCATTATTTTTAAGGTTAACAAGGCAAGAATTTTATAACTTTCATGTTTCCAAGTTTTTAGTTTACATTCTACTGAGTGTCACAGTTTATACTAAAACACTTGGTTTTTATTTTGTTGTTCAGTAAGGAATAAATCCGTGATTACATGTGCTTAATTACGCCCAACTCACGTTTTTTCATATTGGCCAATATTTGAACTTATATAGTGTTTTAACATGTAAAAGTTTTTGAAATTCAAAGCATTTTAACCCTTCATGATTGCTACCCAGTTTTAAAAAATTATACAAAGTTTAAGTCAAAGTTATTTAAAAAGAGCTGTAGACAAACTGATATTTGTAAGATAAAACATGAAGAAAAAGATGAGAAACAAACAAAAGAGTTGCATAGTGAGGATAATCACATTGATGTATTCAGAGTGAGGATAATTACATTGATAGATTCAGAGTGAGGATAGTCACAGTGATATATTCAGAGTGAGGATAATCACATTGATATATTCAGAGTGAGGATAATCACATTGACAAATACTCATTAAATTCTAATAGCAGGTCAGTGACATCAGTTAGTAAGTCATTGTATAGAAATGTCCTTGAGTATCTTACAAGTTAAGCTATTGAACTGTTAATTATACTGTCAGAATTTGTTTATATTCCACTAACTCATACTTCTTTCATTGATAAAAATGAATATAGGAAACAAAGACTCAGTTAAGTAAGCATAAAGTTTATAATAGTCCCCTTACATTTTTCTTTGTTAAACAATTATGGGCTAACTTGTTGTATGCACTCAAGTTGTCATTACCATCATCTTGTGGCGCTGCACAATTGTCGTTACCACCATCTTGTGGTGCTGCACAGTTGTCGTTACCACCATCTTGTGGTGCTGCACAGTTCTCGTTACTACCATCTTGTGGCACTGCACAGTTGTCGTTACCACTATCTTGTGGTGCTGCACAGTTGTCTTTACCACCATCTTGTGGCACTGCACAGTTGTCGTTACCACCATCTTGTGGTGCTGCGCAGTTGTTGTTACCACCATCTTGTGGTGCTGCGGAGTTGTCGTTACCACCATCTTGTGGCACTGCACAGTTGTCATTACCACCATCTTGTGGTGCTGCACAGTTGTCGTTACCACCATCTTGTGGCGCTGCGCAGTTGTCGTTACCACCATCTTGTGGCGCTGCACAGTTGTCGTTACCACCATCTTGTGGCACTGCACAGTTGTCGTTACCACCATCTTGTGGCGCTGCACAGTTGTCGTTACCACCATCTTGTGGCGCTGCACAGTTGTCTTTACCACCATCTTGTGGTGCTGCACAGTTGTCGTTACCACCATCTTGTGGCACTGCACAGTTGTCATTCTATGACAGAAATGAGGCCGATCATTTGCAGGAAACTTTCAAACCTGATGACTTGCGTCTGTAGTTGTAAGTATTGTAAGTTATTGTATCAGCATAATTTGGCCTTCCAAAAGTTTTTGCATGTTTGTATAACTAGTTCAACTTGTTTCAAATGTAGCTAGCTACTGCTCTTCATACGTTGAGGTATTAGGTTGTGGTGATTGTTGCTGTATAATTTTTATTTTGCTACACTTTAATTTAAGCAAGAAACCCTCACATGGGGAACTATCAAAGTTTCATCATTGAAATGTCTGAGGTAAGATCTGCCTGTTATTTGTGCTATATTTTCTGATAATCTAGGTGTACTCAGAGGTCTTGTAGTCTTTTAATGTATGTTATAATGACACATGCATTCTGTACTTACTAGCTGATACTAAAAATACACATGTATTCTGTACTTACAGGCTGATGCTGAGAATACACATGTATTCTGTACTTACAGGCCAATACTGAATACACATGTATTCTGTACTTACAGGCCGATACTGAATACACATGTATTCTGTACTTACAGGCTGATGCTGCTGTTATACAGAATGGTATCAGGGTTAAGATTTTTTCTTTCACTGATAACACAGGTCAACAAAGTTTTTGTCGCATTTATATCAAACACTTGGTATTACGTAATTTCTTGCCCTAATTTCAGATCTGAAGTTAGTTTTTTCCTCAGTGCTCTACTTTTTTTGCAATCAAAGTATTTGAAAATCTCAAAATATAGCTGGGTATTAAAAAAGAAAATGCAAGACAGTATAAATTTATTCAAGTTATTTATATAAATTCAATTTTATATCAAGTTATACTTCAATTTATTTATACAAAACTGATTAGTAGATAAGACATTTGCTACTATGAGGAGGCAAAGCTCAGTTGCAGTCTACTCGGGCATGAATTTCTGCTTGTAGCTCTTGCATTTGTGGACTGTCTCAGGGCATTCTCGTTTCATGCTCCAGCAGTAATCTGCCATCATATATTTGTCCCATCTCCCTTTGTAATGCTCTTCCATGGTCTTGAGGTCCTGATGGAACTGGTCTCCTTGGTCGTCACTTACAGCTCCTGGGTTGTCAGGGAATCTATCAAGATGACTGTACAGGTAATGGAGTTTGACACTCATGTTACATTCAAGATTGAGAAAAGCTGACAACATATTTGCTACAAGGGTTTCATAGTTGTCAGCTTTTTTATTACCGAGAAAGTTTGCCATCACCGCCACAAATGAAAGCCATGCAGTCTTTTCCTTGTCGTTCATCTTTTTGGCAAATTCTTGATCACTCACAAGTGCACAAATCTGTGGTCCATCAAAAACACCTGTCTTGATCTTCTCGAAGGACAAACCAGGGAGCACAGAAAATGTGTTGGAAGCATTCACCGTCAGTATTCAACGTCTTCATAAACTGTTTCATGAAGCCCAGCTTGATATGGAGAGGAGGAAATATGATCTTTTCTCGACTGACAATTGGATCGTTGACAATATTTGGCACACCTGCCTTCAGAGTCTCACGTATGGGTCACTCCTTCTGGTTCCAGTGCTTTTCTCGAGCTCGGCTGTCCCACATGCAAAGATAGCAGGGGTACTTTGTAAATCCTCTTTGTTGACCTAGGAGGAAATGAACCATTTTGAGGTCCACACAAATTGTCCAGTTGTGCTCGTGGTATTTTAGTAGGTCAATCACAGTCTTAATGTCATTATATTCCTCTCGTAAATACACAGAGTGTCCAATTGGAACAGCTGCATAGACATTGCCATTATGAATGAGAACACACTTCAAACTTTGCTTAGAACAATCTAGAAATAATCGCCAGTCATTTGGATGGTATACTGGCATCCCTAATTCCTGGAGAAGACCTGAGATATTGTGACAATAAACAAACATATTCTCCTCTGTAAAAAATGGCAAAAAGCCTGCTCCCAATTTCGGAAGTTTGACACTTTTCTTGCATCCTGGAAGGTAACACTTCAGCTGCATTTTTGGAGAGGCCCAAATCATGCACAAGGTCATTCAACTCTGGCTGGCTAAACTGTTGAGGAGTTAATGACTGTGGGGTTTCATAAGAAGGATCGACAGAGGCAAGAGACAAGTGTAACGACAACCTCACGTATCATAGCTCATGCAGCATTGAAGCTGTCAGATGTACAAGAGCATCACAGCAGTTGCCGGTTTGCCAATATAGGCATCGCAGGAAACATGTTAATTTGGCCACAAACGGCTAGAATGAAAAACTTAAAATTGCATAAAAACTAGAGCATGTAGAGCTGAAACGTTTTCATATTTGAATTTAGCAGGTCACAAAGGGTAAAAAAATCATATGCAACTGAGATTTCGAAAAAATTTGTTGACCAGTGTAATTATTCAACAAGATTCAGTGATAGTTCACTGTCTATTGTGGTGTGAATGTAGTGATATGTCTAGTGTGGTTCAGATGCAGTGATATGTCTAGTGTGGTTCAGATGTAGTGATATGTCTTGTGTGGTTCAGATGTACTGATATGTCTAATGTGGTTCAGATGTAATGATATTCTAGTGTGGTTCAGATGTACTGATGTGTCTAGTGTGGTTCAGATGTACTGATGTGTCTAGTGTGGTTCAGATGTACTGATGTGTCTAGTGTGGTTCAGATGTACTGATGTGTCTAGTGTGGTTTAGATGTACTGATATGTTGTCTAGTGTGGTACAAGTTATTTTTCTTCATTAAATTTATCAAGCTTTAAGAAAGCTAACATAGAGTCCTTTGTACATAAAATATCAGAATTTCTAATAAAATATTTTTGCTACAAATTAATGATTCAATAAAGTCTTAAGTACTACATACATTCATTTTTTATCATGCAACGTAACAAATTAACAACAAAAATAATTAATTAATGTTTTATATTTTACTTCTCTTACCAGCTGCTATGTAGTTGATAAAACCTGATAATTTATTAAAGCATGAATAAGACAGTGTTACTAATATAAATAAACTATAGATGAGATTTTCAGTCTTTGTAACGAACTACTGGTAACATGTTTGTACCAAGATACCTGTTGTATCATGACATCAGTATCTAGAAAACCATGGTATTGACTATAGTGATTTGCACCTGTGCTTTATTTCACAAAGTACTATAACATTTTGTTTCAGACAATTGTTCGAGGAGATAGTTCTTCCAAGTTTCAAAGTGGGCCAATATCTGTAACACGATCAAACTCTCTAAGAAAAGAAAGCCTACCTCTTCATCACCCAAAGTGGATGATGCCTCCACCGATACACAAACATCATGAAGCTTGTGAAACATGCGTACCATCAGTGGGTGGGCCTCTTCCACCTCATGCTCTTTATCCAAGCCATAAAGACACATCTACTTATCATCCACAAACTGAATACTATTTAGCTCATCAAAAGAAGATGCCTTACCAATTAAAGAACAACCACATGGATCACAAGCATGTTTTGTATGACAGTAACAGTTCAGTGAGTTCAGGACCAATTCCACAAAGACAGATCAGAAGTTTTAATGTGGATCACGAAATAAACTATAATCAACAAAGAGGTTGTGTAAATCAATCACAGCCTCGTGTAATTACATTTCCCCAGCATTCATCTGAAGAACTTGTACATGTTGAAGAAGGTTACAGAAACTCCAGTCAGTTACCAAGTCATGTTCGATATAGTCAACAGGAAACTTCATTAAAACCAGCAAAACTTTCACAGAAGAAATATATTGAATCAGAAGGTGTTTTAAGAGGAACACACTCCAATGATGTGAAACCTTTTCAGAACTTATCACATTTCATTAACAGAACGAAGAAACATCCAAAAGAAAGAGAGACACCTCCAAGTAATGTTCCTTCACAAGTAAAGGTAAATGTTAATAAAGAAACAGTCTAAAATTTTAGAAGTAAACATTTAAAATGCTTGCACACTTATTTTGAATATTGATAGTTACTGAAATATGTTAATGTCTTATTTTGAGTATTAACAGATATTGAAATGTGTTAATGTCTTATTTTGAGTATTAACAGATATTGAAATGTGTTAGTCTTATTTTGAGTGTTAACAGGTACTGAAATATGTTAATGTCTTATTTGGAGTATTAACAGGTACTGAAATATGTTAATGTCTTATTTGGAGTATTAACAGGTACTGAAATATGTTAATGTCTTATTTGGAGTATTAACAGGTACTGAAATATGTTAATGTCTTATTTGGAGTATTAACAGGTACTGAAATATGTTAATGTCTTATTTGGAGTATTAACAGGTACTGAAATGTGTTAATGTCTTCTTTTGAGTATTAACAGGAACTGAAATGTGTTAATGTCTTCTTTTGAGTGTTAACAGGAACTGAAATGTGTTAATGTCTTCTTTTGAGTATTAACAGGAACTGAAATGTGTTAATGTCTTATTTTGAGTATTAACAGGAACTGAAATGTGTTAATGTCTTATTTTGAGGAAAGTAAATCTACTTTGTACTTTAAATAAAAGTGCAGAGGTTCAGATTTTGAGTGGATTTTTGTATTTGTTTATTTTTATTACAATGTTTTGACCACCCATGTGACCATCATCTGGTAATTGTCATTTGTTATATGAAATATTACTTAAAATTTTTTTTAGTTTAGAAAATGCATAGGGTAAGATATGGAAGCACTGTGAATTAAAATTTCATTTGAATCAAAACACTGCTGTCACCCTATACACTTTACATTAATTATTTCACCCTATACACTTTACATTAATTATTTCACACTGTACACTTTACATTAATTATTTCACCCTATACACTTTACATTAATTATTTCACCCTATACACTTTACATTAATTATTTCACACTGTACACTTTACATTAATTATTTCACCCTATACACTTTACACTAATTATTCCACCCTATACACTTTACATTAATTATTTCACTATATACACTTTACATTAATTATTTCACCCTATACACTTTACACTAATTATTCCACCCTATACACTTTACATTAATTATTTCACTATATACACTTTACATTAATTATTTCACACTGTACACTTTACATTAATTATTTCACCCTATACACTTTACACTAATTATTCCACCCTATACACTTTACATTAATTATTTCACCCTATACACTTTACATTAATTATTTCACCCTATACACTTTACACTAATTATTCCACCCTATACACTTTACATTAATTATTTCACTATATACACTTTACATTAATTATTTCACCCTATACACTTTACACTAATTATTCCACCCTATACACTTTACATTAATTATTTCACACTGTACACTTTACATTAATTATTTCACCCTATACACTTTACACTAATTATTTTACCCTATACACTTTACACTAATTATTTCACCCTATACACTTTACATTAATTATTTCACCCTATACACTTTACATTAATTATTTCACCCTATACACTTTACATTAATTATTTCACCCTATACACTTTACATTAATTATTTCACCCTATACACTTTACATTAATTATTTCACCCTATACACTTTACACTAATTATTTCACCCTATACACTTTACACTAATTATTTCACCCTATACACTTTACATTAATTTCACCCTATACACTTTACATTAATTATTTCACCCTATACACTTTACATTAATTATTTCACCCTATACACTTTACATTAATTATTTCACCCTATACACTTTACATTAATTATTTCACCCTATACACTTTACACTAATTATTTCACACTGTACACTTTACACTAATTATTTCACCCTATACACTTTACACTAATTATTTCACCCTATACACTTTACATTAATTATTTCACCCTATACACTTTACATTAATTATTTCACCCTATACACTTTACATTAATTATTTCACCCTATACACTTTACATTAATTATTTCACCCTATACACTTTACACTAATTATTTCACCCTATACACTTTACATTAATTATTTCACCCTATACACTTTACATTAATTATTTCACCCTATACACTTTACATTAATTATTTCACCCTATACACTTTACATTAATTATTTCACCCTATACACTTTACATTAATTATTTCACCCTATACACTTTACACTAATTATTTCAC